>JAJLRJ010000003.1:15984310-16561810 GCA_024195265.1 Dendrophyllia cribrosa | reverse complement strand
TCGGAAAATTTTCAAAAATCTAATACATGGCTGCTTGGAGGTAAAACATTTGTTCCGCGTTTACACAGGGGCGGATCTAGGGGAGGGGTGCAGGGGGTGCGCCCCCCCCCCCCCCCCCCCCCCTACTGAAATGACCTAGTCTGCCTAGCTAGTCTGCGTTGTTCGCTTTTAAAATTTGTTTACGTCACCCTTCAGTTACGTCATTCCTTGGAGATGCACCCCCTCCTAAGAAAAATCCTGGATCCGCTCCTGTTAGAGAACAGGAAAGGGTCTGTAAAACACCAGTAAAGAAGAAAATAGAACCTTAAAGGGGCTATGTCACGAGAAATTGATGAAAACTGTGCAAAAATTACGGATTAAGTACCTTCAAATCATGTTCTAAATTTTCTTTCAACCTTAAAAAGAAGATATCAAATGAATTGATAAAAGGAGAACGAACGACAGAAATTTTTCATCGATTTTGTAGAGACATGGGGAAAATACTCGAACAACTTAGTTTAAATTTTTCAAGATGCAATCCATTTCCATCCTGGCTATCCGCGGCTAAAAGCACACATTATTAGTCCAGTGCACTAATATAGATTTTTGCTTCCACTACTCACTTCAACCGGATACATCAGAATAATGATATCTGGGCGCGTGGGCCAGCCAAGTTACCGTGCCATTTATTTAGCTTCAACATATGTACAGATATCAACTGTGATTAAAGGAAGAACAAATGCACCAAAGCCGGAGACGAAAACCCTTAAAAACCAGAAGGTGGAGAAAACGGGGAACGTGCACCCCCGACCAAGGAAGTGGTGCCACCCTTGGGGTGTTAGGGTAACCTAATTTAAAAACGTGCTTTATACTAATATATAAAGGTCACCATACGAAGTATCTAGACACTTGAGAATCGTAAAACCTAGTGTCCACATGATGATATTATATTAAAAGAAAACTGAACGTAACCCTTACACGGCGAAGGCTGACCGTAGAATGTCTCACCCTCCTAACGGCTGCAAATAACGAACTCTAATCACATAACTCGCTGCGCACCTGCTACCATTCCCTAGACCTTTGATACGTGCCCGGCAAAATAGTTATTCAGTGCTAATTTAGGATCAACACAAATTACATCATGTAATTGTTCACAAAACTAGACCATTATTTTTAGATTTCCTTTCATACAAATGTCTTTTGGCTTTTCAAAGTGACATAAAGTCTCAGAAGTCTGGTGACAAAGCCCCTTTTTTAATAGACAAATTCGGCTAACGCATTGTTGTACCCAATTCAAACCTTCTGGGAATAGGATCCTTTGTTCACAGTATTTCCATATAATTTCCATGTCAATGCTTCATTGATATGGAAATATGACGAACAAAGAGTTCTAATCCCAAAAGTTTTGAATTGGGTACAACAACGCGTTAGCCGAATTTGTCTATAACGTCTTACAAACGAGTGTCGAATGTGTCAATAGACAGTGTTTTTTTCACAGCATAAAACAGCTCTAGATACTTGTTCTTGACTCGGGGAGTAAACAAAAAGGCAACCATTATATAAACACCCTGAAGAGAATTCAAGATCACGTAAGGATAGGCAAAATAGTCTGACCAAAGAATCTTAAGATATCCAAATATCCACGTGAAGCCCATTAGAGTTGAGAGCTTGACAAACAACCATGCGTTTCTTTGATTGTTCGCAGGGTTACCCACCACTTGCCGAGTTTGTTTCCTGAGTTTCACTATCGAATACACAATTAGAATGAAGAAGAGGACATTAAACGCCAGCAGAAAGGCTACTGGAATAACAAACACGAACAAGTTTGACCTCGGATTGCTAATCCAGCAATACTCGTTGTCGCCGTAACCAATGGCAACATTCCCTGATTGGTCGAGAGAGAAGCAAAGAGCAACAAAAACAAAGGCTGGAAGCCAACCGAGCGACATAAAGCGCATGCTCCAACTGTTTCTTCTCCGGCTGGAATAGCAGGTTCTGGAAAATGTGCGATAGGTGTCAAATGCGATGATAAGTTGACATCCACATGAATGTCACTAGGTAGAAATAATGTAACAATACAGCAATAACAGTGCACAATAGTGTATTATCTGTCGCCGTAATTGCTAACAGCAACAAATGCGTAAGCAGGAGAGAAAGTGTGAGATTTATCAGGTTCACTCCTGGCAAAGTGCGGAGCTCCTTAAAAAGCACGTACGTTATCAGGACAAGAAAGAGACAGGGGATAGAAATACAAAGTCCACCAAAAGACAGACGGTCTAATAACAGATTAGACCTTGGGCGTTTAACGTCTTCATAGTAGTGTGAATTATAATTTACGCAAATGTAAGCTGTACTATTGAGCATCAAGAAATCAAGACTTTCTCTTGTGTTGTTTCGATACAAAGATCCGTTCGGTAAAACAACAAATTCGTGTTTCTTTAAACCAATCAACACACCGGAACAGTTTGATAGTAATTTTGGACGCCTGCAAACGTGAATTTTTCCCTCAGAAATTAATGAACCATTTTCGACTTGCCTGTGATTGACCTCCTCTGAGAAATAATTTTCTGGAGGAATTATTTCACCTGTGTCGTTTATGTAAACCGATGAATGGTAACTGCTTATGACCGAATACTCGCCTGGCTTGTAGGTATCGATCTTCAAACAAAAGATTTTACTATGCTGCCAACTCTTATTAACGGTGATGAAAGAATTATTACCTATGGTTATATTGAAATCAAGAGCCAAACTTAAGACTTCTGAGATAGGATTACTCGTCATTGTCGTAAATGTTATAAATGTAGAATAAACCAAAACACCTGTCTTAACGATATTAATACGTAAAGGCAAAATACTACTTCTCATTAACTCTGACCAAATAGCGTTCTTTAAAAAGCTGAATCTATTTTGGGATAAAGGTGCTTGTGACCTTAGTAAGATAACCGCAGTATGTCTTTCAAGAAATGGGATGGAAAATGTTATATCTATTTGAAAAAAATCCCTACATTCTCTCGTAACAATGTCATAAACCTCAATTTCAGATTCACAATAAGCCATGTTTCGCTGCTGTTCATTTCTTACTGCCATAGCGACTGCAGGAGCGCGACCACTCTCACTCTCACTGAAATCTGTCCCACATGCAATATCTTCAAGGGAAGTGTCATCGCATAAGGCACAATATGGATTTAAGTAGTGGCGACCATTTCTTCGTCTATCTCTTACAACACCAGGAATGCTGGATGTGCACTGTTTTTGCAGTCGGAATGCAGACTGGTTTGAGCAAGACTCGTTCCCTCTAGTATCAATGCAGTATCGCCGAGGAAATGTTTTGGGAATTTTCCAGTGCAAATAAGAACAATTGACACTCGTATCTCCAGTGATGTTAGATACTGCAGCTGTTATATTCGTGCCATTGCAAAGCAACATGACGTCATAAAATTGCATTTCGTTGGCTGAAATGCCGTGACAAATCGCACAGAAACGATTTTTGTACGTTTTTCCCGTACTGTCTATTACTGGTAAAATATCTGTGTAGTTATTTTGCGGATAATAAGGATTGGAGCAGTTTTTTGTGATGTCCTCTCGTGACCAGTTTGCAGCTGGACACGCAGAAATCATCCGTACCGGAAAATGGGCTTCTGTCAACACCCATCTCCTGGTACTTAATTGAACACACTGCCATAGTTTGGCATCTGTGATCTGGAATGTATTCACTTGCCTTGAGCTATTGCTACAAGCCTTTGCATAATCAGCGCAACAGTCGTAGAAAATCTCGCAGTATTTGTCGCAGAAGCACTTGTCGTCTTCACTGCTATCTCCTGGGTCTAGTTCAGTTCGGCATTTTCCTTCACCCATGCATGAGAGAGCACTGGGACATGTCAAGTTGATTAGATCTTGCTGACCAATCATAGAGCTCGCGTCTTTTCGTTTCCTGCGGTGCGCGAAGAAACGGGTCCCTCTTCTTACATACTCAACATCTAACAAAAAAAAACGTTTTCTTTGCTTTATAACAACTTAAATTACGAGAAGAGTATTGCTCGAAGATGAGGAAATTTGACTTATAGTATATTGTGTTATAAAGTGGAAGATAACGAACAAAATATTTCTCTTTTTTTTTATAGTTTAGGTTATTGCAATTTAAAACCTTAAAAATAAACTACGCAACTTCTATACCGGAAATTAATAGTGTAAAATATTTTGACAAGCTGGATGAAGCATTTTCCTGATGTTTAGAAACAAGATGATCCTACCTGATTCGGGGTTCTTTCCATCTTGTCGGGGACCTTCGACTGCTTCGATGACTTTTGAAGAAGCTGATTGTTTGGTTTTGGTATCCGCGGTCATTGTTGTTTCGGCCGGCAAGAGGGTTGAGTTTCTCTGTGGAAAGATCGCTTTCATCTGAGCTTGCAGGGTTCTTGAAGCGGAGGAGCAAAGCATTTTGCACATCAACTGCAGCAAATGTTTGCTCGGTTTGTAAATTTCGTTTCTCGACAGTAATGTCCGTTTCATCACCACCCCAGCTGACGATACGTTTACTTGCACACAAACATGTATACAATATGAACACTCCAGTACAAAGAAGTTTAAATCTGCCGGGTCGCCAATAGCCAACACTCATAGTATACCAGAAGAGAGACAGAATCTACTAAGTGGTGGATTACATATAGCTATACTCAAGCCTACGTAGACTGATTTCCAAACGGCTTGCCAACAATACTGCCAAGATGGGGAATTTGGCGATCGACACTCTTATTTTAAAAAAGCCATCACAGAATCCTGCTGTGAAATAAAAATGGATTCTGTGGGAACTCACATATTTTACCAACAAATATCGGTTTTAACAGTATGGTTGATGTTTGTTTGTAAAAAATGAAACGAAACAGGAGCTCATTATCCGGAGTGTGCAACTCCCATACTAATTTTAAGTTACCGCGGTTTTATAGACCAGTTTATTTTTAGAACGGCTTTTGATTTCCATTTCTCGCCCTATCATTAGTAGATTCCATCATCTCTCAGACATTTTACTTCTTTTTGCGGTTGACTTACGAAACAGGAGCTCATTACTCATGCGCATAGCGCGCATGAGGTAGGATTCCGGCTTCGTTTTTACTCATGCGCATAGCGCGCATGAGGTAAGATTCCGGCTTCGTTTTTCTTGTTATTACTCATGCGCGTAGCGGCATGAGTTATAAAATGGGCTTCGTTTTTCTTTTTATTATTTTTTTTTTGTGTCACGATTTTGCATGCAAATTTATTCACGCATATTTTAAATTGTGCATTTCCGGTTCACAGCTTTGCTTTTTACACTTCCGGTTTAGTGACTTCCGGCTACTCTCACTTCCGGCAAAACATCGTTACTGAAGTGTCACGACAGCGTCTCCTACAACCCTACTCACATTAGTAATGTTCACGTCAGGTATATATTATTTTCACAAGAATGACTGGCTTCATTGTGGTACAGCCTTCATTTATAAAACATTCAAAAGTAACGTGGTTTGCAGGTACGATGACTGAATGAAAGAAGTAACTCTTCTCCATGTCGGACGTCTTCTTATCTTGTTTAAATTATTAAAATATAAATTGCTTCTTTTCTTATGGTACATTGAAGTATAAGACAAATGTTTGATACGCATGCGCATGACAAACATTTTCCGTCATTTGGTCTTATTGGTGTATAAGTCAGTCCTGTATTTCTCCCATAGAGGTGAACGTTGCTTTTATACACAGCATACAACTTGAGGCCGAATTTTTTGCGATTCTGAAAAAACTAAGAGCTATTTTTAATCAGAGTTCTTCCGAGGCAAAAATGCCAAACATCGATCTCTCGCACTGATAAGCATATTGTCAATTTATTTCCCGTTTTACTGCCGATTCTTTGCAATGTCTGTATCGGAGCAGTTCTTCGCTGCCTGTGGTGAGTAATTTCAAGACTTTTTTCAAGAAAGAACAATAGAAACACACGGCAAAACAGCGTCGTTACCTCAGTCCATCAGATTTAATAAAAAATTTGGACTTTGGGACTGGACTTCTGTGGATTATGGACTGGGGAATGCGTGTCATATTAATGTCGATTTTTACTGACTTTATTACTTTTTGTGGTCACTAGGTTACTAGTAACCACTATGTTGTCACCTGTGTAAGTAAGTACGACTTTCCGAAGCGCGAAGTTGTGCCAAGTTCACCCGATTGCTGTACGATGAGACAGTTCTGATAGCTTCGGATTAGACGACTCGATTGTCAAGGAAGTTCTGTTTGTACGTGCGCGCTTAATTTGGATCCGTGGGAAAGGTAAACGGAGCTTTCTCGTTCTTTTTACTACTTTACCAAGCACAGCTTTCACCAAATGTGGCCAAGCATTGTTTTCAAAGATTATTTTAGGTGCTTTCGTGGTTTGGAAAAAGGTTTTAGTGAAAAATCGAGCTCTGAATCGAAGTGTTTGTTTGCAGACCATGAGCTATCCGAACTCATGATTCAAACGCCGCCAGCATTTCATTTCTGTACCTTTGACCATTCAGAACTGTTTTTTTTTTATTAGCGAAAGCATTATGCGAATCATTTTTCCGGATAAGATTGGCATTCTATTACACAGGAAAAGTCGGCGATTTTAGAAAGCATAATAAAAATAGGTTGCTGAATTGAATTATTTTGTGATGTTTATTATATTTTCGCAGACGCTAGCCGGTTCCTCGCAGTAATTAGGATACAACAAATCGCCAAGACTTCTAGAAGCAGAAAATTACTGAATTCTGAAAGGTGTTTGACTCTTTTAATCAAAGGAAAGACATTTTCATTCAAGGAAATATGAGTTTCATTCAAAAGTTTCGACCTTTTATAGAAAATATATTTTGGATTCAGTGGCCATATAAAAAATTTAAAAACAGCTTGCTATCAAATTACATTTGACATAAAATTTGCAGAAAGCAAAATTGTGTATTTGCGACAACACTTTGAAGAAACTGTGAAGCCTGGAAAAAACTTATTATAGATGACAAAATCAAAGCATTTTTTTAAAGAACCAGCCTTAAGTTAGGCCCGGTTCAGACGCCGAACTTTTCATGAGCCGAACTTAATTCGAATTTGGACCGACCCAAATTAACAAAAGTACGCCTGTTGATTCAGACGCCGAACCTAATTAGCCGAACTTAATTCAGTTTGAAGAGAAACAAATCGAAAGGTCAGCGATTTTCAGGCAAAGATGTCAGAACACGCACCAGTCGTTATAATAATTTATGCATTAGGTTCGGCTCATGAAAAGTTCGGCGTCTGAATCAAAGCCGTTCCAAAGCCGAAATTCCCGGCTAAGCCAGGCGGAAAGAACGGCTGAGCCGTTCCAAATTCAAATAGCCGTTCTTAATTGATTCAGACGCCGAACTTTTCATGTACTTAATTCACGGTATTAGGTTCGGCTCATGAAAAGTTCGGCGTCTGAACCGGGTCTTATGGAAACATTTCATTTCGATTTGGTCTTAAAATCACGGAAAGATTTTAGTGAATGCGTCACGCAACGTTTATTTACAAAATGTTTGACCAATTCATAGCAATTCTCACCAAAGATTTGAAAACTTTAAAAAAATCCCTGATCTCCTGAATGCGATTTCCTGTTTATTTAGAGCCTACAAAAAGTTTATGGCAATCCGGGCAGGAGGGGGTATCTGGGTTAAAAATCAAGGTGCGAGGGTTGGTCGGCCTGGCCGGGAAATCCGGGCGGGGGAGGGGTAAAAAAACATTGCATCCGTCGGGGTGGGGGGATTTTTTCTGGAATAAACCATTTTACACCGGTTGCATGCGATTTAGCATCACAGAAAAACTATTGGTAACTTCAATCAACGCGTCTTAGAGTCTCGCGCGCATGGGTATAGGCTAAGTGTAGCCTCTTGATTTTTATTTTTTGTGTCAAGATTTTGCATGCAAATTTATGCACGCATATTTTAGTGACCGGGTCCTCGGGTCACCAACATTCTACAAAAATGGCTGCCGCGCTCGGCATGTGCTTGGTTTTTAAAACCGTAGTTTCGTGTCATCGGATTAATAACTCACATTTAAAATATTCAAAATGGAAAGAGAAAGCTTTAAGGAATACCCAAAGCCGCTATAGTGGAGAAAAAGGAGACCTTTTAGCAACTAATCTTGCTTCAAGGAAATTCATACGCTTTTATCAGTGTGGGGCGATCAAAACCGAAGAAGCAGAGTTTTAAAGAATTTTCAAACAGACGAGGGACTTTACCGTAAAAGAAATTACAAATTTTGGTGAGAATTTATGTTGATATCAATTTGTGATTCACTTTTTCTTTGTGTTCTGGTTAGTTTTGGAGAAATATTTATAAAACATGTTAAAATTCAATCGTAATGACATCTGATATTAAGGCTTATGTAAACAAAACAAGACTTAATTTTATACCGGTAGTTCTAACTTCACACGCGTCGCCTAATACGCAAAGATGTCTGTGTATGTTTTGCAATTTTCATTTCCAAATCAGTTTCTAGGGCAATTTCCGATACAACTGGTGTATTTTATTCGAAAATTAGTCATACTTTCAGTCTAGACCGAGTAAAAGTTTTTGTGCACGGTCGCGTAATTCTGTTATTGAGATTCACTAAAATTGAAAAAATAGCCCGGTCGTTTGCTGATTTCATTGCTTTTAAAAGTAGTCTTTTCAAATGCAACAGAAAGAAGTCACGGTTTGGGAAACAAAAGACGAGTGTGTATTTGATCGGGAATCAATAAATTAAATATTCAAAGCGAGTACAGAAAACGTGTTAGAGCGTGTTCTTTAGTGTGTCACGCAAAATTCGTTGAGGGGGGAGGGATGCGTGACCCATTTAAAATAAACTGTATAACTTTCTTATGCAAGCGCATGAGTACAGGCTACCAGTGTAGCCTCTTGTTTTTTATTATTTAACCATATCAGTCATATCCCAGACAAATACTGATCGATTACTAATATTGAAACATGCAAGTTAAGAAAAACCAGCTTTGTAATTTTGAAAACAAAAGTAGACATTAATTTTAGTCGACGCAGAGCTACTCTTGATACAGTAAATAAGTCCTAACCTATGTCACTTTGTACTGTGTATAACGTTTTGGAAACATTTTGCAAATATGTTTAATGTGTTATGTATTTTAAGATTCATTTTGTATATCTTTTGTAAAGTATTTGACCCCTGTAGTGCATGCCAGTCTTCGAGCCAAATGGGTCGTCCTTTGGCAGTTTACTTCAAGTTCTTCAAACATTAAGCTTTGCCGAGGACGCTTTCATAAATTTACCAAAAAGAACTTAAACTCTCGCTGATTTTTGTTAAAAAAACTGCTATCTTCAGAAAAAACGTAATGTTCTACTTCTCTAATCCATGAAAAGAAAACAAAGGAAATCACTAATGCGAAGGAGATTTGGATATGTGCATGACACTTATTACCATAAAAATTGATGAACAGGTTTGCTTTGAAATTCTTAAAAAATTATAAATGCCTTTTGAGAAGCTATATCTAACACTTGAAAGAGTGTTTCATCACGGAATCCAAACACCTCGAAGTGGAACATTGAAAAAACGAGGCGCACTTTTCAGTGGTTTGAAATCCTGAAGAAACACGACATTGACATTATAAAAATTCAGAAAACCCCCGGATTCCCTCCACAAATAAGTTTGCTTCACATTGGTCAATTGAAATAATTCATTTAACTCGGTCAAGGTCGCTGGCCAGTTTTTGCGTAACTACTGATTATTTTCAGTATGAACGATGTCGGATGCCGGTTATTTAAAGGATCGAGCCAAAATACCAAGCAGGGGAGATGGGCAGAGTTTAAACTTAATTTTCATCCATATAGCACATTATACCGTTAATTGGTTCATTTGTCTGGCAACAAAATGGTTTTGAAAGGTATTGTCATCTGGCAAGCATGAAATTTATGCTTCTTAAGGCTACAGTGTAAAAAAAGCTGATTCGGACGTTCGAATTTAGACGTCGTAAAAAATTCGACAATTCATTTTATTACCAAATGGTTTCCATATTTAGATAGCCAGCTCTATAAGCTTTAATTTGATATCTGGGTTTAGGTATATTAAGTGTAATCTTAAGACGCTAGAGCTATTATACTGGAGACACCCCCGAAGGTACACTGTAACCTTAAATGCGATTTCACTGACCACCACTACCGAGCTTTGGATTTTCCCTTTATACACAGGCAGACGTCTGATATTTCCTTCCATGGGAGACAATTGCGCGCAGATTAACACAAACTGACTACAATGTATATCTGATGATGGTGCAATCAAAGCGACATTTCAGCAATTTTGATTTCGACTTGGCGGCTCTCTCGCTGGCGCCCGCTGACACTCCAAACTAGGCTCGGCCAAGTTTAAATCAAAAGTTTGGTCATTTAGTTTTCTACCCTGCAGTAACGCATGGCCAAAGGACCTTATAAGTTGCCCTCGTCAACTATCACGCGATAGAAATCTCGAGCTCATAATCTAATTGTTAAATAATCCAAATAACGCCGACAACCTCGTGCATTGTCGAGGTAAAAAAGCGCAGGGGAATTAAAAAAAAAAAACGAGAGAAGTGCTTGTACATCTCGAGTGTTTTTTTTTAAATCACAAAGTGCTTATATAACTCAATACAATGCACGAGAAACAAGTTTACTATTTCCTTTATAAAAATATCCTATCATCTGCGCACGCTCATACTGGCGATGTTGGCTGCGTGCACTCAGGCATTTCAGCGGTTTTCAATTGAGTATCATAAGTAATTTCACGACTGCTTTGGTTTTGCATTGCTACGCTCAGTGATTGGCTAAAAAATCTCGCGCCACTTTCTCAACCAATCACGAGTGACTTGCTTGCACACGTTTCCTCGAGCTCAGCGCCAGCTACATGTATCTGCTTCAAGTTCTGATTGGTTCATTGGATTGTTTTTGTCTGTTGTGATTGGTCAGAGTAATTGCTTTAGTTTTGTTTTTATGACACTCAAGCGAAAACCGCTCTATATACACCTTATTCGATGACTGACCAGATAATACGCGCGGATATTTTACGAGTTTTGTAGTATTTTAGTTTCGAGCCCCGCAGGGTTCGAGAAAAACTGCATACAATGATTGAAGTGTCTGCACGTATTAAACATCGAATAAATGAACTCTTCTATTTTTAGTAGCTTGTGTCTTTAAACCGGCACACTAAGGTGAATACCGCAATCTTCTGTGTATTATACACAACTTTCATAATGGCGGCCGAATTATTTATTCTTTTATATGTATGTTAATTAGCCTCACCGGCCTCGTTGGCGTGTGCAAAATCCAAAAGAATTTTTACTCTAAAACGAGGCCGGTGAGGCTAATTAACATACATATAAAAGAATAAATAATTTGGCCGCCATTATGAAAGTGGTGTATACGCTCGGGTATTTTGCGTGTTCTCTTTCCCAAAATGACATCACAGTAAAATATTAAAACTCGATAAAGCACGCGTGACTTTCAGCGCGTGCTTTGTCGAGATGTTGCAGCTCTCGTAAATGAAATGGGCGATGTTGCAGCTCTCGTTAAGGTCTTACACCATTGGTTCGATACCCTTGGAGAGAACAATAGAACAAACAACACAACAATGGACCCTAGCCCTAAAAACAATTGCAGCTGTGTTTTACAAGGCCAATGAAAATAGAGATTTCTGAGAGCTGCTACACTACCGAATGAATTCGATCTGACTAATCATAGCGCGCAGATTTTATAAAACTCGATCAGTATTTGCTTTACGTCAAGCGCGTGCTTAAATATCGGGAGAGGCTGTACCTTTCCAAACATTTTCAGTGATTGGTTAACAAAACAATAGGTTAAACAACACAAACAATAGCCCTAGACCTAAACACAATAGAAGCTACAGTACTACGGGGCCAATAAAAATAGAGGTCTGGAAGAGCTACAGTACTACTCTAAATATCGGGTTTGACTAATCATAGCGCGCGCATTTCTTTGAGCATTTTATAATTATAGAATAAAATTCTTTCAAAACAACTTAATTGTTTGTTTACATCATCCCCTTGACAATGTGCACAAAATTTCTCCTCATCGATTTCCAATATCAATCGATTTTTGGCATTGATTGTTATCGATTTCATCGATTGGTCAGACCGGGACGTGAAAATACACACGACCAGGCGCATCATGGGAAGGCGTTGCTCCATGTATAAAAACGCAGTGAAACTACTACAACAATTTAATTATTGAGTTTATTTACAAGCAAAAGCGGAAAGTAGGTTTAAAAGAAACATAGAAACATACATCTTTCAGTCAAAACACGAACTAAGGGGAAATAAGTCGAGACTACACTAAACTCCCTGCTTGTTAATCATTAACTTATCACACTTTCTCGCGAGTATTTCTATACCATGTTTATCATATGACTTCCAACAGACGGCATCACATGTTCACTGTAAAACATAGTGTTGTCTTGCCGTTTGTTACTGCTCAGCGCTACATTACAGATCGCACAGTGGGCTGTACTTAATTGTGGCTCCAACTTGATTGACAACCAATCATTTATGCCACTGCTAAAATAACCTACTTAGCAAACGCGTCAATATTTGTAATATTACGAAACATGAGCTTGAACTCATTTAAAATAACGCAGCAAAACAACCCGGCCGGAAACACGATTAATATGAGCTCACATGATCACGCGTCTTCATAGAAAACAACCGTCCCAAAAAATAAAAATTGCCAAATAATTCTAATCCTCGAGGCCGTTAAGGAGAAGCGATTTATTGCCTGGTACTTTGAAGGAACAGACCGACCCTCTTGTCGCTCTGCTTGTTTGATAGTTGTCATTGTGTTTCAAATGTGTTCCATTGCGGTTGATTTAAAGCTGTTTTCAGTATAGTCTCTTGTAGTCTTTGCAGCATATGTCAGTATCGAGTATGGCAAGGGTTTGAGTTGGTTTGAGCGCACGTCGCGAGTACAAAACTACCCCGATTATATCACCTCTGAAGCAACAACATTTGTTGATTTATGTACATTTCTAAGTATTTTTTTTATGGAATAAGATTTGCAAATACGAACTTCAACTTTAACTATTTAACAGTAAGCAATCTGTTCTGACAGTGAACTCCTTTTATATCCTAGCGTTACATTAATTCTCTTTTATCTTTCAAGAATATACGGCTTTAGTCGTAGTCGATGTACTCCCAAATGTCTGTTTCGTATCCTTCATATACGTGGTCTAAAAGTGCTTTTCGCCTCGCTTCACAGTACCTGGGGATATCAACACAAAATGTTTAAAATAAAGGCTAGAGACCGATCAAAATAAATCATTTCAGAAGTGAATCGTTGGCGTATAATTAAACCCCAACCACAAATTCTGTGAAGGGGTGTGTCTACGGAGAGAGGGTAAGCAACGGACCATTAGAAAAGTGATTGGGAGGGGGAAGACATTTTCAGCTTACACGAATTTTTATAATTTAGGTAAAATGACACCATAGTCGAAAAATAAAGTTCTGTAGTCAATAGAATGAAAAATTTCCAGCCAGGAAAACAAAACATAAATGTCAACCATTTCACTCCCAAGAGCGCTAAAAATCAAAATTCAAGAAAAAAAACAAAATTTCATTTTGTAAAATATTGAAAAACAAATGGTACCATGCAAAGGTGCTGCCAAAGAGGTTTCATTTGAATGGTCACACCATAGGATTTCGTCCACAGACTCAAAAGTTAGAACAAATGGCCCCATGCAAAAGTACTGCTAAGAGGTTTCATTTGAACGGTCACACCATAGGATTTCGTCCACAGACTCAAAAGTTAGAACTACAATACAGTGGAACCTCGATTTAACGAAGTGCCAAGGGACTGGGGAAATTGGTTCGTTATATCGAAAACCTTAAAGAAGATCCAAGAAAGCATTAGAGCTAATAAGGATGATTAAGTAATGATCCGCATAAGAAGGAAAGCGCCAACAGCCATGCACGATAGAATGTCGACTTTTTTCATTGTTACAACTAGTGATCTCATTGGTCTAGACTCAAAAACCGCTAAAAAGTTAAGGTTCAAGGTGCATTTTGTCTAATTTTTTTAAGGTTTTAAGCAATTTAAGACCCAATCGCACAACATACAAGTTTTAAAAGATATGGTATTTAGGGAACTTCATCAAAGAAGCAAAATTATTAGCTATTGTCTTCTGCTATTCTGATTGGTTAAGCACGAACATTTCCTAAAATTTATTTGACGCAAATATAATTATGAACCATCAGCTCCTCCTCTATTCTTGAAACCAAAGATATTTTATGTGGGAAAGAGCCAATGCCGCAGAACAATTAAGTTTGCGTAGTTCTTATGTGGAGCATTACTTAATTTACTTATGAATCAGTAGTTAGTTACTGTACCTGTATTTATCTTGAACCTTTTGTTTTATATCTGATAAACACTCCGACGTTATATCACGCTCGAGGTACTCTGACAGGGTTTCTGTAGCCATTTCGAGATCTTTTTGATTATCCTGTGTTGAGGCAAAGGATTTAATAAACGACCATCACAAAATAAGGTACAGTTGCCTTGTCTTGGGAGGAGGAGAGGAGGTAACAAGGGTGATAGTCGATGATTTCAAATGGAATCCCTAAAACTAGCCTGTAAATACAGCTGCCTCTCGTCGCTCCCGGTCGCTAGGGGGGTTCGATGAGAGGCGGCCGTATTCGGAGGTTACCCTAAAACGTAATTAGGGAGCTTGGCTCCAATTTATTTCACCCTTTAAGGGTACCAAAACAAACATTAATTGGCATTTTTGCACTTTTCAATGGAGCTAGATCAAATTCGTTACATTGAACATAGTATTCTACTTGTTCAAGTTTACGAAAGCACTGAGATAAATCTCCACCTTTTACATATCTTAGAAGTGACTACAATAGCTGAAATTGTTGACACCCTAAAAAGTACGAATAACGAATTTTTGTCCTCCAAAATGTACAATATTTTTAACACCCACGTTCAGGGATGTTGCTAGTATTTGACACAACATCCCTGCACGTCACTTTCATAGGGAATCCTCCCTTCCATGATCTGTTGAATACCTTACAGTTATACTCTAAACGTTTCATTTACCTCAAAGATGACTGACTGGTTGTTTTTCTTGAGGTAAAAAGCGAAGACGTAAGTGTACTTAAGTGTGTTTCTGCATAAACACAGAACATCCACGGCCTTTCGAAGAAACTGAACCTACAAAGAAAAGTACACATTTCCTTTAATGACGCTCTTGGTTACAACGAGACAAAGAAGCACTTTGCAATTTTAACCTAAACATTACAAACCTCAATCCACGACATGTTGTGTTGTTGCATCTCTTCCATCTTTTGCTTCACTTGAGCATACAACTAATGGATCAAACATGCAAACAGCTCTAACTTTGTCTGGCATAAATCCGATCACTTACAGAGTCCCCCAACAGTCACACTTTGTCTCGTAAACATGAAGCGCTCACATACACTGTATAGCCATGCTGAGAATCTCAGCACATCAATCAATCAAAGGCTCCTATGAGCTAACTTGTGAATATGAAACTTGATGATTCTGCACACCTACGGACCCTACCCCCTCCTAGGCATTTCCCCCCCCCCCCCCCCCCGCCGTCCCCATGGGTAAGGCAGCTGACCATTACACATATCACAGGCTCACATGTTTACAGCTGATCGAGGGAGTATCAAGTGAAATTTTTACCCAAACGCTAGAACTCTTTCAACGCATGACATATTCATGAGTTAAAAATCCAAATGTGACAATTGAATTGGTCGGTTCGGGAAATTTTATGGCTTACTTTTGCGTAAACCTATTACACCTATTACAATGTACTTATGGTGCCCCCCCCCCCCCCCCCCCCCCCCTCCCCACCCCAAGTCAAGCGGCCCCTCAGCATCAAAACTTGGTTCGTGAAATGGGGCAAAGAAATTTGGGGCCTTTTTGTTGTTGACGGGCACTCATCGATGAGCCTTAAAATTAATTTCATAGAAGTTTGCTAGTGGTGAAAGAGAAACCATAAGCTTTGCAAGAATGAAGGGGTCACTGCAGGTCGTAACAGTCCAAGACCTCTATGACGATATTTTAAGTCTTTTCCGGAATTCTACATGCTCTTTATAGCAATAAAGTAAGGACTATGTCATGCAAATACAAAAGAATACAATGGCCAAGGAGTAAATTAGATGGTTGACCTGAGTGAGATAGCATTCAGAGGAAGAAGTAATGATCTGTAACGATCTTTCAATAAACAAATATTTATTTATTTAGTTATCTACTTATTTATTTAGGTGCAACAACTTACCTTGGTTTCAAACTTGGCACTCTGTGCATGGTTCATGTACCGGTTACAGTAGAACAAGTAACGCTCCAAGGCTTGCCGTGATTTCTACAAATGTAGTGTTATATTCAAGGTGTTAAACTAACTCCAGGGTAATTACAGACTCAATCACTGCCTTAAATACAGTGTTGCGTCCACAGGAAAAAAATTGCAACATGAGAGAACTCAAGATTGGTTTTGTAATAGGTAATACTAAAGACACTAACACTTACAGCCTGCGCATCTCTGGCTGCCTGAGCATCTTTTTCGTCATAACGATTACAGCTGTACCTGAAAACAATGATAAAAGGCTGATCTTAGCTCTTGCTAGGCCACTACATTGAAAAATATTAGAGTTTATAGATGTACTGCCCATGCAGCCATAACCTTATAATTGGATTTATATTTGCGATTGACTGGTTGAATGTAATAACAAGTAATTCATAATGAATATATTATGAACCCTCAGATGTACAGTACATGCAAACTTATACTCCAACCATGGTACATGGACTGGTACATGGGAAACAGATTGAACTAAATAAAGATTCAAAGTAATCAGATTGAAAAGAATAAAGATCCAAAGATCTGACAAACAGACAGAAACTAATTGGCAAAAACTTAGCAAAATACAAATCATTCTTACCAACTCGATCCATGTGGTTCCCACGGTCCCAGACACATCCAACAGAAGTCAGCCTTTAAAAAAAATAGTGGAAACAGTTTTAATTTGTAATCAATGGTTTCTAAAAAATTGATACCTAACTAAAATAGTAATGACACCTAATCAAAAAAAATTATTCCACTTATACCCCCCCCCCCCCCCCCCCCCCCAATTATTTTCCTTGTTTCTTTCAGATGAAAGTTCTTATGGAACATTGTACATTATTAGAGTGCAAATCCATGTAGAGTGTGACACAAAATATTTGATCAGAGGAAATTCCTACAACTCATCATAACATTTGGGATATTTTAAAAATCTGTGGAATGTGTAAATAACTACAAAGGAGAGCAACAGTGGCTAGAAGCCCAATGCACAGCATTTCTCTACAAGTATCTTGTAAATGCTGCATGTACCAGGGTAATCCAATTTTTCATTTAAGTCAAATCTTTCTTCAAATTGTTTCTTATCAGCTCACTCCATTAGTCAATATTATACAGTTCAAATGCAAGCCTTAAAATCATGGTTACCTTGCAGTTGTTGTTGCGACAAACCATGTGATTACAGCCACCATTCTTTTCTATCGTCACGTGACATTTAGGACATTCCTATAATTAGAGGAAGAAAATAAGAAATGCCACTCTCATCGATGCAAATGTTACCCTGGAGATTCTTAAACACAAAGAACTTTCCACTACAATAGGGATGACGCCTCCTTCATTTCACACCTACTGGGTGTGAAGTGCAAATTTGGGCATCCTTTTTTTAGGCATTTTTCATTTTTCATCTTTCTTTTTTCTTTCATCATTACACCCGGATGCTTCGTATGGTACAAGATGTCAGCTGAAGGGACCACAGGACCAATGAGGAGCTATATGGAGACCTGCCCAAGATCTCACAAAAGATCAACTCTAGAAGACTGTTATCATCACCCAGAGCTTCCAGCCAATAAGGTTATCATTTGGAATCTGGAACATGGTAGGAAAGACCCTGGACGAGCTGGCCTGTCTCATAACAGAACATGATGTGTAGAGTAGTGTCAGGCACCATGCCTGACTTAAGTCTCGTCACTTAGGTCGACAGAATTGAAGTAAACTGAATTTCAGTCATGAAACATGGTTGACTAGAGCGTCCTATAAATAAATTTGTCTCAAAAATCCCATCAAACCAAGAAATTGCCTACACACAAAATAATAGTTCTAAAGAAACAGAAGTTCATATAAATATAAATATTTTGGTAAAAATTCCTAAATTTTGTCAGCAATGGTCTTACATAATCACGCATGTTGTTTGTCAGTTGTTAATGTTTTAATGGTTGATTGACAACTGAAGTTAAAAATTGAACTTGAGGATTAGAAGCACCAACCAAATATTTTGGAAAGGAAACAAACCTTTGTGTTTGCTGATATCCAGTTTGATGTTTCGCTATCATCATTACATTTCTTTATCCACTTCTTCAGCCACTATAAATAAATAAAAAAGAAATATCTTTACCAAATAACTGCAAATACATTTAAGTCCAAAAAAAGATGGGATGAATGAAACGTGACACTAAACTTAATATATAATCTCTATAATACGAATTAATATAATAACAACATTCTGTAACAGGCAGTCATTGAATTCACAGCAGTAAGAGAATAGTATCAAATGGACATCAAACTGCATTTTGATCTCTTAGAGCCCTTTGATTTAAACACCTTGTTGGTATGTTACAAAAAACAATGGCTTACATTGCATCTAACGGGTTCATGAACTGGTTCTCCACAGCCAAAACTATAAAAGAAAAATGCAAGAATGTAAAAACACTTGTTACCAAAGCATGTCTATGTTATGTAAGACCAGGTCCAACGACCAAAAATGATTATGGAGAGTTGATGATTTGAACTGCAACTATCATTAATGCCCTTTTGCCATCTATTGTGCACTCTCAAAGAGCGAGCTTGACTAATAATGCCCAACTTATGTTAAGCTCCGGCCAAACAGAATTGCAAGTCAATGCAAGTTGGAAAATGACAACTTGCATTGACTTACCCCGGGTGGCCAAACCGAGTTGCAAGTTGACTCACAGGTACACATAAGTTTGATCAGCCTTCCCACATGGTCATGATTGTAATTGCATAACTTGACTTACACTGTACATTGACTTGCCACTACTTGTGTTTGGTGGCCAAATGGTGAAACACTTGCCCCTATTTGTGAACAAGTCAATGCAAGCCATTACAGGTACTCGTAATTCCCTTTTCGCTAGGGCTTTAGAATGAAAAATAACATCCTTGTCTTAGCAAAGTTCCAGTTACACAGAACATGCTTGTGACGGGCAAATAATAGAGAAAAAATAGAGGTGACTATTGAGTAAAATTTTATTATTGCAATAGTATTGCAATAGTTGGGGCACTATTGTGATATTATTGCAATACTTTGATCAGTGTTGCCAAAGTATTGCAATAGAACTTTTTTGTCGACCATGATTGTTTTGGCGCACTACATAGTCTCAATAAGTAGACCCCCCTCTTGGGAATTTAAGTTGTATGATAAAAAAAATTAAAATGGCGCTGATGGATTGTGTTGTCCTCGCCTTATAGCCTTTTACTTTATTCATTATATACCGGTATTTCAATCAAGGATACATTTCAGGATATATATTACAAGGATATATTTCAATGCAGCCAAAAATGTGTTCGTTTTTTTGCCCACTTTTGAAACTATTGATAGTCAGGCCAAACTATCACGATTGTTATCAATAGTTGATTTTACTATCAATAGCTTGCTATTGCGACACCAACTACATGCATCACAATCGAAAGTTCGATGTATCATTACACCCTGAGAAAAAAACTCACCAAAATGTGTAACCACACAGACAGGTCACTGGTAAGGCGTCATGATAATTAGCCTTGACTGCATTTTGACAGTCAGGTCCCGGACACCAACTCATCAATCGGTTACTCTACAAAAGAAAACACAAAACAGTTTGGTTATACAAACATTAAGCTGCACTAATAGCCATGTCACATTCAGCAACCAACAGAAAAGGATGACAAGTCACAGAAATGCAAACAAGATCTACTTTGATATAAAGGATTGATGGCTGTTAGCACTTACCTCGACAAAGCTGTTAGCTATTAGATGGTGGTATCGAGCTTTCACTTTGCTATCTTTTACAACTTGCCTGTAAAAGAAAGAAACACTGTTACTCGATATTGAAAGGTTGTAATAGACGGTTATTAACATGACACATGTCTCCTCCAAAATCCTTGTGGCAAATGAATGAGCTTCCAATGTCATATACACAACTGCTTGTCAATTTACATTCAGCACCTCAAAAAATAATATGTCATGTAGTGTTTTGAGGTTCTTTTTGTACTACCGTAAATCCTCTATTGAACTCCCCTCTCAAATAAGCCCCCCATTTTTGGAGCAAGAAATTGCCCACCTCTCTTTTAAGTTGTACAAGCTATTTTTATTCATTTGTGGGAACCTATGAAATGTATAAATTACAACAAAATGAGCAGTGAACTGCTGGCATTTCACTAAATTTTAATAAGCCCCCCTGTAACGTGCTTGAAATAAATAAGCCCCCCCCCCTTTGGCCCCCTCTCAGTATTTGCAAGCGGGCTGGTCAACATTAGAAAAATAAGAAGAATTATATGAGATCCATGCTTCACACCTTTGCTTCAACTCTGCCATAACCTATTTCTGGGAAAAGCCAAGGACTTTCAAGGGCTTATGGAAGAATTCTAGGACTTTTCAAAGATAAATGGAATTCAAGACCTATCAGGAAATTCAAGGACTTTTCAAGACTGTGTGAACCTTGCAAGCAAAACCATAAAATACTTACCCTACAAAAGCTTCATCTACAAGGATGTCACACTTGTGAGCAGGACAAGAAATGTGCTGTTAAAAATAAGAATGTTATACATGTAGTTAAGACAGATATGTGATGTGGTTCTACAGTAACTTTTGAGTCTGTGGACAAAACCCTATGGTGTGACCATTCAAATGAAATCTCTTCAGTAGTCCTTTGCATGGTACCATTTGTTTTTCAATATTTTACAAAATTAAATTTGTCAAAATTGTCTAGAAAGAGAAAAAGGTAGTAACAACGCACCTCTCCTACATGTTCATCCATAACTTTAGTAGTAATGTACTCCTTCCAACATCTATGACAAAACCTATGACTGCATTCTAAACCAACAAAGGTCTGTCAAGGAATACAAAAAAAAAACAACCAATAAGTTGAATAAATTTTCATCTTGACAGGGTGTTGTTTGCTCCACTCTGTCTTTGATCTTGTTTAGTTTATAATTAATGTCTTCCTAGTGCATGTTATGATGTTTGTAACATTACTACATGTAACACTGGTGGAGTAAGAGTTTCTGTTAAGATATCTTTCAAAGCTTGTTATCATACTTCCAGTAGTGTTGTTGGTTCATCTTCAAGCCCATCCTTCATGTGAATTGTTTATGATGAGATTGCACAACAGTTCATTCAATGCTGTCAGTGGAATTAATTTTCCTCTATGTTTCTCAATCTTTATAAATAATCATTGTTTTACCTTCATGTCTAAAGAAAACATTTCAACAATGTGATGTATCTTTCTGTCTTCAGACTTGTATTCATATTGCCTTGTTCTCAATAAAGCTCTCAACAGTGCAGACAGCAGATGACAATTATTGATTCCTCTTTGAGACACCGTCTGCCATGTTTAAACGATAAGTTGAAAACTGCAGCAAAACTGCTTTTTATTTTTGTTGTTTGCACTTGTGATTGAACATACATGTACAATGATTTTCACTAGTGAAAAATCACCGTTTACACTGCTGATCAATACTTATGACACAACGTAGTTTATAAAGTACTTACTGATACATGCACAACAGTCAAGCAGATCTCACAGTTTGCCTCTGTTGATGCTGAAGATGACCTTGTGTTAACCTAATCAACAAGCATGTAACTGTTAACATCATTCTGAAAAATAGATTACAGTCACACTTCTCTATACAGACATCAAAGGGTCATAACTGAGTGTCTGTATGAACCCTTTTGCTTCAATTATCATCAACTGCTAATATTTTGGTCTATTTCAATGACATTTTGCTACAAAAATGGTCTTGGATTGGTTTATGTTAAATGACACCATAAAATATGGTACAAAATAATGGTTAAAGCAAACAAATCGGCCCTAAAACAAAAGAGAGCAAATTTAGGTGGTGTGTTGATCATGCAGTATTACATGACGTACAGACCACTGACCATGAATGAGCCAATAGCCATTTCTGTAACTTTGGTTGTTTTGTGTTTTCTGTTCAAGTTTTCAGCCAGATTTTCAGTATTTCTGACTTGCGAACACGGTGGTAAGGTAAAATGAACAGGTAGATCCTAGTTTTGCTCATAAATTTGTTCAATTTATGCAATATTAGAAGAAATATGTGTTGATTACTACATTGTGCAGTTTGGTGCGATTTGAGGACAACAGACCAGTTTCGAATTCGCTATGGTCGCTGAATGAAAGCATTGAAGGCGCATTGATACAGGGTTAGACTCGACCTGATGTAAAATATTCACAAATTCAGGCAAGAAGATGACTTCTGACTTTTGTTTAATTTTCAAATTTCACGCACCTTCTGCCGGTATTTGTGAATATTTTACATCAGGTCGAGTCTAACCCTGTATCAATGCGCCTTCAATGCTTTCATTCAGAGACCATAGCGAATTCGAAACTGGTCTATTGTGGGAAATTGTACCATCACATAATATCAGAAGCTCTGTATGTTAGAATGCACAAGGAAGGAGTAAAAGAGGTTGACCTATGAACAACTGGAGATGAGGAGTGGAGAGAGACATAGGGCAGATGGGGTACAGATCTGATGGGTACAACTGGAGTCTCAAGGGGTAAATTTGTTAATGATCCATGCTTCTCTCTGGAGCCAAGGGGTGTTCTGACAGAGTAAAAGAGCAATCAACAGCTGAAAACTTTTGTATCAACCTTACAACATTCAACTGTACATGTATGTTTGGAAATCAGGGAAATAGGCCAAGCCATTAGCTATTTTATTTCAAGTTAAAGAAGAATAAAAGAAAAAAACGTACCCTTTTACTTGGGACTGGTCTAGCATTTTTTCTATTTGGACTAATGATATGAGCTTCAGAAAAGAGTCTGTCTTGATCCCCACTGTAATACCTAAGATGTTTTAAAAACAGTATATGAAGTGTGTCCAATTTTCAAATTTTTTTTTCTTATTGTGTTACATGTATGTACCTGTACATCAAGAACATCAAGAACAAGTGTTTTTTATTACAAGCACTTCCAACAGTACAGAAAGGTCTGTAGAGTTTCATTCACCGACTGGAGAAAACCGCTAACTTGATAGGAGAACAAACCGTGGACAAATCATTACCTAAACCTTTCGATAACCCTGTGACATCCCTTCGACTTGGTCCTTCATTATTGAGACTGAGGGCATTTCAACTACAACTGTTGTTCTTTCCATCTTCTAGAGCTCTTTCATGTCACAAGGGTAGATTTAAAAAATCAAACTTTTTCCAAATCCGGGAGGAAGAATACAGAAAACATCCAGGGCACGAAACTGCACCTGATACAGTCGCCAATGTGCCTAAGTTTTCTGTGCTGGCGACCAAGATTCAAAAGTTAGTCTCCACATTGGCGACCAGAACCATTTGCTTCATCCTACAGTACCTTTATGTATTGTGAAATTAAATAAAGCTTGAAGGCGGGTAAATCATTGCGAATGACAAGGTTTGTAACAAAACCTTCACGAACTCTACTGAGTGAAACATCAACATCCGCCATCTTGGATATTTCAGAGGCTACGTATGTTGTATATTGTGCATTCAAATGTCCCTTTTACTGACAGTGCATATTGCAGGCTCAGAATATTCCACGTCGCTCATGCTCTCATTTGTCTATGTCGATATTTTTTGTTTTCGTTTTTGGAAAAAATAATGGCTACTAACTTTTTGGACTTGGCGAGCACTTTGGAATATTTAGGAGCCAAATGTCTCTTTGAGAAAAAAGTTAATTTTGTGCCCTGTAACATCCCATATTTGCACTACAGATTTCAAGCAAAGGCATGGAATGTGGGTGAATTCCTTCAGTGAATCACTCAATGCTTTTTTATCTAATCGTTTGAAAGACATGTTTGTTTGCAATTTGAGCTGCGATATGCAAATTTCAAATATTCATGGCATGACGTCCAGTGTCACTCGAGGGCAACAACACTGCAACCCGCAACCCTGTCAACAGTCAGCGACCTGACCAATCAGACTGCATCAGAATCTAGTGCAGTGGAATGGTGGCATCAAAGATTTGTCCACAGGCCTTCACACTTTTCCCTCTCCCCAGTTTCCTCTCGGCTTGCTTTGCTCCTGGCCTTCCCAGAATGGTCATAAGGTATTTTAAGGAGTGGGGTGAAAGGGCAAGGTGAGAAATTTCTTAGGATTGACAGGAAAATAGGTCGATTTTTTTGGCTGATTTTCAGGGTATCAGGGGTAGACTTTTATGCCAGAAAATCTGGTAATATTCAATCTTGAAAGGATTTGCACTTGGTCTTACTTAAAAAAGGAGGCTAAAGGCAACTTGGAAATGGCCTTTTATAGGTGGGTGGGTTGTTAAATTAAAAGGAAGAAACCTTCTGTTGTGAAGAATGGATATTTTCTAGAACTACACGTACACGTAAGTGATAACAGTTAAAATGAAACACTTTGTTTCTGCACAGGGAACCCAAACGCTTTATTAGCTATAACATAATCATTCAATAAAATATTTTTATTTACCTGTAATCCCGTGTCTTTTTGAGTCGTTTTGAAAGCGATTTGAATCAGAGCGAAGACGGTTGACCTTGCACGTTTCAAATATATCTTGTCTGCCGCTTCGTAAATACGACGCGCCTATTACGTCTCAAGTTCCCATTATTATTAACTCAAGTTCTCATTACCATTAACTATTAACTCTCCTGGGGGGAGAATCTCGGGTTTCAATTTAACGGCCACGAGAAGAGAGAAGAGAACAAGTGGTGAAACTCACTGAGAGCGTTCGTACAATCAGTGACTACAGTTGAAGTGACCAGTCTCGCGTGTGGATATGCGCGAGGAAACTCGAGCCAATGGCCGGCAGCCTTTGACTGCAATTTCCACGACAAGCGATTTCCGCTCAAATCAAGGTCCAGTACCAGGCAATTTTAATGTTGTTTACTGGTGAGTCAAATAATATTTCCATTTTGTTTTGCTCGGTTGTTTGCGAGATTAGAACACAAATTTATGTGGACAACCAGAACATATTTTAGCCAAGGGATCGCTCGGTTTTTGGTCCCGGCCGCGTTGTGTCCCTCCTGGACTATTCCTTTTGCCGTTTCGTGGTTTACCAGGAGTTTAACATCCTAAAAGAGATATACCCAAATAACCGATGACTTCAGAGAACCAGTAAGGGTTAGTTTAAAACTTGCCGTGTGCTTTAATACATCTTCGATGTGACGATGTTACATTTCCTTCTTCTTTCGATATTTCTGCCCGTAGATCAAAACCAACCTCCGTTAAAGAAGACCTAAAATACTGTAATTATACTAGCAGTCTAGATCAAACACTGATACACGAGTGGTAGATTTATCTTGCGTGAACACCGGGTATTCCTTAATTCCGCGTGGAATGAAAACAAAAGAGTCCGTCACAAGAACAACAGAACCACTTTGATGAAGCACATGCTCACAAGTATAAAACCACTTCCGGTCAAGTCAAGTGTAGTCACAGATCCGACGAAATGCCGCATCTAAAAACAACCCAAAACTAAGCAGGAAAACGGGCGTCCAAATAAACAAATCATACCTCACATAATTATTCACCCTTTAATTAATTGAGGTGTGAAGTTCTAGCCGATTTTGTTCAGTAACAAGAGAATTACGCTTCAAAATAAAACTGCCCTCATTTTAGTTTCATCCCTTGCTCTCTTCTCTTCTTTCTCTTTCCCGGGGAGAGTTAATAGTAATGTAATGGAAACTTGAGATGTAATAGTCACGTCATATTTACAAAGCGGCAGACAAGATAATATTTGAAACGTGCAAGGTCAACCGTCTTCGCTCTGATTCAAATCGCTTCCAAAACGACTAAAAAAGACACGGGATTATGTCAGGTAAATAAAAATATTTTATTGAATGATTATGTTATAGCTAATAAAGCGTTTGGGTTCCCTGTGGTTTCTGTTTGAATAACTAACCTTTCTAGTAGTTTTTCTTTATCCCATTTAAAGTGACTAAGAAGAATCCTTGTTGTTGGTCTCGGTAACTATTGAAAAGAAAATCACAAAATTTAGGCTATAAGATAAATTAGTCTACAGTGTACATGTAGATGTTAAGTCTTTTACTCTAAGAGGTTGTTTATGAATCATTTCAGGCTGGGTGAAGTTTCATCCCACTACATACATACATACATAAACTTTATTTTAACTCGAATTTAAGTGTAGCTTGTGAAGCTAATTTCTTTGAGAACGTGGAATGAGCTCATCTTGGGGGATTTCACCCCCTTCTTACAAGACATTCCATTGACAACCTGGGACAAAACAACATACTGTACATCTGTATGAAACAAAAATCATTTTTTCTCCTGGACGAAATTCAGCCCACAATGAATCTGCCATCATGTTAACATAATTATAAGGAAACCTACGTACATATCAAGGAGACAAATTCTGGGTATATTCACTTAACTGCAATCAGGACTGACTTTCTTGCATTTCCCAAAAATTAATTGAGAATTGTTTACTAAGTAAAATGAAAATAGGGCCTGATTGCCGGTCAATGTCTGTATTACAGAAATAGAACTAAACTATCGATTTTGGTCTCTCCAGGACTAACTGAAATGTTTGTAACAAGGTGAAGTCCTTTAACATTAGCTTTGACTGTAATTAAATCTTTCCTGTTTACAACCCAACTACATCCTGTGCAACCACATCTCATAAATGATCACTTTTCCAAAACATCAAAACAATTTCCAGTGAAACATTATAAGTATAATCAAAACCTCTTGTAAGCGAACGAGACCACTTTCAATGCTGGCAATTTAAATTCTAAAATTGTTTTTAACCTCTGGTAAGCGACCACTTGTCCATATTTTGACAGATGAAAATTGAATATTATGTAAATTAAAGGAGGTTTGACTGTGCCATGTGTTTCTAAACTCAAGAGTCTGTGGTACAATGTAAAACCCATTCAACTCTGTGACCATTCAAGTGTATGCTAGACTGAGCAGTATTTTAACCCTTTCACTCCCAAGAGTGCCAAACATCAAAATTCAAGAAAATTCCCAAATTTCATTTTGTAAAATATTGAAAAACAAATGGTACCACGCAAAAGTACTGCCAAAGAGGTTTCATTTGAATGGTCACACTATAGGATTTTGTCCACAGACTCAAAAGTTAGAACTACATGTACATGACATGTCTCCACAATTGACTCTGGGAGTGAAAGGGTTAATGTGGTGCTGTTTATTATGCTGTACAAGGTGGTCCTAATTTTGAGTCTGGGTAAAAATGAAATAAAGCGTAGTAGCATAGTGCTGTGTTTTTTCTTTTTATTGCACTGGAAAAGGTGATCCTAACTTTTGAGTCTGTGGATGAAACCCACAAGTGAGACCATTTAACCCATTCACACCTGAGGATTTTTACGTTTTTGAGTGATTTTCTGCATACACACGCCCCATAGGATTTCGTGACTTCATATTTGGAGTTACCATTGAAAGTGCTGCTGTTCTTAAACACTGAAGGCTCGAGTTTACTGGAAACGTCATTGTGACGATCTCATTTTGCTTGGTTGATTTGCAATAAAGGGTCCAATATGAATTATCTACGATTTTTGGTAAGTTCACAGCCATTTTTCATCTTTAGTAGCTGCCTGGTGAGCATCATTAAGCTTGGAGGTAGTTCTGAGTCCACTTCTCAATGAAGCGAGTTAGGTGTTGTACTTCGTTTACGAATTTGGCTCGTTGCTCGTTGAACTGGAAAAATGGCCGCCTGGAAACGAAGTGGCTCTGGGACTCGACTCTGGATGAATTTCTCGACCTACCGCGGCATATTTTGGAAGTTGCGACCACAGGAGAATACAACAAGCGTGAAATTTCGGCGGTGGGTCGGAGTGGCTGTGGACTTAGTATAAATATGAAATGTGTGGGGAAAGAATCGAACGCTGTCAAAATTTTTGGCTTTTTCCCAGCATGCAGTGTGGTGGTGATGTTGAAAATCGAGGCAAGGTGAGTATGCACTAGTATAAGAAGCTGTAGCTAGGCCCGAGCAACGAATAAGAGCAAAAAAATTCACTGCTAAGCTAGGACTAGGACTGAATTTTGCTGTAAATGTTGACTTTTGGGTTTGCCACGATTTGAATAAAAAAAACTAAAGGCAAAAACGTGATTTTTGTTGTTTTTGTATGACGTTAAAAACGGTAATTTTTGTTATTGTCCAAATTCAAACGCTGATATTCTGCAAAAATCGCTGACTTTTTTGTGTTTATTGGGTATCTCAATTTGAAAGACTTTCTACTCAATGCTCACAACTGCTAGTTAAGGCAATGTTCGCACGATTGAGAAAGTTACAATTTTTTAAAGCAGTGGAGTCTTGTACGGGCGGTTACGGGCGGTTCAGGTGTCAATGGGTTAAATGCAAGTTACTGAGTAGTTACTAACCAAGTCTTTATCGCTGTGCTTCAGAAATGGAAATTTTAGTATGGAATAGGGTCCATGAAAGGCCATTTCTGAGTTTCTCTTTGCCTTTTCCTCAAAGTGAGGCTTAATGCACAACTGTTCATATGAAAGTGAGTTTTATTTGCATGTTAATGGGAACTTATTTTTCATATGAGAGGTTCTGCATCAAGTGTCGATTTGATAACTAGGCATGAAATAGCCTATTGAAACAAAATCACGCAAAACAAAGAATAAAATGATATAAAAATATAAAGCTCTCAACTCAAATAGAACACTAATGTCCAAAGCTGAAAGGTAAATATTGTAATAAATTTTGGTAAAAAATATACCAAAAAATGAGATTCTTTAGAAAAAAACACTTTGGTTTTGACGAACACATGCAGCTCAAGTTCAGTTTTGTATTGTTTCCAATTGCATTGCACTTCAATCCTTTAACAATGCATGTACATACTGTTCTTGAGAACCTTCTAAAATTCATGTTTATTAGCTATAGAGAACAACAGATTATGCAACTCGGTTGCGAATTCCCAAAAAGCTAAGAAAGGCAAGATGGTGATACAAAAAAAATAGTATTAAAATAATAAAATTTAAAAAAATGGTGATAATTCTCAAAAGTCCATCTACTAAATAAAACCAAAGCAAGGTTGTTTTCTATCGATTTTTTTTGTTACAAAACTTCTAAAAACCATGTACTGCATAAGTTTACACTGAACTGTGAGGACTCTCTTGCAGTTTCATAGACCTGAGCAAAGATATGCAAATCTAAGTTGACATCGCAGGAGTAAATGCTTTAGAATGGTGTGAAACTGTCATTATTAAAGTATACTAGTCCAGGAAGAAGAAAAAAAAAACAAAATAAGTGAACGAAAGATTTCACACCTTGAAACAATAAGCTTGCTGTATTGACTGAAAATTTCAATGTGAGTTGCTTCAATATCAGATGTAATAATAGCTACGAATAGATCCTTTTCTTTATAGTTATCGGCGGTACCACAAAGAAAATCATTAAGTCTGGAAAGGTATTCAGTTAAATAATGTTTAAAGCTTAAATGTGGTAAAATCTTACAGTTCCTCGTTGTTGCTTACTCGACAGGAAATTGCGAAAAATCTCCAAACGGTCGAATCAGCAAATTACGTAAAGCTTAAAAATTGTATTCAAAGACGTTGAAAATGACCATGTAACTGGAAAATTAAACATCCCATTTATAGTTTGTTACATGAGATTAAGCTATTAAAAGCCGCGATACTTAGAAGCTTATTAGAACCACCGTTTGTTTCTGAATCTCACCAACAAAACCCGAACAAGATCGAGCATTGTTGATGTTTGCATACATTGAGAAATAAGTAAAGACTGACGTACATCCACGAAACCTCCCATACTTACCTGAAAAACATTATTAACTTCGTCGATAATATTGTTCATATAACTGACTAAAGCTTCAGGAGTTAGACACTCGTAATGGAAATCATCAGTTATGTGAGGTCTCTTCGGAGTTGAGGGTTCATCACAATCGATGTCGAAGTCACTTTCGTCGCCTTCTTCGGAGCCCGATTCATTATAACTATCCTCCTGGTCATAAATGGCATCATCGTCCTCCGAATCCATTTTCGTATTTAAAATATCCACGTGCCCGAAAAAGAGAGTGAAAACTTGTGTATAATCGCCACAACTGTTCCAGAATAACACTGACTTTCATTTATATGGAGGAAACCATGTCCACTTTTTTTGGGGGTTTTGGTCACATGATACTCGCTAAATGTGTTACGATTGGTCAAAAGACAATGCAATTGTGACGACATTTTAACTAATTTTTAACAACTTCCATAAAGAGGACTGGAAACAAAGACATTCGCTTTCGGTTTGACAACACACTTCATTTTCGCACAAGATATACTCCCCTTGATTGGTCATATATTGCCGGAAAATTTTTGCCAAGAATTTTCTCAACGTAAACTGTTCTAATTTTCTTATTTCACGCCGATTTGTTGCAGTGTAATCAAAGTTACACACGGCAAAAGTGATGCGTCGAGATGCGGGCGGACATTTATATCATCAAATTTGGTTACCCTAAAACAACTATGACGTGCTTCAATACCATAATGCAATGCAAGTTTGGCTCCATGTTGTGATTATCACACGTGCTTGCATAATACTTCAGTTTTATGTCAAAGAAATCACGGAAGATCACAGATGAAAACTTTATAAAGTAAAAAACGAAACCGGTGTCAATATTTTTTTTTGAAAGAAGATCGTAATACCCGGTATGAGCATTGGCTCCTGAATCATGATGCCGCGTAGAAAGCAATGTGTAAGTCACGATATGTGTAAGTCACGATATATCTTTATATGTGCACTTGGAGAAGGTCGAATTCTTTTTGTCTAAAATCGTAGAACTACTTGCATTATTTTTCATGGCAGTAAACTTGTATACCATACTACCAGAAACCCATAAGTGGGTTGAAACGTGCAACTGTCTCTCGTATGCTTCAAAACAAGCTTCCGATTATTCAATTTGCTAAGAAGTTGTTACAGCCATATTTGGAAAATCAAGAAAAAAATATTAACCAATCACAATTCGCTAGAACAACTTGCTTTCAATCTCGAGGGACCAAGGGGTTTCCAAATATGGTACTAGGGAATTAAAAAATGAATATTCGGAAGCTGTGAGTGATGCGCGTTACACGTTTCAACCCACTCTACCACTCATGGGCTTCTGATACTACTTATGTAAGACCCTGAAGAAGAAAGGCTGTGCATTTCGAAATATTGGATATTTTACAAATATAGTCGTTTCCGTACCGTTTATCAGCCTTGCTTTTTTATCAAATCATACCACTTAACTTATTTTTATCTATTATCATAAGTTTTATTCATTTAATGTTTCGAGTAAATTTTTTAAATGGCGATAAAGAACATTTTGAACTAGTTTTCTCATCCGGATTTTCTTAGATTCATTGTATACCATATAGATATGTTTTATTGTTTTATTTACTGTAATTTTTTGAGGACCCTTTTGTAAACCACGTGTTGTAAGTGAAGAAGGCTCCCTCTTTAAATATTAAAGTTATTATTATTATGTTTATTCCTTTAAGGCTCAGGCACAATCTGTCCGGTTGATATTCCCTGGAAGCGGGTTCCAACATGTCACCATGGGTTCTAAGACTTTTCTTTCTTTCCTCTTACAAGGACAGCACCTTTCTCAGGATCTTTGCTGTACCCAACAATGCTGTTTTCTGAATAGTTTCCATTCTTATGGTTATGGTTATTATTATTATTATTTTTATTATTCTCTCTTTTATCACAGTCTTTGCTGGTGTTCTTTTTGTGCATCAGCCGGGCGCAAACCATGCACCTAGAGCGTCAGTCACTCAAGTCTTATTATTATTATTATTATTATTATTATTATTAAAAAATATATAATATTAAAATAAAATATATTATATTACTAGTAGTAATCATAGATTATAGTGCGTCTCCTTATCCCGTGGCACCTCGTCTTAGCCTAGTACCTCAGTTTCATGAATTAATTCAGCCACTGTTGAAAAGGGCTATGTCGCGAGATATGTCACGCAGGCAAAAACGTCGGGCTGTCATCAAACAAATTCACGCTATCGCCGGGGAATCGGGCAAAATCCTGCCGTGCTGTGTACTCCGAAAGGTCTCAGATTTTTCCGACATATAAATAGTATATTTGTCTTGATTTCATTTCGGTTATTTCTCCGATTCTGAAATCATACTCCTCAGTACATGTACCAATACCGGAACCGGAAATGAGAAATTTCGACGTTTAAGTCACGCAACATTCAACGTGAAATTTCGCAAAATTTTTCGGATAAAATTACAACTACCAATTGCAAGTAAGACACAAGACTGTTGAATATAATTCCTTTATTAGCTAGACAAATTTTAGTCACAAAACTGCGAAATCTTTAGTCGCAAATGCGCCCGATACAATGCCCGAGTGCAATTTCGAGCACTGTAAAGTTAAATTATCTGCGTTCGCCTGGCCCGGCCGGTCAGTGAATTATTGCTACAAGACATAAGCGAATTCCACCGTACCGTAGAACATCGCGAAGAACGACGTCGGTATTTAGGTGAAAGCTTCCCAAATCAGGCGGAGAACCACAGCAAAATCAAGATAGAACATTCAAAACATACCAGAACGGCAGCGAGAAAAATCTGTAACTTCTTGCTTGATTCCAAAGAGACCCAACAACTTACTTTGGTCCGGAGAAGAACCTTCGTCCAATTTTTCCACTGCGTACTTTTACTAGGCATTGAAATATTGAGCCGTACGATTCCAAAATCGGGAAAATATCCCAAACTAAATCAAGACAAATAGATTATTCACATGTGACATTTCTGAACCCCAGCTCCCCAGGATGATGCCTGATTTCCACGCGATGCTGGATACTATTGTGACGTTTCAAAATGGCGCAGATTTGGTACCGACACATTTCTCGATTCGTTCCGCTTAGCCGACAAGATTGGGAAGCGTCTCCTTCGTCGACGCAAAAATAAAATATTACTAGTAGTAATCATAGATTATAGTGCGTCTCCTTATCCCGTGGCACCTCGTCTTGACCTAGTACCTTAGTTTCATGAATTAATTCAGCCACTGTTTAAAAGGGATTTGTCGCGAGATAAACGTCGGGCCGACATCAAACAAATTCACAATATCGCCGTGGGATCGGGCAAAATCCTGCCATGCTGTGTACTCCGAAAGGTCTCAGATTTTTACGACATATAAATGGTATATTTGTCTTGATTTCATTTCGGTTATTTCTCCGATTCTGAAATCATACTCCTCAGTACATGTACTAATACCGGAACCGGAAATGAGAAATTTCTGAGAAAAGCCTGAAAAAGTGCTCCCGTGATAAACGTGATACGCAGTGGAAAAATTGGACGAAGGTTCTTCTCCGGACCAAGTAAGTTGTTGGGTCTCTTTGGAAGTTACAGATTTTCCTCGCTACCGTTCTGGGTATGTTTTGAATGTTCTATCTTGATATTGCTATGGTTCTCTGCCTGATTTGGGAAGCTTTCACCAAAATACCGACGTCGTTCTTCGCGATGGTCTACGGTACGATGCAATTCGCTGTATGTCTTATAGCAATAATTCACTGACCGGCCGCGCCAGACGAACGCAGATTAACTTTACACTGCTCGAAATTGCGCCTGTATCGGACGCATTTGCGACTAAAGATTTCGCAATTTTGTGACGAAAATTTGTCTAGCTAATAAAGGAATTATATTCAACAGTCTTGTGTCTTACTTGCAACTGGTAGTTGTAATTTTATCCGAAAAATCTTGCGAAATTCACGTTGAATGCTGCGTGACTTAATCGTCGATTTCATGCTCCATTAACGCGGTGTCTTCCAAAGAGACCCAACAACTTACTTGGTCCGGAGAAGAATTTTTCCACTGCGTACTTTTAGTAGGCATTGAAATATTGAGCCGTACGATTCCAAAATCGGGAAAATATCCGAAACTAAATCAAGACAAGTACAGTAGATTATTCACATGTGACATTTCGGAACCCCAGCTCCCCAGGATGATGCCTGATTTCCACGCGCTGGGAATGCTGGATACCATTGTGACGTTTCAAGATGGCGCAGATTTGGTACCGACACTTTTCTCGATTCGTTCCGCCTAGACGACGCGCTAAGCATGCTGGATACTATTGTGACGTTTCAAGATGGCGCAGATTTGGTACCGACACTTTTCTCGATTCGTTCCGCGTAGCCGACAAGATTAGGAAGCGTCTCCTTCGTCGACGCAATTAAAATTATTAAAAAATATATTATTATTATTATTATTAGTTATTATAAAGTAAATTATAGTAAATTTGATCAAGTAAATTTGAGTATCAATTAAGTAAATTTGAGTATCAATTTATAGTTATTGAAAATTATAATTATTGCTATTTTTAATAAAGTTTTTTCTTATTAATATAAAAAAAATATTAGTTATTATCATTATTATTATTATTATTATTATTATTATTATTATTATTATTATTATATGATTTTACCAGGCACGAATCCAGACGGAAATCGGTGATATATTCAGTTTTTATAATGCCCTGATCACAAACTTTTAAAGCTAGATCTCTGTTTTTATGCCTCAAGGAGTTCGCCGTATAGCTCGTTTCACTTTTTAAAAGTATTGATCTACAGGTCTGGAAGCCGGCCAGATTCTGCCACTCTCAACTCAACAGTTTGTTGCAGTGATCGTGCATTCATGTGTTGTTCATTGACTTTGTCCTTGTAGCTTGAAATTGTGACGGTTCGGTTTGGTGAGCAGTAGCCAGAAAACAATCATCTGCAAGGGTGCATCAGCAACCGGTCTCAAAAGTCATTCATCGTATTTTATATTCCAACATCGCCTTAATTTATTTATTAATAAACTTTTTCATTTTTTTTTGCCACATTCGAATGTGTGAGAAATCGCCCCACCTCTACAAGGCCACTGAAAACGAGTATCATGTCGCAATCACAATTACGTAACAGCCGCTCTATATTCACTTATGATTGCCATTTGGAGACTTCATCCAAGGAAAGGAAAATCATGCATCCAAGGAAAATCACCCAAGCTGGGGTTGCTGCGGCTAATAGGGAGAGATAGAGACGCTCTTTAGAGGTCTTATGTGCCACAAGGCCAACCTCGTTACCTCTCAACCAGGGGCGGGAAGATGAGAGACCCTGGGAATTAACGAGGTTGCCACTGGCACGAAAGAGATAGGTAACAGGCAGTGAAAGTAATTCAAGGAAAATGGAACTGGGCACTATCTTCTCCGAATGACTCAGAATCGCAGAATAACATTGTAGAAAGCAAAAATCTGAACAATTTTGCGAGGGGGGGGGGGAGGGGGTGGGGGAAGGGGGCAGAGAGCACGTCCAACAGTTCCCCTCCTTTTGCCTTTAGCGCTTGCATGATCGCAATGAGGTCTCGTTTTTTCCTGGATCTGCATGCGCCTGTTAGCAGAGCGTTTTTCTGAGATCCAGGGGCAGATATTCGGAGCAAGAATGTTTGTTTTAACTCTCTGCTCTTGCTGTGGTTCTCAGTCTCGGAGGATATCTTGCTGATGCAAGAGAAAAAAAAAAAAAGTGGACTGTGTGTTGCCCGCGAATATCAGTCCTAAACAGTCACGGATTTCGCCTAGCAATAATAAGCTGCAGTAAGCATGGAACTGTTTGTTCCTTTTATTAAGCACAACTGCCTTCACAACCTCGTTCAAAAAAAGGGAAACGCACTGGTAACGAGGTAGAACTGATCACTCTTCTTCCAGTTAGGCTTTCGAAGCTGGTGCGACGTTAGCTCATGTTTACTAAGGGAATAGTAAATAGAAAAACCTTTGAATGCAGAGGTCCACACGACACAGAAATTTAACTTGCTGGTATGTAGTTGCCGGATCTTCCTTGTGAAAGATCTCGTGCCATGCGTAAATAATAAATCTGCCTTTTGCCGTAGTGCCAGCCTTGCATTCAGTTTGGAATAGTAAATGTTACTATACCGACTGCGGCAGGAGTGCTTCCTCTCCCATTCTCTATTTGTTTAGTTCTCAAGTCCTTAGTTTATAAGGCGACCATGCGAGGAGCAAGTTTATTGGTTCCTTTATAAACTTGTCTGAGTTTTCTCAGTTTACTTGTTCCTACTGGTTGCACCACTTTAGAAACGAGAAGGAAACTGGGGAGAGTGAACTTTCGCAACGACTTCTGGGACTGTTACTGGGGACAGAGACAAAAGAAGCGTCCCCCCTGTAAAGATCCCAGAAGTCATGTGAAAGTTCACTCTGCCCAGTTTCCTTCTCGTTTTTTGTCTTCGGCTGTTTCTCAGCTCTTAGTTATACGTTATCATTTTTTGCCATTTCTCATCAGCTATCAGTTAATTTTGACAGATCGCAGATCTCACATATTAGTTAAAAAACGCGGTATTTCTCACCTGACAGGTAAAATTTTGTCCAATTCTCTTAAACCCCATCCAGAACCCCCGTTTTGTGTTATCTTCCTGTCTCGATGAAACTAAGTATTAGCCATGCCATGCTGATGATAATAAAATTTGCAAAGGACCGCAAACGACAATGCTGCTAACGATGCGTAGGATCTGCAAGAGATCTAATCAGCCAAAAAAACATTAACAGAGATACAATAAACTGCAAGGCTGATCTGACAAGGTAAAATTTTGACTTTGCGAGACACCAACACGACAGAAACTAATAAAGTAGGGTTGCAACCGTGTGGACAGCTGATGAGGCCTAACAAGGCCGAAAAACCTGTCCATGGCTACTTGAGCTTACTATCTACTCTGATCGATGTTTGGGTAATTCTCGCTGGCTATAATCAGTACCAGTTCCAAAAGCACTTTGTCACTTTTCATGACTTTTAGCCACATCCAGTCTCACATTTTCAGTCCTCTATTTCGTGTCCTGTTTGGCCCATTTCACAATGGCCACTTTTTTCTTCACACTTGCTTGAAAATATAAATGTCAATATCATATTAATGCAAGTTAGAATAACTTCATTTAGAATGGAAAAACAGGGGTGGAAAAACCACTAACTGCCTATTTACATCTTCCGGTTTAAAAGCTTCCGGTTTCCCACTTCGTTTACCATATTTGGCGTTTTCTGTGACGTTTAATTGAGAGGGAAGACTGGGACTGGTAAATACACAACAAAACTTCTTTGGTGAAAAGAGAGAGTCGGTGATCTCAATGTGAAAAAGTTTACCTATTTATTGTTATATTTGAGGCTCCTTTTACCTTGAACAGCCTTGACTGTTGTTGAAAAGAGCTTTAGGTAAATGGCCGCGCAACCAATCTCATCGGCTGTGCGAGCGTTACAGCTAGAACTGAAGAAACTCACCGAGGAACCTGTCGAAGGATTTGTCGTCAATGTGCCTGATGACTGCAATCTATTCGAATGGGACGTAGCGATTTATGGTCCTCCTGGTACTCTCTACGAGGGTGGTTACTTCAAAGTGAGTGTCTTATCTAACAGAGCAGAAATTCTAGCAGGTGAAGCCGAACGTTGCTAAGCGTATTTCTGTATTTCGTTCCGTTTTAGGCTCACATGTCCTTCCCTCCTGGTTACCCTTATTCGCCACCAACTTTTCGTTTCCTGACTAAAATGTGGCATCCTAACATATACGAGGTAAGAAGAATCAAACCCAGTGACAATTCGTTTGAAAGATTTTCCTCCATCATCCTAGAGTCTAATGACTGCTGTTCATTCCTCAGTCCGGCGATGTATGTATTTCAATTTTACATCCACCGGTGGACGATCCACAGAGCGGTGAATTACCTTCCGAACGATGGAACCCGACACAGAATGTTAGGTGCGTATAAATATTCGCTCGTTATTTCTATTCAATGAGTGAGATTTATCGTTAACCCTATACACCGAAAGTTCCTACCTTTATTAAAATATCAAACAATGCGATCGTCCGACAAAGTTTTTTTTTTTTCATTTGACATAACTTAAGCTTTATAATTCGCATTGTCAAAAACATAATGTATCTCTCTCGGCCTAAGTCTGATCCTATATATTGGCATTTTCTTGGATATGGTCAGGGTTAGTGATGCTGTAACATCCGAAATCAAAAAGCTTCATATTGCGGAGCTAGGAATCAGATTTCTTTAAGCTTATGTTGATTTGAATTTTTTCCACTAATTTATTTGTCGGCATATTTTAATGTCACACTGCCGAAACGTGCTAAAGAGACTTGCGTGCATTGTGGGTCACGGGATGAATTACCCCAAACCTATCCTTTATGATCTGTCCAAATTTAATCATAAATCAGTGAAGTATGCTTAGCCTAAGTACATGTATGGTCATACAAGAATACAACAGTACTGTAGACTTATACATGTGTGAAATTTGAGCTTTAATTTTTTTGGATAATTACCAAACCCTAAAGATTCTATTAATTCTGTGGTTTACAGGTAATATATTACACTGTATGTAGTTTGACAGAAGTTCACAATAACTGTTTTACTATAAAAAATAATCAACATCTCTTCTTTTAAAGATCCCTTTTCTCTTTGCAAAGTTTCAACTAAGGACTTTCTTGCTTCTTGAAGTATACTTTAATTTACAAATGTAACAACCTTAACACAGATCGAGTTCTGTGGCTATCAGCTGGAAGAGACAAAATTAAAAGGAGAAACAAATAAATAATATGATTATCATATTTTATATTTATTTGCATTTAAGCTTAGTGATGTCATTATGATATACAAACTTGAAGAATTGAGGAAAACACTTTGATAAACGGATAGTTGACATTAAGTTTTGTTTTAAAAAAAAATTAATTTATGTAGATGCAGTACAGTTACATTAAACTTGTTAAGATGTATAAATAGTATATAAAACAAACCACTCCTGTTTTCACTTTCATTGAGCCTCACTTTTTTAAATTCTCTCTTTCAGTGTTGCAGTAACATAAACTCTGTCAAACCATATTAGATGGCATTCTTACAAAATTGTGGGCCAAAAAAAAATTACACTTTTATCTTGAAATGTTTTGAGCATTTTAGTTTAACAGCCCAAGTTGTGACTCACACAAATGCAAATGTTTGGGAAAACAACACTAATTACTCTCAGTATTTTTGTTTTGCTTAAGTTTAGGCACCTTCAAATTATTTTCAAACAAACATGATGTGATTCTTAAATATATTATTATACATGCAGAAATTCCCTTTAACGTACATATTTTATTACTGTTAATTAAGTTGGTCTCCTTTAAGATTCACATTTATTGTTTATAATTTGGTCTGTAAAATATGACCCTCAGCTCATACAATTTTATAGGAGGTTCATTGATGCTTATAACCCTTTTTTCCTCTGACTTTTGAAAGTCAGGCACATGGTTTGTTATGGCGTTTCGTTGCGGACAAAAATAACCACCCCAAAAAGAAGTGACTTACTTCGAAAAACAAAACAGTGAGATTAAAAAAATGGGGTCAACTAAATAAAATTTTACTTGAAAAAATAATAATGGTCCACGATTTAAAAAAATGTGGTTTAAGTTCAAAAATTGAGTTGAGTTTTGAAAAAAATAAGACTGACGGAAAAGTGCAGTCAACCGAAAAAATTAACATATATTTGAAAAAAAAAAAACTAGTTGAGAGGAAGCGGAAACTGTTAGTGCCTCAACCGGATGTAAATGGGGCATATCCTTATATGGCATCACAGGAAGTAGTGTGCAGGCAACACGCGGTCTTGCGCGCAGTCATAAACAAAATGGCGCGATGGCGTCCAAACTTTAAAGACTTTTTTCTCTCCTTGGGTAGGCTGATAGAAAGTTCAGAAGAACAGTTCCATTCAGCTTCTTGTGATACTTCAGAATTTTTTGTCCATCGATTAGAAGAATACGAGCAAACACTGTCGGCGTTGAATATCGTTCCCGATATATTACTAGTCGAGGACTCCCTTGTGAATCAGATTGTTCAAGATAAAGAATCCCACTTTGCCCTTCATTCTCGTCCTCTTCATCTCAACAGACAAAGCAATGTTGCTGAAAATGAGCTCATAGAGTAGTTGTTCAGCTGAGCAGGTGGTGGTTTAACTGAGCTATGCAGGTCTGTTGAGAATCTGCTTGCCTATTTGTATACACCTCACAAAAACGGGCTATCAACATCGACAGTGTTAGCTCGTATTCTAATCGACAGACCAAAAATTCTGAAGTATCACAAGAAGCTGAATGGAACTGTTCTTCTTAACTTTCTATCAGCCTTCCCAAGGAGAGAAAAGAGTCTTCAACCAGGGATGTAGATAATAGCTGGGAACCGGGGAAATTACCCGGCTGTGAACTTCATTTTTCTGGCTGTAAAAGCCAAGTGCAGCTTTAAAAGGACTACGTTTTTCTCTTTTTTACCCGTCTGTCAGTTCTATATTCCCGCCTATTAAAAACTGAATCTACATCCATGCTTCAACGTTTGAAAACCATCGCACCATTTTGTTTCTGACCGCGCACAAGACTGCCACTTCCTGTGATGCCATATACGGACATGCCCCATTACATCCAGTTGAGCCGCTAACAGTTTCTGCTTACTCTTGACAAGTGTTTTTTTTTTTCGGATGTAAATTTTTCCGGTTGACTGCACTTTGGCGTCAGTCTTATTTTTTTTCGAAACTCAACTCAATTTTTGAACTTAAAACCACATTTTTTTAAATCGTGGACCATTATCATTTTTTGGAAGTAAAATTTTATTTAGTCGACCCCATTTTTTAATCTCACTGTTTAGTGTTTCGCAGTAAGTCACTTCTTTTTGAAGGGGTTATTTTTGTCTGCAACGAAACGCCATAGTTTGTGTTGTTGTTTTTTGTTAGATAAGAAAATAATTTTAAATGTTTTTAGAATTGAATAATGTGTAAATAACCTCAGTTAACTTTATTTTAATTTGTATGCCGGCTGGCCAAGGGCCGTCATTTTTGCCAGTGGGTCCATGCATATGACAATAGGCACAGACTGGCTGAATGGTCTTGCCCATGCATATAATCATTAAGTCCTGCTGCAGATATTGCAAAAAGGAGAATCACTTATTATAAGCTTTTTAATTTTCAGTGAATTCAATATGAGAATATTCAGCACGTTATGCAATGTTCTTTTCTTTCTCTTCTGTGCCTTGGTTATTATTCTGGTATGCCTACAGGCCTGAAACTGTACAAATTTTATGTAGAAAGGGTTTTATTAGTAAGTGTTAAATCTGTGTGAGGAAGTGCACTTAATACAACAAAAAGCAAAGAAGGCTAGTTGGTCATGTGCCAGAATGTCATACTTGTATACAGAAAGACAACACTATTTTGATGAAGAAGTTATTGAGAACCCTACAGCAATGTCTGGAGCACTTCTAAAGTGCCACAGGTATCAAATTATTGACCTGTGTTAAAGGGAAAGCTATTTCAGCACTAGTTTTCTCATTCTCCAGATGGAATTTGTATTGTTCAACAGGAGTTTTTACATGTATGTCACTAAAGCAGACAATTTCTGCGATCTTTTGAACAAGATTATATGAATGTACACTGGTGCAAATAAGGCTTACATGTACACACTCACATTACTCTGAAAGTTTGTGAACATCTAGAAGACATACCTGTAGAAAGAAATGACAAAGACACATCTAAACCAGTCGCTCAACACTTTTATCTCCCCAATCATTCAAAACAACACATGGCGATCTGCAGCCTTTCCCTACTCCTGGGCAACATGGAAAGCTGCAAAAATCGAGATGAAAATTTATCTTCCAAATCGGCACTCTTCATCCCCGCAACTTCAACCAATTTATTCTCGTTTTTCAAGTTACCATGTTTCCACCAATAGCATATATTTACCGTTCGTTTGGCGAATGTAATGTATCGGGTATCAATTTCGATTTCATTCTCATCCTCATCCATGTCAATGATGTGAACATTCTCAGGGGCATTCTCCTCGTTAGACTATGTTTATATGTAGTTCCTCAAAAGGATCCTCTCTCTCTCTCTCTCTCTTGATGAACTACGTTGTGTAAGCCCTTTAGCTGGTCTAAACCTACTGCGCAAGCTGATTTTCTGCATGCATCCATCTGTTGCGGTGGTCAATGCGCAGTGCTTGAAATGGGCAATAATCAGTTACTTGTCACGGCTATCTCAAGCTGCAAGAATCCAGTCCACCATGGTTTCTCTTGGGGGACTCCTCTAATATCCGTTTGCTGTTGAAAAAAAGGGGGGGGGACAATTACTCAAGGGGGGACTTATTTCAAAATTTGGCTGATACAGTACAAGGGGGTTTATGAGGATTTACGGTATGCATGTAGTACACGGAAACAGATATGCAAATTTTCACTTGTTCCATCATTATAAACTTTTTTAATTTCCCAGAGTGTATTACATGTTAAAAGATGATTGCTGTAGTAAACTTTTTTTAATTCTAGACAGTCCCATTTCACACAATGCATATTTATGTCACGCTAAGATGTTTTGGTCATTTTAAATCTGTTTTACTCTAACTTCTAACTTAGTATGGAAAATTAAAACCAATCTTTGGACTTACTGTGTAACCTTACATTGTTTTGTATTCATGATATGGCTCTTAGAGCCCTTTGATTATGAATAAAATCTGCTTTACATTTTAAAGTGCTGTTTTACAAAGCTTGTGTTTGCTTCTTAACCATTTAATTCCCAAGAGTGACATAAAAAGAAACATCCTAAACTTCATTTTGTAAAATATTGAAAAACAAATGACAGTGCCATGCAAAAGTACTGCTGAAGAGGCTTCGTATGAATGGTCACATCATAGGATTCCGTCCACAGACTACAATACATGTCTCCATAACTGCCTCCTGGTTAGCTCAGTTGATAGAGCGCCAGTCTGCAGAGCGGGAAGTCGCGTTCAAATCCCAGCCAGACCAACACTCAGGGTCTTAAAAAACTAACAGAGGACGAAGGTGCTGTCTTTGCTATGACATCTGCAAATGGATAGATCTTTACATGACTTGGATGACCACGTAGAAATAGCGGTCCCGTCTCCGTTGGGGATGTAAAACACCACTGAGGACTTAACAAAACCCTGGCTGTGACCAATTCAGTGCCAATTACATTGTTCATGGTGGGGTGGGGGAGATGAGACCAACAATTGACCGATAGCGGCTGCCTGAGGCACCTTCATAAGCTGACGTCCGATCTCATTCTCATAAGTGTATGTAAAGCGCCGTGAGACGTGCGCTATGTGCACTATATAAGTCTCTTCCTCTTCTTCTCTTCCTTAATTGACTCTGGGGGTGAAGGGGTCTATGTACTAATGCTCTCTGTTTGTTTACAGGACCATCTTATTGAGTGTGATATCCTTGTTAAATGAACCAAATACATTTTCACCTGCCAATGTTGATGCTTCAGTGATGTTCAGGAAATGGAGGGACTCAAAAGGAAAAGACAATGAATATGAAAAAATTGTTAAGTATGTTGAGTAAAATGTTTACCAGTGCACCTGTTTACTTATTTGATACCCTTTTTATAATTAAAATAATAATTATAATAACAATAATAATAATTACTGGGACTTTGCTGAATGTGTTACTTACAGTACAGACTACTACAAACGACTCACTCTAGAAAGTTGGTTGACTAACTTAGAACAGACACCACTAACCAATGCCAACAGCTGCCGGTGGCCTACATGTATAAACAACTTGTCAACAGAACAGACAAACAATAGACTGAACTCACTGACAAACTTGACTAACAATACAACGACAGAAATTACACCAACAATACATGTATCGAAATGCACCAATCACTGACTTGCGTTTCTACAGCCAATAACATCATGGCTAAACTGACCAATGTCAGCAATAACCAGACATATATACCATCTACTGGTTGTTAAAAATAATGTCAGTCAATGTCTACAACAACAGTTCTTTTCAGAACTTCACTAACCCGGATGATCACACTCGACAGGATAAGAATAATGATGATAACATTAAATAACAAAGTTGTTATGCTGCATTTAAAAATCTCTTTGTGCGTACAGTATCCATTATAACAGTTGTCAACGTCTTACTCCTACGAGGAGCTAAATTCAAGGAAAATCACAAGTTTTATTTTCTAAAATCCGAAAAAATAAGAGATGGAATCATGGAAAAGCAGTGCTGAAAATCTTTCATTTGAATGGTCACACTGTTTTATTTTATCTTGAAAGATCTGCATCACACAACTTGAAGGTTGAGTCATCATTTTCGTTTTGTTTCAAAATTTTTAAACCAGCTTAATTTTCTTTTCCTTTAATTTTGTCTCTGTTTCATTACCATAATCCAAGACAAAGGAAAATAAAAATTAGACTGGTTTTTAAATTTTCAAACCAAAGCAAAAATTAAACCACAAGAACAACAAATGTTCAGCTAACAGTCAAATATATTCAGGCAATACATGTACCTGCACTCTACAGGTAGCGTAAATGAGCAATTTGAGGCAGGGCAAGAAAGAAAAAAGACTAACTATGATAACAAAAAGTCAAAAACAAAATGTTCAACCGCCTAAATCCCTTGTTTACCAAGTTGAGTTGAGTGTTATTGTGGCTAAAGAAACCATATCCTGCCTTGTGACTGGTCAGTGAAAATTTGTCTCTGGCCTTGAAAAGTCACGGATTTTTTTATCATAATAAGTAAAGTTAAAAACTGTTAAAAGCAAGTATAGGTTTATCATATTTTATTATTTTTCATTCTTTTTGAGTTTTAAACTTTGACAATGTACAGTGTGGTGTCTGTTGCTAGGGTAAAACCATAATACTGGAGAGTACATGTGCTCTACTCAGGCATTAAAGGGGCATTGTCATGCAGATTTTGCTGTGTTTTGGTCAAAATACACCAAATAGTTGACAAAGTACCTTAAGTTTGCTCAAACATGAAATTGCTCTTAGAAAAACACCAAGAAGAGAATATCAAGTGATTTCTTCAAGGAAGAACAAACCATAATAAGTTTTTCTGCGATTTTTTTCAAGACACTTGGTGGGAACTTGAAAAAATTGGCCAATTTTTTCAAGTTGCAATCCATTTCCATCCTGGCCATCTGCAGCCAAAGATAACAAATTCTAGTTTCTTTGGACTCGTAGAGTATTTGTTAACAAAACTGGACCATTATTTGTAGGTTTCCATTGAAACAAATATGTGTTTTGGCTTTTCAAAGTGATACTAAAAATGGGTGACATAGCCCTTTTAATAAAATCAATTTTCTATTTATTCTAATTTCAGAAAACAAGTTTCACGTTCCAAACTTGAAGCTGAAAAAGAGAACATAAAAGTACCTACTACTGTGGATGAATACTGTGTAAAATCTAGACCCTCGCGATCAGAAACTGAGGATTTTACGGATTTCTATGATGATGATTACGCTGATGATTTGGACGACGATGATGACGATGACGATTGTATGGATTATAGTGAGGACTCGGGCAATGAAGAAACGTGATACTGCAAGTGGCTAAGGGCTGGAACTTTGTCGCGATGTATATTTTGTACTGTGTAACATGACACCATTTCCATGACAAAAAAGGCAGGTTTTTGTCAACGAAGAACTCCTCTGGCTTAAAAAGCTTGCAAAAAAACTTTTTTCTTTTGTAAAAAATATTTGTGATATCTCGAACTGCGTGTGATGTATGGGGACAAAGACTTTAAGAGCTTGTCATCCGCCGATTTCCGACAACAATGAGTATACTGTGGTAGGCATTTCCGGTTGATGACTTGTACCAACCTGATAGTCCAGTATGTAGTACTCCATTCTTACAGCTACCACAAAGATATGGAAAGCTTTACTTACTAGCAGTCTTCCATGCTGCCACTAGAGATCGGAATTCGTCTGAAAATTGCGCAGTGTAGCCTTTGATGTTTGTGGCGGTATCTATGTTCTACGTGTCATAAATAAATTAATGATATTAATCCCAAATCTGGCACTGTCAGGTAAAAGTTCTTTACAGGGGTAAACCATTAGATTTCTGAGGAGGAGGAGGAGGAGGGGTGGGGGGGGGGGGGGGGGGGGGGGGGGGGGGGTGAGGTTTTGGGGAAAAAATGTCCTTCAAGTCAACTCTACTTGAAAAAATATCCTTCAACTGTGAAATCCCGACTAAAGCAGCAACACAGACAATATCACACTCCCTCCCCCCCCCCCCCCCCCCCCCACCCCCTCAATGGAATTGCCCGCAATTGGCCCACATTTTTTATCCTTAGGCTAAATAATTAGTGCTTTTGTAGCAACCTTTTCCTGCGTGCATGGTCTAAAATTTTGGCGAAACATCTGTGAAAATGGCATTGCGTAAAAATAAGTACATTAGTGCGCGCGTTTAGCTATATAAATGCGCCATGGTAAAAATACAACCTTACTGAAGTAGCTTCTTTTGTCCGCATCGTAATGGATTTCTGGTGCTGATAAGAATGCAGTAGGAAGTACAATTCCATCGTTTCGACCTTTGTGGGATGTCGTGATGATTATATCCGGGAAAACAAGTTCAGATGAATTTCAGCCAGCTCTCGCTATAACAGACACCTTTAGGACCACGTAATACGTAGTGAGTCCGTAATAGCGGGAGGGGTTTTTCAGTAAATCTTATTCGCCAACACTAACAATATCTGTTTGTAATCACGGGATGTCCGTTAAAGCGAGTTGTTATACCTCCCAACTCAAACGTCTTTTTTGATTACACAAGAACGTGTCACTCGCCATGGGTCAAAACAGTCCTAACGGTAGAGTCTAAATGCTCAGAAGGAGGTCGGACACCTTAATGAGAATATATAACGGAATAACTGGTTAGCTTTCAGTTGAGGTTGGGGTTAGCAGTTTATACGGTTAAATTTAGGCCTAAACAACCCGAGAAGCTAGGTGGTACCTTGGTACGGTAGGCTATGTAAGCCTAAGCCTAGCTAAGGTCACAGGTTCAATCCTGAGTGGGGATTTTAGATTTTCTATTTTACACTTAAACATTTATTAAAAATAAAATTCCAAGTGTCGACAATATGTTATATATTCTTATTAAGGTGTCCGATCTCCTTCTCAGCTATAGCAGGTAGACTCTACCCAGTCTACGCCCTAGGGCGAATAAAACTCACTAACTCCCTAGGGAAACAACAACTTGAACTTTCGACTCGCACGTGATCACGTCGTGCGCCTTGAAACCGCGGCAAATTTGTGTGCCAGCCGCACACAAGTTTTTGTGTTTTTACAATTTTTGAGTTGGGAAGTATAACAAAACACTTAATGACTAGCCCCACGGGAAACAGTGAGTTTTGTTTCCCCTCGACCCATAAAAGTCACTGTTTCCCTTGGAGCCAGTCATTAAGTGCTTAATGTCTGCTAGGCGGGAGTTGACTATACTAAACTGCAAAACCTCGTGCGCGTGCGTCGCGCCGCAGTAGGGCGTCTTTTTCCAGTCTCACTCTCCATATTCAGACTCACCTTTTTTCCGTAGACATGCGCAAAAATACAGACTGTTTTGCAGTCTGTGACACCGTAGATGCCTATATGTTTACAGGAGTGAGCGATTTGTTCGAAGCCAGACTACAGACAGCGCCAGGTTGCTGTGTTTATTGAAATGGGATATGCACCCTACTACTCTGCGAGCAGTGGATTCTCCTACGCCGAGGAGAATCCGCTGCTTGCAGGGTACCAGGCGTAACTAATCGATGACGTCAATGACATCAATGAAATCAATGAGTAATCAATAGGTAATCGATGGGTTTTTATTTGATTAGTCATTGATTATTTGCGATGATCAATGAGTAATCGATGACTAATCGACAGGCCACAAAATTTTTGGTCATCGATTGCATCGATTAGTCATTGATTGCATTGATTAGTCATTGATTCCATTCATTAGTCATCGATCGTGCAATAAAAACAAATGTCGAAAACAACTCTTTCAACGGATGTTTATTTTCTTTGTCCTTTTAAGTACAGGGTGGTATAAACTAATTTCAAACTTTAACTGACTTCGGGAGGCTTATTTTCACGCTGCCGTTTATTATTGAACCAAACCTTTCGGTTGCCCCGTCAAGGTTGTTCAATTTTCCTTGCCTAAGCCAAAGCAGTTTTTCTTTGCTGACAAACATTTATCAATCCATAACCACGCAATCGATTCTTGTCAGCGTACTTTTTAGTTTATTTTATAAACTGGTTGGTTCCTGTTCAGTTGTTTTGTTATTAAATAAAAAGTTCATTTGGGATAAATGAAACCGCGTTAACTGACCTTTATTTTTTTTAAGGCGTAATTCAGTTACATGCATAAAGCGTAGAACGTATTACGGAAACACAAGCGAAGGAAATATTGGTACCTAAAAGCAGGAAATCTGTCTTTGATGCGCGGTATAATAGTCAATGAGTAATCGATGGCTCATCGATGAGTAATCAATGGAATCAATGGGCAATCAATTACATCAATGAGAAATCGATGTCATCGATGAGTAATCGATAGGCCACAAAATTTTTGGGCTTCGATTAGTCATCGATTACCCATTGATCATCGCCATTAATCAATGACTAATCAACTTAATATCATCGATTACTCATTGATTACCCATTGATGTCATTGATCATCGATTAGTTATGCCTGGAGGGTAGCACCCTCCCTGCTTGGTTCTTAATTAGAGGGTCATGGAGAAACACGAATTCCCCCACCACGCGAAGGTAGCAAGCACTAAACGGGTAAGTAAATGTCAAATATCAGTCTAATCAAAGGCTCCTACGAATGTCTTCTGACCCTCCAGTCTCCTGCGCGTTTTGCACTGAGTTACAAGGCCAGATGGGAGTTTGGTCAATTGTGAGTTTGGCTTTGGTATAATTGCAATGAAATGGCTTTTTTACCAGTTGCGAACAACTTGCGTCTATACTTGCGAGCTCGTTTGACCACGCAACGTTAGTTTGCCTACTATTTAAAAATTTTAATTTAAAACTTGCGTTTTCGTTTCGCCAGGGTTTTAGGCTGATTATTTGCAATTCAACATCGTTCAGAAATCTTAATCTTTTATGTAAAAGCGCTCATTGCTCGTTTTTAGACATTTCGGGTAAGAATGGGGTTAGTTTCTAGAGAAACTGTGGTGCTGCGTCGGTGGGGGGACGAAACACGAGGATTTAGTTTTATTGACTGAGTCGATAAGGTAAATTGACCACCGTAAAAAGATTCAAATAGCTGACGTTTCGAGCGCTAGCCCTTCGTCGGAGCGCTCCGACGAAGGGCTAGCGCTTGAAACGTCAGCTATTTGAATCGTTTTACGGTGGTCAATTTACGTTATCGACTCAGTCGATAAAACTAAATTCTCGTATTTCGGGTAAGACCCTAGTTTCCTACGCAGCCGGTATTTGGCTTGTTGCGTGGCGACCCTAACAGCTGCGTAGGAGACTAGTTAGGCCCATTTCTCAGTAGAAAATCAACATCGCGGCGCGATCGAGGTACGTGCACTGAAGTATTTTTCCCACAGCAATTCGCCTTTATTGTGCGCGCGCACAGCTCGCGCGCGCCAGTTAATGACGAAGTTCGAATGTATTATGAAACAGTTTTTGAATGGTAACCAAGTTTCAGGCGTATCTTTCTGTTAGCAATGGCTGACACGTACGATGCGCAGTGGTTAACACAAGAAGTGACAAGCTGTGTCGAGACGGAGAATCAAAGATATATTGAAACGATCAAGGCAAAAGGATCACGGGTCAAGGAAAAGAAAAGAAAAAGTGAGACAGATCGCATAAGACAATCACAGAGAGATTTCCCCAGTTTATTCACTTTTATTGTATATTGAAAATATAAGCTATCAAAGCTATTTAATTTTACTTTTATTACAAGTTAGGCTCTAAAAGCTGAATGTATGATCAATTGCCGGAGCAAATGCCGCCTAAACACAGACAGTTACACCTAAACCTATAGTCATTTATTAAGTCAACTATCCAGATTAGGGCCATTAATTGATAGTATACGCAAGTAAATACTGTTAAACTATATAATTTGACTTTCGATGTTTTAACACTTTATTTGTTTTAATTAAACAATTGTCATTTTTTTAACGCTCGCATTAAGGAGGAATTCATAACTTATGCAACTAATCTAGAGTTTTCCTGTATCTCTTCACCCAAGCATTGCAATTATTGATTTTTCATAAACACTAGCTAATTTAAAAATATAACATTTCAACCTCGTTCCCAGGGTCTCTCTTCTTCTCGCTCCAGGGGAGGGAAGAAGAGAGACCCTGGGAACGAGGTTGATAACATTTGTTGTTGTAAGAAAATCCAAACTTTTACGGCCCTAATTTAATTCAAACCACTTTGTCGGTACTTTTAAGGAAATTGTCACTACAAATCTACAGTCTTCATTTTAACGTAGAGCACGGTCTACATTAAAATAAGAACAATAAAGTGAGTTAATATAAAGTAGAATCTAATGGAAAGTAGAAACGCTGAATACTTCATGACGTCATCCAATCAACACAAAAATGGCCGCTTTGTTATCTCATACAAGAAGATATTCACAAATGAGACCGCTTTCTAGAATAATTGCCGGATTGAGTTTTACGAACGAAGTAATGGTGGAAGGCGTTTCGACGGTTTTCAGCCAGCTAGTTCAAGTCTCAGCAAGCTTATATCGTTCTCAATTATAGCGATTTGTGTAATTATGAACCCATTGAACGAATTGAATTTAAAAAAATTCGAAAAGAAAAACAAAAATGTTTGTCAAAGTTGCACTTTAATAGTAAAAAATTCTAATCGATGACACGCAATTGGCATTGGTATTCCCTGCATCTTGGGTCGCCATTTGATTCATTTGAAGTTCAGTCGGCATTGTTAAATATCCATTTAGAGAGCCGTTTGCCTTCCTGACTCATATGCACAAATTTCACTTCACCTCACTTATTTATTCTGTAAAAAAGGAATAAATGAATTAGTGAACAAGAAAAATAAAACAAATGAATAAGTACGTGACAATAACATCTTGTCTCCTCTGAAAAGTTGAGGATGACGAGTTCGCCTTTCGAACTGAAGGTTTGATGTTTTATTTGTTTCCTTTCTCTCTCCGTCCTGGTGTGTGATGTTTAAACTATTAGTGCATCGTCAAGAACCCCCCCCCCCCCCCTCCAAACACAAATTCTAGAGGTAACCCTGCGTTAGACCAGCATCCTATCCGAAGGAGTAGTATTACTCCTAGTCAAGAGAATCATTCTCTCTTGTCTTAGGATTTTCATGCTACAGAAACCGTAGTTAAAGGGACAGTTCCCGTATATCGTGTTTTAATGATTATGGTCAGAAGCGCGCTTTATTATCTTGAAATAGGATGAAAAAAAATCGCCAAGAAAGACGAAAGCAAAGAATATGAACTAAAGACACAAAATAACGGCCAGAAAAGTCAAAATTGCACAAGAATGGCAATTTTGATTTCTTGACCGCCTGTCACTAAATCAAATTTAATGAACTGTAATCCACTTCAATCCTTGCAATCCTGTACTTTATCTACAAAATACTCCTTCTGTTTTGCTCTATACAATGTTTTTATCCAATTAAGTTGTATACTTGGTAGCATTTGGCGTTATAACATGGAAATAAGCTAAGCGACATTTTGTGATTTCGGCAGGACAGTGTCCCTAAAGAGCTGCTCGTTTGTGCTACCTTGCGGTTCGAGTGTAGTTTACCTTGTAGTGAACATCAGAAAGATTCCTTAGCTTTTCTGCTGCCTGGAGAAAAAAAGAACTAAATTTATTTAAACGGGACGTTTTAACCCCAGGGGTTGGTACTCTCTATAATTGGTTATAGGAGGATGCTCCGCCCGAAGGGGTACCTTTTTGTGGCCGGAGGTATAGAAAAGGGTAGGGAAAACTGCCATTTAGGTCGCACGTAACGGCTAATTCGCCGACTAAAGTATTTTAATGTTTATACTGAAGTGAAAAATGAGTAAACGTTGCTCAAATGTTAGCCAAAAACGCTTCTTTTGTTTTTCCATTGCCGTTAAAACATGTATCAGGGATGTAAGTCAGGGATGTAAGTCAACTTGGTATATAAAAAGGTTACCTTTTCTGTCAAAAACGGTTTAAGTGTGGACGACCCATGATCAAAAAGTAAACAAAAATGTTTCAAAAGTATTAAATACAGCACTTATCCTGGGCAAACAACAGACTCACGCGTAATTAAGATGTGCTGTGTTGACCAGTTTGGCAGTTATGAATGAAATGTTTTGGAATGAGCACAGGCTCACCAACCTCTGTTTGTGTGGTGTCCTGTGCATCTGTAATGGCCGTATCGGTTTATAAACTAGCCTTACTAAAGGCGAAATGTAGAGCTCTTAGAACTGATGAAAATGAAATAAATACACTCAAAATCACTGCCATGTTGTTTGTTTGTTTGTTTAACTTTGTTTTTCTGTGTTTGTTTTGGTGATTTGTGCCTCGCAAAAGAGGTATTTTCAAAATGACGGTTCGACTCGCTCATTCTCTACTTTTGAACGAGTCGAAACGTTATTTTGAAAATACCGCCTTCCCCAAGCACAAATCGCCAAAATAAACACACACAAACAAAGTTAAACAACATGGCAGTGATTTTGAGCGTTTCCATTTTATTTTCATTAGTTTTAAGAACCTTATATTTCGCCTTTAGTGAGGCTAGTTTTATAAACAGATACGGCCATTGCAGATACACAGTACACCACACAAACAGGGGATGGTAAGCTAGCCTGTAGTATGAATTTCGTAAGCTCACTGTTTCTGTTTATTACTCACTTGTTCTGCTGTCAAGTCTCTTTGACTTTGCGCGAGCATTTCATATCCAACCATGAATTTCTTTACCTGCAAGATCAGAGCATTAGTTAAAATAACTAATAAACTACTCTTGGGTATACCCCAGCCCATCATTATCATAATTATGTAATATGTGCTTGCACCAACTTCCATGTAATCTTCTTTCTTTTACTTTTTTTTTGTTTGTATGTTTGTATGTATCCTTTTATTCACTGTAATTTTCTGTCATTGAGGTATTAAAGTTTTGATTATTAAAAAAAAACAACTAATAAACTACCCAACCTGTTGGGTGGGTTTGAGATGTGTGGTTTGTTGAAAGCAATTGACACAAAATTAAGCGCGTTGTAAAACTAATCAATAGGGAAAACATAAGTGACAAACAGCAACAACAACAGTTCTCAGTTACTATAAATAGTAAATGCAAACTAAAAAGAGAAGAAACTGAGGCAAAATGACTTTTAGAATTTTAAAAGCACTTTTGTGAGAGATGGTTCCTGCTAAGACGGAGACTCGTGCAATACAATTTACAGATCCTAATTTTGTCAATAAATACCTGCATAGATCAGGAAGAAGTTGGGAGTGGCACAAGCGACGCGATTAAAAAAATATATATCGTTTGGCGAGCGCGTAGTGAAAATCGCACATCTAGCTATCCTCAGAAAGGCGACGCAGCGGCAAAAACACTACCAGAAGAAAAAAGTCACGACAAATTAAGTGAGCTGAATTTTTGTAACCAAGAAAGGGGTTATCACGTTGCCTGTTCAGAAGTGAATACAAATGCAATTTTCATATTTTGTTTAAGGCTGGTTTTTACTAGCGCATAAGCACAAGCATAAGCATAATCGGTCGACAAGCAAGTGAGAACGCAAGAACATAAGCATAAAGACATACGCAAGCGCAGTATAAATGAAATTCTCGATACCAGCTTTCCTCGGCTGTGAGATCTGAATCAAAGATGGCGGATGATTTGGTTGACCGCCACGTGCTTATGCTTGTGCATATTTCATCCCCGTTCTCACTTGACATAAATGTGACACAAGCATAGCATGAGCACAAGAAGAACAGAACGTGTTCGTTCTTCTTGTGCTTATGCTTATGCTTATGTCGTGGGAGTTCTCACTTGCTTCTGGATCTCTTATGCTTATGCTTATACTTGTGCTTATGCGCTAGTGAAAACCAGCCTTTAAAGAGCCATCTCGTGAATACGAAACAACGTAAGGTAAAGTCCACAAATCGGTTTTAATTTCCCATACTGAGTTTGAAGTCAAAGAATTGGCGAGTAAAACAGATTAAGGCAAGATTTCCGTATAACCCCATACATTAATATGCATTGTGTGAAACGAGAATGGCGTAATTACACTGGGGAATTAAAAAAGGTTTACATCATCTTTTAACACGTGATACACTGGGGAATTGAAAAAGTTTAAGCCTGGTTTCCATATAACCGTAACTACCCCGTAACTGCCGTAAGCGAGCCCCCGGTAGCACTGCGGCAGTGACCGGGATGCTACCGTATACATACCGCCGGCAGCCGCAGTTGTGTGTTTCCATTTGTGACCGCATGACCGTGACGAGCTTTTAGCGCGGAAATGGCTGCGATTTGATTAGACAGTTCTAATCATGTGTTGTCATAAAAACAATGCAACTCCCCCGGGTTGTCGCCGGTTCCCGCCGGCATGTGTTTCCAATAAAATCTTATCAAGCCTGCGGTGCCGTAAAGCCGGGAAAAGTTGAACTCAACTCAACTTTCCGCACAGGAGACATAGTGCCGCCGGTCATCCCAGATGCCGGAACAGAATGTTTCCATTAAAATAGAACTACCGCCCGTGTGCCCCAGTGCTCCCGCCGGTTCGGCTTACGGCGGTTACGGGGTAGTTACGGTTATATGGAAACCAGGCTTTACAGATGATGGAACGAGTGGAAATTTGCATTTATGTCCCCGTATACAATATCTCGTTCAACGCTGTGCGTATTCATGAGATAAAAATCGCTCAAGGATCCGCGGCTTAATTAAAATAAACAAAAAAAGGAGCTTACCTTGGCAGAACGAAGTAAAGGAGGGTAGTAATGGGCGTGCAATTGCCAGTGACTGTCAGGAAACAAAAATATATTTTATTATTGTTTAATCACTGTTAAGATATTTTTAATTGAAAAATAAAAATAAAAGCAATGACGATGAAAGTTCAGGTAGACTATGAATACTCTGTTTTCCTTTAGATTGAGGTGAAGTAACACGGGCAACAAAATCGTGCGACTTGTCGCGCAACAACGTTGTGTTGCTGGTTGGAGCCTGATGTTGCGCGTATTACCATCTACGCGCACAACATACGTATACGTCGCTCCTACAATTCTTATATCTTGTTCTTTGTAGATGTTACTATTTCAGGAAGTAAGTATGTACTCTTTGAGTTCATTTTATGGGCGAATTTCTTCACCATTATCTTATCTTGGGAGAATCATGACGGGCGAATCATAGCCAGCGAATCTTGTAATTTGGGACAACCCGGGTCAGTACACAGCAGTAAAATCGGTTGTAACCTAGCAACTGTTCAGCTTTTTATGCGGTCTCATGTGTTCTGTTTCGTTTGAACTACGCGCGCGCTTCTGATCATTCACTTGCGCGTTCATTCACTTGCTTTGAACTGAACAGTCACGTAAGAACTCCAACGGTCATTCCGAGGTATGTCACAAATCCGTCACGCTCGCTACAAATTGACATTGAAACTTCGATAGAAAGTTAGCGCTGAAAATCGTACTGCTTTTATGATTTTCAGGATTTTGGGATGACTTAAGCTGCCAAATTCTCAACTTGGAGCAAACAAAGAGATTATAGAAAGTAAACCCGTACGAGCATTCTGCTAAACTGGTAAGTGTTTGTTTGTTAGCATGTTTCCGAATTTTAGTGAAATTCAAACTGTTGTAAATCTTGGAAACGTGGAGTGCACAGAAATATTAGTCTTATTTAGAATTTAGGGTCATTTATAAGAATAACTTTCAATTAGGTGCCACATTTTTAAAATTTCTCCTTAAAATTGAGCTATTTTGTTTCGCTCGGAGGCCGATTATGTGTGTAAAAAAGGTCGTTGTTTAATGTTAATATTAGATAGATAGATAGATAGATAGATAGAAACTTTATTTAAGTGTCAAAAGACCTTATAGCCTGGGTAAACCCATACTAATTTGGGGACACATAAAAAAGTATAAAATATCTAATATTAATCTAAAACCTAAAATATATTTAAATTATTAAATTTAATTATATTTAAATATATTTAAATATATTTAAATATTTAATTATATATATTATATATTTAAATATTTAATTATATTTAAATATATTTAAATTAATCTAGATCTCAGATATAGCTGAGCAAACTACAATGATTTACCTGTAGATTGAAAAAATTGTTGAGCCTCTCGAATGAATTAATTGCTATTTTTTAACAGCGACGGCAGGGATTGTGATTTATTCGGGTCTTACCGGCATAAAACTAGTATTGACCTCGTGAAACTTTGGATAAAACGAATTCCATTTTTATGACTGCTAATGTAAGGGCTTTTTAAAAGCCGCATATGAAAATTATTGGTTGCTTCTTAGATGCGATGAATGCTTTGCGACTCGAAAACATCTTTGCGCGCACTTGTTTGAACTGTTGTCAGTGGACTGTTGGTGACGCATTTCGAACGACATTACGAAACAAAGGAATCCGAGTTCATGTATCAAAGACATCTCAATCATGGCGTCCAACGACTGGGAGCTTAGTCAAGTTAGCAAGTCTATCGAGGTGGATAACCAAAGGTACACAGAAGTTATTCAAATGGCGGAACGCAGAAGAACCGCCGAAAAGTACATAAAAATTCAAAAGATACGTGAGGAGTTCACGGTTGGTGTCAGGCTGACGAAGACTGTTTTGATTGGAAAGAAAGGCAATCAGTTCGGCTACAGAACCTTCGTTCTATTGGAGCTTGTTCCTCCTCCGCAACTGTATTTAACAGACAGAGAATTCTACATCACTTTTAGCGGAACTCCATTCCACCTGCCGGACGGCTACAAATTCAAATTTTATGAAAATGCAGTGGAATGCTGGACACACAACAACATTTTTCAAGATAAGAAACAAGTGAAGATTCTAGTTAAAGCAAACTTCGACAAATTTCTCAAAGCACTACAGAACCTTACCGGACCAACAGCAACAAGGACCTCTTTTAACTACAGTTTCTGTGTCAGCAATATATCACCATTTTGTGAATCTGACTCCGAGTACGAAAGTGAGAGCGATTCGGAATCTGAACAAGAACACGAGGATAACATTGACGAAGAGTTCTTTATCACTTTCAAAGGAACTCCACTGCAGCTGCCGGATGGTTATCAATTCAAGTTTTATGAAAATGCAGTAGAATGCTGGAAGCACAATGCGCTTTTACAAGATGAAAAACAGGTGAAAATCCTGGTGAAATCAAACTTCGACAAATTCCTTAAAGCACTAGAGAACCTTTCCAGACCAACAGCAACAACAACCTCTTTTAACTACAATATTTGTGTCAGCAATATCTCACCTTTCCTGGAATCGGACTCCGAGTACGAAAGCGAAACAGAATCCGAAGAAGAAGACCAGGAAACAACGGATGAAGAACTGCAGAATGCAACTGTGGAAGAACTGCAGAAGGCAACTGAAGAATTGCAAAATACTACTGATGAAGAACTGCAGAATGCAACTGAAGAACTGCAAAATACCACTGATGAAGAACTGCAGAATGCCACTAATGAAGAATCGCAGAATGCCACTAATGAAGAAATACAGAATGCTACTGATAAAGAACTGCACAATGCAAGTGATGAAGAACTGCAAAATACTACTAATGAAGAACTGCAAAATACCACTGATGAAGAACTGCAGAATGCTACCGATGAAGAACTGCTGAATACCAGTGATGAAGACCTGCAGAATGCTACTGATGAGGAACCGGAGAATGCCACTGATAAAGAGCTGCAGAATGTCACTTACGAAGAACTGCAAAATAACACTGATGAAGAACTACGGAATGCTGCTGATGAAGAACTGCAAAATACCACTGATGAAGAACTGCTGAATGCCACTGATAAAGATACCACTAATGAAGAACTGCAAAATACCACTGATGAAGAACTGCAAAATACCACTGATGAAGAACTGCAAGATGCTACTGATGAAGAACTGGTGAATGCCACTGATAAAGAACTGCAGAATGCCAACGATGAAGAACTGCAGAATACCAGTGAGGTAAAGTGCCACAATAGCACTAAGCAAGAACATCAGAATAACGCTGAGAAAGAAAGCCAGAATGGTACTAAGAAAGAACATCAGAACATCATAACACCAGGATACCAGAATAAAACAAAGAAAAACATGAAGAAAAGGAAGATAAAGCAAAGACAAAACATATTCATGGGCTGGCTTACTGCCGGATTAGTGAAGGTATTTTCCAAAGGGATTCTTATCTCTTTGTTACCTTATAAACTATGAACTGTAATTAACTTTCAGAATGCTGGGCTGTTTTGTTTATATTTCTCTGTTTAAACCATCGTTTTAGTCTCTTAGAATATTCCTCTTTTTATCTCCTAAAGAATATCGTTGTGTTTTATAACTTATTAGTAAAAACAAAAATGAAAAATATATATTACATTATTTTAGCATATCAAAAACTACAGTGCATGCATGATTTACACTTGTTTAATTACATTATAATTAACTTACATATTATGACAACAATGTCAAGTTTTACAATTGGCGTATTTCTATATTCCGGGGGGGGGGGGGGGGTAGGGGGTAGGGGTGGGGTAGGGAGGCTGTCTCTTTTGGTACAAAAAATAATAAGAAAAAGAAAAGAAATATAATTCTCACTCCAAATGAACAACCGTGCTTTTGAAAAAAATATGTTAATTAAGGCATTTCTGTCACTTAGAGTGCTTGTCTAGTCTTTTCTACATATGTCGCACGACACGACAAGCCTAAAATTGCGTGTTTTCCGTGTGATTTTTATCCAGTTTTTGTTACGCCTTCAGATTATTTTACAAAATTGCTATCCTTTCAGTTCCCAGTCTTTAATTATTTGCTATTCTATGAAATACAAAAACTTCAAATTTCGCTACCCTTTCGTATACTTGGAGCAAAACCATTTCAAACGCGAAATCCACTTCTTACTATGTCGTCATTGGTGTAAAATTAACTTGTGGATCACCTGCTGAACTTTCTAACATTGTAGTTTTAACCCTGTAACTCCCAAGAGCGCCAAATATCAAAATTCAAGAAAAATCGCGAATTTAATTTTGTAAAATATTAAAAAACAAATGGTACCAAGGGAGAGCACGGCTGAAGAGGTTTCATTTGAATGGTTACATCATAGGATTTCATTAACAGACTCAAAAGTTACAACTATACTTCATGTGTCCATTGTTGACTCTGGAAGCGAAAGGGTTAAGTATAATGTGTAGAATGTTCAGAAGGTGATCCTCACAGTATATTAAAAAAATTACAATATGACCGTACGGCCCCGCTGACGCAATCGTACAGAAAATAGAATCACAAGGTGATGTGAGCGGGGCCGGACGGGTTGACGTGAGCGGGGCCGGACGGGTTGACGTGAGCCGGTCCGGAAAAAGCCGTCCGGCCCCGCTCGAGTTCAAGTGACCTCGCACTGCACGACTATTCTTGTACTTTCTAGTCATATTATAAAATACTTATTGACTGAGTTAGGTCGGGCCGGACGGGAAAATATTTGGCTCTCGGTCATGGCGCACGGACCTCGCTGAGCTCGATCCGTACGCCATGACCTCGAGCCAAATATTTTCCCGTCCGGCCCTCCAACTCAATCAATAAGTGCATAATATCGACTCTAAGTGATAAACTGAGATACAAAAAAAAAACCCGGGATATTCTAAGGGTAACTAAAGTATTCTTAGCGATGTTAAAAGAAAACTTTTCTGAAAAATTCAATTCTTAATTCAAGCTTGCACTGTAACTTTAATTAGCAGTCTAAACAACATTACAAAAGAAAAACACTTCTACTATTAAAAAAGATTAAAAATGGATTTTTAAATCCTGAGTATTCATCAGTAGCATTCTGTTGCTTTACTTAAGGGTTTCAATTTCTTTTTGTTTTGATATTTGTACCAAAAGAAAGAGCGGCGGGCAAACCTGCCGCAAGTAAAATTTTTAATGTTGTAAATCTTGTAAAGTAAGATTTTGAATCTATCGTTATAATATTTAAAACTAGGCATACCTATCGATAGAGTGCCAACGAGGAAATGATTTTGATTTGTGTGGCAACGGAATTATGTTTTTGACAGTTTGGTGGCCCTTTGACCACACTCACCGAAGAAATAAAAAATGTCATGCTTTGATCGGCTAACTGAAATCAAAATCGCTGTAATGTTGTAGTAAACATTTCATATCAGACAATAAAGCAGCCAAGAAACGTTTTAAAAGCTATTGAAAACGTTTTAAAATGAGTAGAACGAGTAGAAAAAGGTTTGGAAATATGAAGCGTGCTGCAAAAGTTGAAATGGAGAATTCTTGTTCAAAGGCTAACCCTTTTACGTGTTTGTTCAAGCGTGAAACATGCAAGTCCGTTGCGTTACCGCCTTCATGTTTCTGCACGTGTAATCAAGATTTATTTTGTACAAAAACTTGTTTAGTGCCGGTTGTTAAGCCTTTTTACTCGTTCGAATTATCGTCAGTTTGCTCGACAGAACGAATTTCCCTTGTTTGTGTGTGAAGAAGCGCGACGGTTTGTCTAGACAAACAAAGTTGCATATTTTACGCTTGAACAAATACCTAAAAAAGCGAGCCGTTCACGATGCTTTGTTTGGAAGGGAATTGTTGCAACGAAACACGTTAATTAAAATGAAGATTCTGACGCTGACATTATTTTAGGAGTTTAAAACATGCGATATGTGCAAAATCTTTTTAAAATCAGTTTGTAATTTCAAGAATTTCACTTCAGGAAGATTTGGTCACATGCTAGGCAACGGGTTCTTGGTGTGGCAATAACACGTCTTTTCATTGGCTCTAATAGTTCCCGCCTTGCAATTGGCTCAAACCAAAGTCTACATTACATTACATTACATTACCTTACACTTTTTCAGGCTTCTGCCTTAGCACTTCCTCGCGCGGCACTATTCTCTGCCGCCTCGCCAGCCTCGCGTCTTCGCTCGGCTGGCTCGTTGGCAATTATAATATTTGTAACAAGCATGGTTACACTTAATCAAGACCCACATGGTACCTCGTGTATCAGAATGAACGTTGAACGTGTAAAATAGTTTCATCAGAAACAAATTGCTTTCTGTTGAAATAATATAATGCAATAATAAAAAAGAACTGATTATTGTTGAAAAGTTATGTCTTCTCTTTGCCTCAGTAAATCTTAAAGGGACACTGTCCCTTAGAAAAGACAAAATTTCGCTTATCTCTTTTTATATCACAAAATGCCACCAAATATGTAACTGAATTGGATAAAACGATTCTATAGAGCAAAACAAAAGCAGTAGTTTGGAGAAAAAGTGCAGGATTACAAGGATGGAAGTGGATTGCCGTTCATTAAATTTGATTTCACGACAGGCGGTCAAGATATCAAAACTGCCATTCTGGTGGAATTGGGCTCAACCGATGCTCAGGGGAATGAAACAAATGAAATGACATCGAGGTTCAAGGATGTAAGACTTGGAGTCAAGTTAGAATTTTAACACATTGAAATTGGCCTATTGTGTCGCCATGGTTACGTTCAACTTCCCCGTTCCCATACCCCCTACTCCTGGTTCTCGCTCCTCCCTTAGTAGCTCCTCCTTGTTTTGCGTTGTTAATCTTGTACAACACTACACAATATATGGTATTTGAAAACGTTTACCTGCAATCAGTGTCTTGGTTGCCTGTCGGTGCTCCTGTTTGGAACAAAGTAGTATCGCGATTTAAAAATAAATTGAGTGTTAGAGCAGTTTTCAATTGAGTGTCGTTAAAAACCACTGAAAACCAAAGTAATTACTCCGACCAATCACAGCAGTCGATAACAATCCAATGAACCAATCAGGGCTCGAAGCAATTACATGTCGGCGGCGCCAAGCGCGGGAAAACGCGTGCGAGAAAGTCACGATTGGTTTTGGTTTTACTTCTGATTGGTCGAGAAAGTGGCGCGAGATTTTTTAGCCAATCACAAAGCGTAGCAATGCAAAACCAAAGCAATTGTGTAATTACTTTCGATACTCGACTGAAAACTGCTCTAAAGGTAATTTTATGACTGCTTTGGTTTTGCATTGCTACGCTTTGTGATTGGCTAAAAAAATCTCGCGCCATTTTCTCAACCAATCAGAAGAAACCCAAAACCAATCGTGACTTGCCTACACGCGTTTTCCCGCGCTTGGCGCGGGCTACATATATTTGCTTTGTTGTTCTGATTGGTTTATTGGATTGGCTGCGTCTGTTGTGATTCAGGCCACGCTGATTACGTTGGTATTTTTTACGATGTTCTAATCATCATCATAAACTGTCACTGCATTGAGTGTGGAGTCTGCATTGTGCAGTAAGGAGGTATAAGCTGCATAGCATAAAGGTGAACAGAAGACAATTTTTATGCAACATCGCTGTGTTAGAGCGGTTTTCTATTAAGTGTCGAAGGTAATTTTGCCATTGCTTTGGTTTGGCATTGCTACGCTTTCGCGCCACTTTATCAACCAATCAGAAGTAAAACCGAAACCAACCGTGACTTGCTTGCACGCGTTTTCCCGCGCTTGGCGGTGGTTACATGTTTTTGGTTCGAGTTTGATGATTGGTTCATTGGATTGTCTGCGTCTGTTGTGATTGGTCAGAGTAATTACTTTGGTTTTGGTTTTACGACACAATAGCCCTTTTCACGGTTAACCCTTCTCATGTACATTATAATAAAATTCAACATGATTGCGAAGCAATTTCGGGCAGAAACTACAAAATTGCCCGACATTGCCTCGCAACCACGTTGATTTTTATTGTAATGCAAATGAGAAAGGTTAACCGCGAAAAGGGCAATTGAAATCCGCTTTAATGGACAATTTTTAATGCAACATTTTTTATGCTAAGGGACCATACCAAATGAACTGCCCATGACTAGGAGGTGTTCAAAAGAAAGTAACATGTGAGCGGGTAAGTTTGTTTATGCGAGCAACACAGGCTATGTGCAAGGGCACTTGCACATAGAACTGCTGGGCCAGGCTGGACAGTTCATAAAATGAAATGCGCCATTTTGAAGGACTAGTAGAACGGTGGTGACTAGAATGGATACTCCAAATTGTTGCTTACCATGCCAGCCCATAGAGTAAGGAAATGAAACCTCGAACAAGTTGTCATACTTGATAAGTAGTCTCTTCATAATATCAGCAAGGTCTGCAATAAAGATAATTACACATTCAAATCCACTTTAATTATTAACCTATATAAGAACTATGGCCCCGGCTAAACGTTTCAACATTGTTGGGCAACAATGTTGGAATGTTTAGTACACCATGTCCAATGACGTTTCACCAATATTTTTTGTTCAATGAATGTTTGTCAAAATTTTGTTTTCGAACAAAGATTTTACCCCACATTTTGTTGGGTGCAACAATGTTTGAACGTTTAGCCGGCTTTCCAACAGCCAATCATGTTTCAGCCACGCGTCCAGCAAAATTAATGTTGGAATGTTTAGCCTTGCGTCCAATATTGCAATCCAACAAACGTTGGCCAACAATATTGCAACATTTAGCCGAGCCTTAAAAAAGATCCTGAAATAGCGCAGTGGTGAGAGTAAGGCTTTAAATCCTAGACCTAACATCATATGTGGGTTGAGGTTGTTGTTGGTTCACATCCCTGCTTGGAAGGGTTTTTCTCCAGATTGCCCTGTTTTAGTTAATAATAATAATTGCAATTTGATCTTTACCTGAGGGTCTCAGTTTCTAATCATTTCCAATTCTAACACCCTTTATTTAGTGGTACCATAATATGAAGCCTAAAAGCTACAAAGACTAACCCCGTCATGCACCTTTGAATGCGAGCGCCCCCTCCCCCTCCCGCTCAAGGCTAAAAACCATACTTCACATTTTCAAACAAAAGGATGCTCACATCAATGAGAAAGGTTCCAAGAGCTAAGAACAGGCATTTACCCCATGTATTTTAATAACTTGCTTTGGGTCGAGATCATAAATTCTTGAACATTAGAAAACAAAGTCAAGGAGTCACGTGTTACTTTTTTGCTCCTCAGCTGTAAGATCTGATAATCTTTGTATGTGTCTTCTGGGAAGAAGAAGAACTTCATAAGGCCATGTTGCCCTGTAATAAAGGGTTACAGTTGATTATTAATAGGTATTGGATTCATAAGGTGCAGTTGCAGGAAATATCCAAATATCTTGCGGGATTAGTGGCAGCGACAGTACACAGTTTACTGTTTGAATTAATAAATCAATGCCTTTATTTATTTTGGAACATGCATAATGCATCTAAGACACTTTATTATGCTTCTCAAACGAATTATGCATTTATTTAATATGCTTCTGAGACCAATTATGCATCTGAGAAATATTATGTGCCTTCCAAGATAAATATGGCCAATGAATCTTATCCAGAATGCATGCAACATGGGTCTCATAGCGCTTTACATCCAATTGTGAGAATGAGATTGGATATCAGTTTTATGAAGGCGCCTCAGGCAGACACCATTGGTCCAAGTTAAGAACTGATTTGATAATTTCAGCCCCAACTGAATTCAAAAATTTATCCACTCACTTACAACCTCTTCATTAGTTCATGACCACCTGGATACAAACCCTATAAACTGTCAATAGTTTATTGTAAAACAAACAGAATTAAACATGACTTACCAGTAAGGTACCACTACCATCCAGTCATTATTTTCAACAACAATGCGAACCTAAAAGGTATTTTAAAAGTAATATAAAGAGTCTTACATGTATGTACCACATAATGCCATAAGGCCTATTGTAAAGCTATACAGTATTTTCATATATAATATTATGACAGTCTGCATCTTACATTATAAAATAAGACATTGCACGCTGGCCAAGAGTTACATCATGTGCAAGCAGGTCATACGAGGAGTGGCCAGTGGGATAATTTTCAGGAGCACTTCAGCTTGGTTCCCACTAGCAACATAAGTAGAATTGGAGTGGAAGTGGAATCAGAATTGCTAGAACCTTACGATGTAGTGAAAATCAAAACAACAGAAGTGGATAGTAAGCAACCGAAGCAGAAGCGGGAGTCAGAAGAAAAAGGATTTAAACCTTCTGATCCTTCCGATTATGAGTCTCCAAGTCTCCAAGTTTACGAGTCTCTGTTTTGAAAACTCCATTATTTCATACTTACTGAGATTTTCTATTGAAATTTGGTGAGTGAAAACCCCGTTCGGGGTTCGCAGCCAATCAGAATAGCGAAACGATTTTCTCACACATGAAAAAAGCATTTCCTCCAATCACAAATGTATAAAATAAACAAATTACAGCATGGGAAGTGCTTTGTACATTATTTATGCACTCGTTGATTTGTATCAGCAATCTCACTCACTCGCAAAGCCTCGCTCGTTCGATTTCTGAACTCGTGCCTAAATACCGTACACCCGCACTGCCCATGAAGTAATCTAGTATATTTTTTCAATTAACACTAGAACATAAGACTCCTTACATTTCCAATGCCGACTCCCCTTCCAATTACGTTGTTACATGTAGTGGGAACCAACCCTTATGGTGTTATGTATTGCATGTGTTGCTTGCATTTGCTTGCTGTCTTTGCAGATTATAGTCATTTCAAGTGCTTGGCAATCTCATTGCTCCCACTCCTCCCACCCAGTTTTAGGTAATTATTCCACTGATCCTATCCATGTGACAGTACCTGATGGTTGGCGTTCACAGGGTTGCCATGGTTACTTCCTTTGCTACAGGTATATTAAGTACATGCATTTTATGTATGGCATTTGACCTCTGTTTTCACCCCTACCCTCACAAATTTATTCTCGCCGTGTGCAACAGTGTCCCAATAGAAACATCTCCCACGGAAACACTCCTCTCTGTTGAATGCATGGGGCATTAAATTAAGAGGGCTACTATGAGGAGAGCCAATATACTACAATGTCTTTATCGTCTACCTTCTGCTCTGCTTCCAGTCTTGCATATTCAACTAACATTGGCACTTTGTGTTTATCTAGATATTCTTTCTGAGTACGATCCTAACAAACAAACAAACAAAATAAAAGCATTTAAATTAAATAGATGACAAGGAGCTGTCAGTGGTTAAGTGGTTATTGTGTTAAATCCATGGTGCCAGTAAACATAATGCTGGGGGATTTATCACCCTATGATTGATCCAGGGCTAGTTGTAGTAAAGTATCACATAAAAAAGGCAATAATTTATTGTTTTTGCAAAGCTGTAGTGAAATGCTCAAGGCAGTGAGCATGAATTAGTAGAAATTTATCTACTTCAAAAAATTGATCTTCAACAATTTTCAACTTGTTCTAATCAGTGAAGCATAGTAAAGTGTAACAAAAAAGTAAGCCCAGGTGCAATTTCAAGAACATGCACACAAGGGGCACAGGCAAAAGGAAGAGGTCACTGGTGCCTACTCTTAAACATCAGTCTACTTTTTCCTTTTTTACCTTCTTTGACAGAACATAAAATTTCCATTGGCTTAGAGTGCCCCTTTGGAAATTTATTTGTCACATTCATAATATAATGTGCCAGCCAATGGAAATCTGAGTCTTGTACATTGTAGATGGAAAACATGCGTTGAGGTTTGTTTGAGGTTTGTTGTTATAAAATGGGGAGAAGATGAAAAAGTAGGGGTTTCAAAGCAGGTGCCATCTTTCCCTCTAAAGGCTAAAAAATTCAGAGAAAACTCATCAGCAACAAGTGCCTTTTTCATAAGCCGAAAGAGGGGCTTGAACAGATCAGGAAAAAAACGAAAATGAGATACAACCACTGGGCACTTAAAGTCCATGGCTAATACAACTGTACATTGTATAAATATTAATTAATATACAATTCACCTCTGCAGCTGGATCAGTTGGTAAAAAGGAACTTGCCCAGATCTAAAAACAATGAAAATTATAGAATGCATTTATTAGAAGTCAGGCCTACAAATATACAGTCTACTTATTGATAAGAATGATATTTTTTATGCAGGCTCAAATTAATATTTGAAGGGCTTTTGGTGTAAAACGAGCAATTAAGTGATGACTTTGTCCAACAAGTAAAACAAACTCTAGTCAGTGGTTAATATACACAGAGACAGGACAATATTTTTCAGTATCAGTACTTAAAGTGATCAACTAGAAGCCCAATCTATTATTTCACTTCAAGCTGCAACCAACTCTCATATCAAATATATATTTTTTTACATTTACCACTCAGAAACTCCATCCTTCCCTGTCAAAGCCTACAAAAATTGTAGTGTTGTTTAAGCCCTGGGTTGATAACCACAGTTTTTGGGTATGCATTGGATAAAATTCATCCACCATCGTTGGAGGATCTGGGGCAGGAGCCTGGAGGGACTGCCCCTTCCCCCCTCCCCCCTCCCTCTAAAATTTTCACTCTCCCTCCCTCCCCCCATAATGGAATCTGGATTGGCCACTGACGATGTACAACACCCCGTTACTGAATGATATTCATTGACAGCAACTTACTTGACAATGGGGATGAGGATTTGAACATCCCATGACTGCACCTTTATTTTCAAAGATCTACAACGTCAATCAAATATTAATCAAGACATGTTGGTACATGTACATGTATTTAAAAGAAGGAAATATGGAAACACCGATAAATGGAAGGTGCAACTGATTGATCACTTTCAATGCAGTTTCATGATGATTTTTAAAAACAAGTTAACAGTTGCAAGTTTTGCATTCCTGGTGATGAGCAGGGTGCCCCCATTCAGAGGGTCAGCAGGATCTCCATTCAGAGGAGTTAGTGGTGCCTGATGCATGCCTGGTGCATGCCTGGCTCAGTTGCAATGTTGTTTTCTATGGTTTAAGTAGCTTAGTACAAATGTATTGTGTCTTGTGAGAAGAAATTTTTTTTCCCATCATGTCAACATCACTCACATCTTGTTCTCCTTCCACTGAACTAGGCTCAGGTCAGTGTTGACAGGTGCTCATGGCTGGGTTGCGGGAATTTGGGCAGTCATGAGGGCAGTATTTGATCAAGGGGCTGACTGGCCACAGTGGAAGCTGTTGGTGTCCCACAAACACAAACACCACAAAATGCAGTAAAACAGTTATAAATACAGGTGTAAGTAATGGGTCCTTACATGAACAACCCATGACAATATGAGATGAACAGGTTAGAAACTAGTTTTCTAAAGTGTAGAATTTTTTTTAATTTTTGCTGTTTGGTTTGGGGAAGTTTGGGGAAATGCCTGAAATTACGAAATAATTTCTTTCCTTGAAAGCGCTGCTGTTAGGCTAGCCTGTCCATCTTTTTGATTAATTTTCAACTACTTTGGAGTGACCATTCTGCTTTATCATAAATGTAAGTTACAAACAAGTCTTTTTGAAGACTTCATTCAATCAGAAAATCAACTAGACAAACTTGACCGATCACACAAGACAAATTACCTGAACCCAGCGATATATTTTACCCATCTCCTGATACTGTCTGATCCATTCTCGTATGACCTCCAAAATTTCGTCAATGGACATAAGAGGAAGAGTGACATCAGACCACGGATGAAAGCACATCACTCTGCTAATGAAAGAATACAAACTTTCAAGGAAAAGCTAGCCTGCCACACAAGCATTTATCATTCCACTTTGACATCATTTTACCTTATAAGGGAAAGAGAACATGCAAAATATTCAAGCGTATTACACAGTAGATTGCCATATTACACCACAGTGTTCTGGTTTAAAGATGCAGAAGCTATTTTTATAAATAAAGGAATTTCAGTCAAATAATAATAAATCCATTATTATACATTCAGACATTTTACTCATTGTTCTCAGTTTTTCTGGCCCCTGTGGTGCTCAAAAAAAATACTATGAAACTACTATAAAATATCTGTGCATTATTGTCTCTTAAACCATTCAATAAGGTGATGTTTATATATTGGAGGTAAATTAGCACTGAATTAAACTGTGGAGTGGGAGTCAGGTTAAAGGCAAAGTGGGGGGAGGGGGGGGGGGGGGGGGGGGGGGGGCATAAAGAAAATGTATCACATGCAGTGATTGTTCATTCAGAAAACCCAGTTTGTCAAGTAATGTCTGGGTTGCATTTATCCATTCTACCTTGTTGGCGAGAGTAACTATTTTTCCCACCTCCTCCCTGCCCTACCATATTCCTGCCCCTGCCCCTGCCCCTGCCCCTGCCCCTGCCCCTGCTTCTGCCCCTGACCCTGCCCCTGCTCCCAGCTGCTCCTGCCCCTGCCCCTACCCCTGCCCCACCATACTCATGCCACTGCCCCTGCCCCTGCCCTACCATACTCCTGCCCCTGCCCCTGCCCCACCATACTCCTGCCCCTGCCCCACCATACTCCTGCCCCACCATACTCCTGCCCCTGCCCCACCATACTCCTGCCCCACCATACTCCTGCCCCACCATACTCCTGCCCCACCATACCCCTGCCCCACCATACTCCATACTCCTGCCCCTCCCCCACCATACTCCTGCCCCTGCCCCTGCCCCACCATACTCCTGCCCCCTGCTGTTTGAATTTTTCTACCACTTGCCCATGTTTCAAGATGAGTGACTGCAGACACAAATTGAATTATATGTAACATTACAAGTACAATAAAAAGACAAATTTGTTCTTTCCTCGCAACTTCAATATGATACAATATTTTGGGCTGATGGGTGCTCTGTACATTGAAATTACTACGGGCTCAAATCATATTCAAAGTAAAGACCCCTTGTGGTCTGACCTCTTGTAAGTGATCACCTCCCATAAGCAACCGCATTTTGGGTGTTTTTTTTATCAATTATGGAAGTTTTAACTGGATTAACTGCTCTGACTTGCATCTTGTAGTGTATAACTCTAACATCAAATTGCATTGAATGCATTTTAAAATAATAATTCAAATTTTGATCTTACCATGTTCCTTGAGCTGGTTCACACTGCAATAAAGGATGAGCTGGTGCACCTAATAAAAGAACAGTAAACTGTTATATTATAATCATTACAGTCAAACCTCTATTAAGTGGTCACCCTTGGGAAATAGCCAGCTGACTGCTTAATAGAGGTTGACTGCTTAATGTATGATGTATTACAGTGTATGTTACTGCTAACAGCTGCAACAGTAATACAAAATGTGATAAATAGAAATTATTTTAAGTATGTCCAAGGAAGTTCATGCCTGTCTATCGGATATGTTGTTCGTAAGGCGAATCTTTGTTGTGAACCACATCATCAAAAGTTTTGGCACCACATTCAAAATGAAACAGAAAAATTAGTTATGGTTGTCTGTGATTTGGGGCCATGTAGCTTATTAATTTTGTGAAGCAACTCACTCACTTCAGGGCTTGAAATTGCGCCTGTATCGGGCGCATTTGCGACTAAAGATTTTGCTTTTGGACTAAAATTTGTCAAAAAGTCGCGATTTTGCAACTGTTTTATGGCCTAGCTTATAAAGTATATTTAACAGTCTTGTGTCTTACTTGTTACTGGTAGTTGTAATTTCATCTGAAAAATCCTGCGAAATTCACATTGAATGTTGCGTGACTTAATTGTCAATTTCATGCTCCATTAACGCGGTTTCCAAGAAGTGTATCACAGGCGCTCTCGTTTCTCATTTCCAGTTACGGTAGTAGTAGTTAGTTTTTTTTTTTGCGACTAAAATTTTCGAACTTGCGACTAAATTTTAGGAATTACTCGCAAATTGCGATTGAGAATTTTTTTTAATTTCGAGCCCTGCACTTTGTTTAGTGCAAATGAGAGTTCTTTCTGACCTTTTAACTAGGTGACTGTTTAATAGAGGTGAATACAATGTATCAAATTCGCCAGTTGGGAAATCTAAATGGTGACCGCATCCGCTTAATAGACGTGACCACTTAAAAGAGGTTGAGGGATTTTTGTAGTTAAATATATTTTTATTTCAAAAGTATTATGACTGTATGGTAAGTATATTCTAATGGTTTTAAACATGAGCCTTATAAATTAATGCTTGGGAGATTGAGCAACCACTCCCTACACTATCAACATAAAATAAACTATAATTGTATCAAATTATTGAAGGTTTGTGTTTTGTATAATCTGATGTAAGATGGCTGCACACAATCAGTCGAGAGTACTGCCTGTTACATGTACCTGATCAAAGTTTTACAAATGGTAAATCTTTTATTACAGTGCGACGCGTCTTACTGTGAGCACTCAACAAACTTTTTTTACAAGTTAGCCAATCAGAGAACATAGCCCATTTCCGAGTTGCACTTAGCCTCCTTTTCAAGCCAAGCCCAAGTGCAAAACCATTCATATGGATATCAGTTTTATTTGCATGTGAAACAAAACTCATATCTATATGAATGGCTTTGCACTTGGCCTCGGTTTGAAAAGGAGGTTAAGAGCAACTCGGAAATGGATTATTGATGGGCATATACCTCCTTGTAACGTTGCGCATGATCAAATGTACATGTAATCTTGTCGCTTTGTGTTTATCACAGGAACATTAATCCGGTTACAAAATACAAAGAATTTTAATAATTATTGTATCACTGTATCCACATTACAAAAATGATTTCATAAAAATTAGCTGGTGATTATCGTGGAAACTTGTAAAAAAAATATGTTGGTTACTCATGGTAAGGCGCATTGCACTGTAAATGTTATGTACCTGGTGAGGGTGCTGGCTCTTGTAACAAGGCAGGGAAGTCATTCTCAAACACATACGTACTTTCATAGTCTGGATTCTCCTTGATAAAATTATTAGCAAATAAAATTATTAATGAATCAACAAGTCAAATTTAACAGGTCAACAAACGACACAAAAAGGTCCAAAAAGTGATGAATGAGCAAGCGAGCGAAATACCAAAATTAACTCGCTAAAATGCCATTTAGAAGCCGTAAAGCCACCAAGAAACAACAGACAGACATTATTTGATGAGGTATGAACACTTTAATGGCTGTTTATTTATAATTTAGATATTTTATCAAACTCACGATAAAATCCCATATCCTTATATTTTTGTTGTTGAGGATTCCTGTTGTGAGCCTGGGTTCCCTGTGATATTATATTTTTGGCTTACAGAAAATATTTGAGTGAAATTTTGTGATCCTCGCAGTTTGCTGTCAACTTAAGCAGTTGAAAAAGCAACCTGTAAAATATTCAGGCTTGCATTCCACTGAACGTAAATAGTGCCCACTGTACCATCTCTCCCTTGATATTTTATAAAGAGTTACGACACATGTGAGCAAAATGAGGAGTAAACCCGCAAAGTGGCCATTTTGTCCCTTAACAAATTAAAGAACAAGCTTAATACTTATAAGGTGAGAAAAGCTTGGTATATTGTACATACATGATCTGCATCACTCCTTACCTTCCCACTTGCACGCACTGTTCTTGGACATAACGGGTTCTTGGCGTCCCAGCGCGGAGTTTCATCTTCCTGCGGTTTTTCAACTTGTCCTTTCCACGGCCTTTTCATTCGATGGGGAGAAACAAGAACCCAATCACCGCGAAGAGGATTGTATCTAGTGTGTGGATACTCAGTGGGATCAAAGATCTTTTCCTTTTTCTCTGAAAGAGAGTGTGTTTCAGCATTCGTACTTTCGAGCCTGTTACTGTCCGCCATCTTTGTTTACGTCGGCCTCGTTTTGGCGCTTGATCAGAACGGAGAAGGTGAAGCGATTTTATGCTCCCGATTGCAATATTTTAAACTGCTTTTCACTAAATAGTAAGAAGATACTTTTCTCTTTCAAACTCAAATAATATAACATAAAACTCCCAACAATTTAATTAGCTCGTTGAAGTCTCGTGACATCCAGCGCGTGACAGGCAGAATTGGGGAAAACAGGTCTTAACCCCCCCCCCCCCCCCCCCGGGGGGGGATTCTCCCTTATATACGCTCATTAGGTATGTGCCGCTCGATAGGATAGGGATTTTGAGGTGCTCAGTCCTTAAATAAGGTATCCTTTTTGGTATCTTTGGTATTGTGATCCTTAGATATTCCTTAGATAGGGTCACTAAATTGCAGTATCTACCCCAACGCGCAAAACGAAAAAGATATGGTCTGTTAAAACTGTACTACACACCTTGCTTGTACGCGCGATATAGCGCGCGGGTATATTTTGCTGCGTGTTTTGTACTGATTTGAGCTTTCAGCACTGATGCATTTACCAAGATTTTTTTCCGCTATCCTTTGTTCAAGACGGCTTTTCAGGAAATACAATGTAACCCTTTTTTAATTTACTTGAACTTGCTTCTGTCTAAATTCGTTTAATTCCTCAAAGAATTTTCATATTCAACTCTGCAAACGTGCGCGAATTCCCTAAATCAGCTCGCCGTCAATTCAAAGCATTGAAAAGTGCCCCCACAAGGAATACGTTATTTATGTTAAAATGCTAGTGACGCTTCGTCATCATCATCATCATCATCATTATCAGTCATCAATCTTTATTTATACACGAAATCGTATCATATTTACATGATCTTCCTAGCTGAGTCGTGTGAATTTACACTAGAGTACATTACGTATAAAACTACTTAACTAAGAAAGATAAAGTACAATGAAAACTACGATCAAGGTTTCTTCAATTTATCAAACTACATTAAACTAAAAATTGAACTATAAAACTTAACTAAATTACACGTAAGAATAGAATGCTATAAAAACTTAAATGATCGTTGTTTCATTATAATCTTTCATACATAAAGAGGTTTTAAAATCATTCAAGTTGGGCCGCTGTCTGATCTCTAAGGGCCGGTTCAAACGTCGAACTTCACATGTGCCGAATCTAATGCAAATGAGCAAAATCTATTGTTCTTGCTCATTTGCATTAGATTCGGCACATGTGAAGTTGGAGGTTTGAACCGGGCCTAAGGGGATCTTGTTCCACAGAACAGATCCCCTGTAGTGTAAGCTACCTTTGGCGTATTCAGTTCTCGGTCTGGAAATGTGTGTGTATATTTGAAATATTGGTAAAAATCCGCCTCAAATACAATGGGGAAAGATTATTATGGATTTTATACATAATTACAGCCAACTGTTTTAGTCTTTGGTTTTCTAACCGTTCCCAGCCAATCTCATCCAACAAATCACTCGAGCGAACCTCATAATTAGAAAGGGTGACAATTCTGGTATTTTCGGGGATGATCGCCATTTTCCTACAAGCGGAAAATGATATTTTCTAAGGACGAGAAACGAGAATTTAACTTAGAAATATAAATAAAATGCTTATATTAATTGTGATTATTTTCGGTTACCAACGAACCATTTCCCTGATTCCCAAGTTAGTCGCCGACAATTAAAATCATAAAATGAGACTACCGGCAAAATCACCGTAATATGAGATTTTACAAAAAGTTTGTTTATTCTCTTCAAATGTCGCGGGTAACTCGTTGCGTTGCATAATGGGATAGGCTTCCAACACCCCCTGATCCCCGTTCACGGATTCTCGATCCCCGATCCTTGATTCACGTTCCGTTCCCCAAACCTTTGACATGTGACAAAATAAAACCCGCGATAAAATATGACCGAGCAAACCCTGGGGATGAGGTATATTTTTGTGGTACGTATCTTAGCACCCATCAGTGATGGCCCACGGGTCAGTGGATTTCCCCTGGGCGCATGCGAACTAAGCTAGTATAGAGCAGGAGGCCAACATGGCGCTCCTAAATCAAAAAGCGTTTGAGCGCAAGCTGCAAAATATGTCGTCCACACAAGACAGTGTGCAAACGGTGTCGCTTTGGATGATTCATCATAAAAAGCATGCCGAGGACATGGTGGCTGTGTGGATGGAGCAGCTAACGAAAGGTATTGCTTTGATTATTACGTTCTTCGATCAGGCCAAACGGCAGTTTCTCGGGGGCTGCGATTTGAAATTTGAAATCGAGACATTTGCCCGAAAATTCATCCGGTTGGCCATTGAAAAGTTTACCAAATGAGTGTGATTCTCATTTTAGCTTCAAAGGCGGACAGGCGACTGGTTCTGTTTTACCTGGCAAACGATGTTCTTCAAAATAGTCGCAAGAAAGGAAAGGAATTCTCCAACGCTTTCACCAAGATACTGCGAGATGCCATGCATCTTTTGAGGTTCGTGTTATTTTCCTGTCTCCTAAATGTTTATACGTGCGTTGACAGATCGACCAGTATCTCACATTTGTTTTTAACCTTCATTTCAGCGAGAAAACTATCAAAGGAAATGTTCAGAGAGTTATTAAAATTTGGGAAGAACGGAGGTTGTTTGAAAAGGACTACATTGAGGCCTTGAAAACCAAACTAGGTATGGTGTTATTTTAGATTAATTTTGTTGTATTGTGCAGGATCATGCGTGTTGGGCACAGACAGTTAAAGTGCCTATAATAATATTTTAAAAATAATGGCCGTTTTCATGCTAGAGACGACGTTAAAGTTGTCTAGACGTATTTGATGTCTCGGACGTTAAAGTTGTCTGGTATAAAAATGGGATGCATTAACCCTTTCGCGGCCAAGTTTCCTCAAATTTCATTCTCTCTCCCCGTTTTTGACAGACAAGGTACCCCTTTCATATACCTTTCGTTGAAAATGGTACTCCTTTTATATACCTTTTACTGAAAATGGTACCCCTCTCATATAGCCTTTACATGAATCTGTTTGTTACATTCTGAAAGGCCCTTTTTTATAAATGGCAGTTTTCCCTACCATTTTTATACTTCAACTTGTGTTTTCCCTAGTCTTTCCTATTCTTCGTGAAATCCCTACCCTTTCATATACTTCAACTTGTGAAATCCCTACCTTTACCTATACCTCAAGCCTCAAAAAGGTACCCCTTTCGGGCAGAGCATCCCTGTATAGCCCATTGTAGGGAGTACCCAACCCCCGGTTCTCTACATGGCCAAATATTGTATTTCCCAAATAATGTAAGGCAACTATTTATATACCAGTGCTCGACCTTAACTTTTTGGCTTACTAGTCCTTGGGCTGGTGAAGTCTGAAATTCACTAGCCAACAAGCATCATCTGGTAGCATGAAATAAAAGAGTGAAAAAAATTTTTTCGGCCCTTTTGCCCATTTCTTTTTTTTATTAAATATGCCCTACTATACAATAGCAATGTGCTTTTTTACTATGTTTGAATTAGTCATAAGATTGTTAGAATCATGCAGACCTACATGTACATGTACAGTACATGCTACACTGTAGCCTTCCCTTTTTGGGATGAAAATGTCAAGGCAGAGCTCTTGCTTTAGAAGTGTTCTGAGGGTTTGTGTTTGACTCACTTGTCCTTTCAGCACTCAGAGTATTTTTTGGTCGTCTTTCATCTTTTTTCTTAGTTTTATCACTCTGCTTTTTCTTAGAATAATTGCTGGAAACTTTCTCCAAAAATGACTTCATTTTCTTCATGCTTGATCAAGTGATCAAAATCCAAGATGGCAGCCTCTGTGTGATGTGAGCTACTGGGTCCCACTAGTGTCCAGTCTTCCCTGTTGTGTCCAGTCTTCCCTGTAGTCTTCTAAGTTCACAGATCTAGTAAACTCCATTCTCATTTATGGGAAAGCGCATGCTCTTTCTTTCTTTTTCCAAAGACTGTAAACAAGCATCAAGTTCCTTTTTTTCTCATGAATACGCAAAGCATTGAACGAAATATAGCATACAGAGACATTCAAATTTTCACTTGTTCCATCATTTGTAAACTTTTTTAATTCCCCAGTGTATTAAATCATTCAGTTGTCCAGACAGATAGTGAGGTAGATGCAATAATTTCTGGCGGGAGATTGTTCCACTGAAATGACATACATTGAAGTATGAAGTATTTTCCATTGCACTTCATACACATGTATGTGTTGTTTTTAATCTGCTCTAAATCATATCTTCTTTTACCAGATTCTGGTAGTGTGCCAGTTGTACACAAAAAGCCAAAGGAAAAACCAGTAGAAAAAGAGAAGGAAAAAGAAGTCAAACCGCAAAAGCAGAAAAGGTTACCACCAGCAGATTTTAAGGTATAGAAATGTGAAATACCGTATTTTCCGGTGTATAAGTCGAACCGGTGTATAAGTCGACCCCACTTTTTGAGCCTAAAAATTGGGATTTTCTTGATTTAGCATCAAGTATGAGGAGAAAAATTCTTTACGATTTTCTAGGAAAACAAGTCTTGTCTCTCTTGCAGAGCATCTTCGAGACCCAAAGTCAAAGTAAACTGAATGAACCACATTGATCGACTAACAGGCGAACGAATGCACTTCGTTAATAAATTGACAAATATGAATCCAAATTCTCAAGATACCTGCTCTAAAATTTCTTTCGTTATGTTTGTGGGTCATTTTGAGGCTTTTTACAATGAAGAAATGCCGTAAAATGAACGCATGAAGCCATAGAACGAGTCTGTGAACAGGCCGCCATCTTGGATGCTTAGTAACCAGAAGCACGTGCTCATTTCAAGTGTGCGGTTACCAAGTTTCTAGCGTCTTGTCGAGTGCAATTTGTTTTCTTCAGAAGTAGTAGTAGTCATGGATTTCAAGCACAAAATAACCTCAAACTTGCATGCATTGAGCGGGAAAATCGAACATTTCTTATGACAAATCCCTAATGTGAAGAATTCACACTCGTAAAGGTAAGAACGTGCATTTTGCTCGGAAAGTGAAACCAAGATCGATCGTTGCGCCTTTACTGCAATAAATGTCACTTCCATGTTAATCTCAGGGTGTCATTGTTATGCTAATTTCCTTATGAACTGACAGCTCTTGAGCTTTGGCCGGTGTATAAGACGAGGTCGATTTTTGGGGCTAATTTTCGTGGTTTCAGGGGTCGACTTATACACCGGAAAATACGGTAATCATTTTTCCTTTCTTGTCCATTGTATTATATTATAGGTAATTTGTAAAAGGCTGTACTTGACGTTTTTCTAGAATGCGACATTTCGAGATCAGAATATTGCTGCCTAAAATTTTCATTGCCGTGTCAAATGAGACACAAAAGTTTGCTCTTATTTGTGAAATAAATAGAATTTGAAAACATTGGAACTTTGTTCCCTTCTGCCCTTGCTTGTTTGCATTTGAGTTGTTCTTGCTTCTTTTGTGCATCAGATTATTAATACTGGCAAACAAAACTGGGAAAGAACTGTAGGAAATATGTCTTCTTGTTCAGGGTCCGAAATTGCGACTGAGTGGTCACCAACACAACCAGAATTTCGGAGCTGGTCACCAGCAGGCAACTAACCTTTTGTCCCCTCGAAAAATTTTTAATTCTAAGGTTAATAGATTTTATTTCCAGAGAAAACTTAAGGCTCCTGTGAACAGTTGTAGTGAAACACAGTGGCAATTTTACGATCGCTATGTTTACCTGGCATCATATTGTTTCAGCTGTTTCTCCAAATAGGTATCGTGGGCGCACTAGGTAACAAACATGTGCTTCATCTGGTATTCGAAGTCATTGCGTATTGGGGAAGAACAAATAGTTGTGTTGTACATTTAGTTAAATCAGGGTATGGAAAGAGGGCCCCCATTTGTCTAGTTCACGTATCTGAGTCTAATACAGTTCCACACAAACCAAAGACTTTGCAAGACTGTTGACAAACAAGCTCTCTGAGACACAGAACTCCAATATTGTTACACGGCTTTTGTGAGTCTCTCCTTTAATAGCTGCATGTATACTCTGTTAGAATATCGAAACAGCTTCATTATATGATACAGTACAATACAATACAATAACTTTATTTAGGCACAGTAAAAAGAATCATCAGGCATAAGAAAAATCATTAATAAACTACTAACTAATGCTAATATCAAACAATACAAAATCTAGTTAAAACAATACTAATAAAACTCTAATTCAGTTAATTCTTAACTATTCCACAGCACCAAACCTCTATAAGTGAAACTGTTTTTGACAAAGTTGGTTCAGGGCAGTGGAGTAGCTAACTTGCCCTCGGAGTTCCTAAGAGAATAATTAGAGAATTCACTTCGATATATGTAAACATCGAATGCAAATATTGTGGAGTGAAGCCATTTAGTGACTTGTAAACCACAGCCGCTGTTTGAATATTCCATTGCATTTTTAGTTTTTTTCCAACCCAAAGATATAAAAAGATCGTTAGCACTGGTATCATAAGGAGAAAAGGTCAAGATACGGGCAGAACGATTTTGGAGTTTAGTTGCACTAAGGCATTATAAATACATGTAGATAGAAGTATTTCAAATGAAACGAAAGGCTATCTTCTCTTTAAAATGCCAATGCCAGAAGCATTGATAGGCAAAGAAAAGTCAAATTTTGTGTTTTTACCGTAGAAATTTTGGAGAAACGAAAAAAAAAAAAACACTTTGGCAACCAAACCCTACGATCTGGCAACCAAAATTTTTAGATTAGTCGCCAGTTGGCTCCTTCAAACCCTGTAAATGTTCTTGGTAGGCAAGAATTTTAATAAACCTTATGAGACATGGTTTCTACTTTATAGATTCTATATAATAAAGAATTACTAAGTTCAAATATCTTGTAAAACCGCCTTCCTTGAACCCCTCCCCCCCCCACCTTAAATCTCAGAAGGGGGATAACTGTGACCTCATTGGCCAATAACCTCTGTTACAGTGATCATTAATAATCAAAACGATTTGAACCTTCAGATGAAGTTGGATATCAAGATAACTTACAGTGTGTAGGAATATTGTTACAAATGGTTACTCCTGTGTACCCTGTGTTTTCACTAGAGAATGTGAGTTACTTTTAGCTGGACGGAACCTTTGTCTAATAGTTTTAACCACATAAGTGCAAGAGGTACATGTAATTCAAGTTAATTGTTGGGAAACAACCCACAGTGTTGGTTAACTAGTTACAATTTGCACCCACCCCCTATCACATCTTAATGTCTTGTACATAATTTATACATGTACACATTCCACATTGTCTTGCTTCATCATTACATGTATTTTACTGTTCTTCTTTTGCTTTTATCTTTATTTTAGCCATCTAAACTGATAGATGCACTGAAAGCTCTAAGGAACTTTGAGGGTGAACTCACTCTAAGGGAATCTCAGTTGAACTCCTTAAGAATTGATGCGTCAGATTTGGAAACAGTGCGTCAGTTAAAAGGTTTGTCATCATGATTTTCTTGGATGTGTATTTGCATTTATATTGTATTATTGCTGTTTAGTTTGAAATATTAGAAGGCAGAACCATTTTTAGGACTTCTGGAGACCATTAGCATTTACGGAAATGTAACTTAATGCAGTTGAGGAGTAACATACATTGTATGATGGACAGATATGCCACCAATGAGTACATTCATGAGCGTTCTGGCTTGTAGTGTTACAACACAAAGTTTAGGAAGCCCTGCTGGCCTTGTGCCACCTTGCTACACCTGTGCATAAGAATGAAAAAAAAAAAAATATTAAAAAAGGTATTGAGAACCTTGATCATATCTGTATGACCATGGGCCATTTATAGTGTAAATAAAGTCATCTTTCTAGTATTAGAGCTTAAAACTGAATTAAAAAATATTTAACCATATTGAATTCTATTGTACTTCAAATGACTTTTGAACCACTTTTGCCATAAAGGATTTTGTTTGTTTGTTTCTTTCTTTTTACTCATGTTGACTGTTTTTTTTTTTTCTTAGATCGCACTGGTGGTGGGAAATTCTGTGAAGAGTATGAACTGGCTACCACCAAACTTGAAGAGTTTTCAGAAGTACTGAGGCGAGAACAACAGGAGAGACTGGATATGATTAAAATATTAGAGGATGGGGAAGCTTTCTATGATACTTCATATGGAGAAGTTAAAGTGATAGTGCATGTAAGTGGTACAGTGTAAAAATGAAAATGTGTAATACATGTAGCTCCATTTTGATGCAGCAAAGATAAAAGTTAAGGATCTTCAGATCGGACTATGGGTACAACGTTGATTACGATTATGACTTTTCAAGTCCAGTTCTTTTGCTTTAGATAATCACTTCTCATATCAATGTTAAGCCCTGGCTACATGTTCTAATATTGTTATATATTAAACGTGTAGCTGGCATAACAACAAACATTTTTTGTTGGAAGAATGTTTGATTGAATCAAAACATTCTTTCAACAAAAAAAAATGTTAGTCAAACATCATCTAACATGCCGCCTACAGGTTCAAATGTTATATAACAATGTTAGAACGTGTAGCCAGGGCTTTATTCCTGGAGTATCCTTATCTGCTGGTCAGCAACAGGAAGAGCATGAGCTCTCAGATGGTTTGAAATTTAAAAGTTTTGCTTGTAGTCAAATCTCAAGGCCTCTATTAATCCTTTAATTGTGTCAATAACAAAATTCTCGATTGTGATTGGTCATCTACCAGCCTATTTCTTATGTAATTGGCGCACAGTCACGTGGGTGTCCAATTACAGCTATCCAATAACAACTTTTTGTAATTGGATAGCTGTAATTGGACACCTATGTTGCTTGCGCATTAATCAGTTGCACTTAAATGGGTTCTTTTTTGCTTTTTCCTTCTACTTTCAAAACTGATAGAAAATATCCTAGACGTAAATTGAACTTTGTGTCATACAATTCAGGGTAATCGTGCTTGTAATTTCAAATTGGCCTTGCGTTTCGCACTCAGACGATTTGAAATTACTCGCCTGATTACTCCCGAATTGCACTCCACTCAGTCCAATTACTATTACTTACACTACGTTTAGTTGTGTCCTGTAGCTTCCAATTTTTAATACATTTTTAGTAGTTTCCAATTTTGAGTCTGCATAAAAACGTGATGTGACCATTCAAATGAAACCAATTCAGCAATACATTTCAGTATTTCTTATTCAAAGGAGTTTGGGATTTTCTTCACTTTGATTTTAACCACATTAATTTTTGGTCAGTTAGGTGCTGCCAGTTTTAGCTTAGCCTGCGTGGCAGAGTAAACGGGGAGGGGGATGGGGCGTGAAAAAGGAGAGGGGGAGAAGGGAAGGAAAGCCTACTATAAAAACCGGGCTATTCGCATTACGCCCACCGATTTCCTTGTAATCGAATTACATCAACTGTCAATACGTTTACCAATCAGAAACTGGCACGCGCTTTTATGCATGGATGACTTCACGCGTGAATTTACTATGTTTACCGCCCAGCGTGAATTAGCCAATCAGAATTAAAATGAACCAAAGGGGATCTTTATTGCAGGCAACCTTTCCCTCTCTCCCCAGTTTCCCTCTCCCTGACATCTGCTACGCAGGCTAGTTTTAACTAGGATTTCAAACCACAAGACAATCTTTCATTGCTCTCAAACATGATTTGCCCATCATGTTCGTGTGTCATGATTTGCCATTTGTGATTCACCATTCATGATTTGCCCATTGTTAGAAAATGCTCAAGGAAATTACCATTTTTCTTTGTGGCTGTTTCTATTTTAAGAAGTTACTCCTTCAGCTCATTTTATGGGTGAAGTCCTTCACCAATGCCTTATCTTGGGCGAACCATGATGTGCACATTATGTTTAAAAAACCCCACTCTGCACACTGCATTGAAATCAGCTACCGGTAATCTGTGACAGAACCTCTTGTCTTCTCCAATTTTAGGCTTACAAGACCTTTGGGAATCGCCTTACTTCCCTGAAAAAGAAAGTCGACACCAAGGTCAACAGGCTTGCTCAGAAGGCAGCAGAAAAAGCCAAAACAGGCCCTGTGTCAGCACCACAAGCTTCATTTCTTACTTCAGGTCTCCCTGATGTTGGTGATGGATCAGCTTCATCCACCCCTTCTCAGGCCCAACAAGAAATAGTCAAATCCCCAGATGAAGAAAAACCCATTGATCCAACTGTGGACAACATTGAAGTTGCTGACATGGATGTTGATTCAGACAGCGAGAAGTCAGATACAAGTGAGGAAGCAAGTGCGGAAGATCCCAAGGGTAGTAATGATCAAACTCCCACCTCCACCGATAGTTTTGATTCGCAACCAGCACAAACCACTCCACAGGAATCTGAGATCACTCCAGTGATTTCTCCTGCTGCTACTGTAGCTCCTGCTCAACCACTAAGTGCACATATGAGTTCTGCGATGCCGGTGCAAAGCCCCTTGTTGCCAAGTCAGCCACCAGTAGTTGCTCCTCAGCCTGCAGTTGGAATGGTTATTCGTCCTTTCATGGGTGTACAGGGTGTCCGTTTTCCTGGTCCTGCACCTCAGTTCAGGCCTGGAGTTCGCCCAATGCCAATTCTTCCTGGTATGCCTCAGAATCCATTATTGCGGCCATCGGGAACTTTACCTGGCCCTGGACATATAACAAGTCAAAGGCAACCTTTTCCACAAATGCATCAACCAGCCAGGTTACTTCCTTCTGCAAATGCGCCATTGCCAGGTGGCATGGGGACTTTGCAACCATTTCCACTTGGTAATAGCTTTGTACATAGCCAAGCACCTTTGCCAGTTGCTGCAACAACTGTACCAGCACCTGTCCAGATGACTCCTACCTCAGTCTCAACAGTTGAGACAACTCAAGGTAGAGGAGGACTTCCACAGGCTGTTGTTAATATCGGATCACCAGATTCAGAGGCATCTGCTCCATCACCGGTAGGATCACCTGAGCTGCACTTGGAGGAAGGTGATGAGACACCAGAGACAACTCCCGCTCCCCTTGGAGATGTAGATGTTAAAGACAACACTGGTTTCGACACTAACAAGTCGTTTTTAGAAAATCCAGCAAAACATCAGACAACCAGTTTGGGACTTGGCTTCTCAGGGACATCCTCTGCAGCCAAAGCTGCTTCCGAATGCTCTTCCTCTTCCAACAGCACACCATCTACTTCTGACCAGTTTGGAGGACAGCAGCAGGATGCTGCATTGGCGAAGAAAGACAATGGACAAAATGTTAGTGCTGTAGACATTTTGGCTCAGTTGCTTAGCAGAGGAAGGAAGTTGAAGGAAACGGCTGACCCAGTCGCACCTTCTGCGTCCCTACCCATTTCTCCTCCAGTTACTGCACCTTCCACTTCAAATAATAACTCAGGAAATTCGCAAGGTAAACCGCTTCTGTCCCTAATTGACTCTTTATTTCCAAAGCTGAGTGACTCTATAAAAACTCTGAAAGAAAGGGAAAAAGCTGTTAATCCTCCTGAAGCACAAGACTATCCTCCAAGTGTTCCTTCCAGTTTACCTGCCCGTCCTTTGCCCATCGAAGGCCAATTTCAGTGTCCTCCAGCTATTGTGAGGGAGCAGCCTCCATTCAAACAGGAAGGGCTGAAAAGCATTCTAAAAAAAGGACCCAGAAAGGATCAAGACCTGCCTGAATTTGGATCAAACCATACTGGCGTTCAAGATGTACACCACCAAGGTCCCGTTGAAGATTCCACCTCTAACTTGTCAGAAGAGATGCCTACAGGATTGCCTTTGGAGTTGCATCCGGTTGATGCACCACCTGGACAGAATCAAGATCTCCGAGAACTGGAGCTGCAAGGTATCCGGCTAATTCCTAACAAAGATGCCACTCTTCCTGCACCAACAAACCATCTTGCTCGCCCAAACCCTCAGTTCCAAAGTCCTCCAATCAGAGGACCTTTGCCGCATACCCCAGAAGAGAGGCCTTTTGATCGACCGATGGAGATGTCACCTCATGGACCACCGCCATTTGGAACTAGAGGCCCTTTCCAAGGACCTCATGGTCCTCCGTTTGAACAGTCCAGAGATAACACAGGCCCGCCATTTGTTGAAAGGCCGACAGATATGCCAGGACCACCCCATATCCATTTGCCTAGAGGTCCGCCATTTGAAAGACATGTTGAAGGTCCACCCAATATACCAGGACGAGTACCTACTGATCAACCACCACATGGCCATTCTCCTAGAAGACCACCAGATATGCCTGAACAAGGACCCCTGCATAGACCACCACTTGGCTATTCTCCCAAAGGTCCACCATTTGAAAGACACACTGAAGGACCCCCTGATATGCTTGGGCGAGTACCTGCTGATCAACCACCACATGGTCATACTCCAAGAGGTCCACCATTTGAAGGACATCCTGAGATGCCTGAAGAAGTACCACTTCATCGACCACACGGTGGACCACCAGATATGCCTGAGAGAATAGCTCCTGATCAATCACCCCATGTGCATTCCCTCAGAGGTTCGTTTAAAGATGGTCCCCCACAGAGACCCTCAGAAGCCTCAAATATTAATCGTCGATCTACAGAAGATGCTGTCCCATCTCATAGTGGTCCCATCAAACCATCTGACGTGTCAGCAGAAGAAAAACGCCCAAGCAGTAACGACGAAGAAAGTCACATCAATGGTCCACCTGGGGTGAGAAGGCTTTCCGGCGAGTGCTCATCAAGAGGTCCACTTCATATGATACCACCTCACGAACAAGTGCCCAGAAATGAAGGGCCACTCCCTCACCGTGCATCTTTTCCTGGAGCCATGGATGATGCCGAGCGACGAAGAGAGTTTGAGCATTGGGGAGAATATCAAAGAGAGCATTACAGAGATCATCCGAGAGAACCATGGAACGTTCCTTATGATCATCCAGGGCATCCTCCTCCAAACTGGAGAGGGCCGCCCTTGTCACCCCGTGGTGATCCAAATCGAGCAGATTTTCGTGAGGACGATCCTTCCATGTGGACTTCATTTGAAAGCCCAGGACGGTCATCCCGTCAATTGAATTTTCCAAATAGAACTCGCGAAGGATTCAGAGAAGGGCCTCCTGAGTTTGATAGATTTCGCGGCCATGGGCCCCCTGAAAGAAGGCGGCATTCTTTAGGAGAATTTGAAGGTGACTGGGTGCGATATCCAGGACCTTTGAAAAGACCTGGCCCCCCTCCGGTTCCATTTCCGGGGCCTTCAAAGCGGCCTTTTTATTAGTCTAGTCACCGCCAGTTGTTTCTTCGTTAATTCTTCTCCACTTGTATGTCTAAATTGGAAACGATGCTGTGTAATTTGTAACACAATCTTCGACTAAGAAGGCCCGCTATGGTGCTAAAAAATACTTTTTGCAAAAGAACGAAAATCAAACAGCGCCAAGTGAAACTACGTTTCAGGAGCTTTCATTTGAGTGGTTACACTTTGGGATTTAACCCACCGACTCAAACGTTAGAACCACCTTGTATAGCATAATAAACAGTCCTAAAGGAAAGTAATGCTCAATAGCTTTCATTTGATTAATTGCCTATTGGAGTTCATCCACATACTCAATATAAGAGCCATACTACATAAGCGAAGGTTCGATCCTTGAATTAACCGGGTTAATATTTTATGGAATTAATGATTTAACTCGCTATAGTAGGAAAGTAACTTCTTTCAACAATCTTCTTGTAAACTCGGCCGTTATGTTTGTTGTGTAATGGAGTAAATGGCTTTCCTTGATCAAGGTTTTATTTGATAGTTATGCAAGTATAGCCTCTATGTAACAAACACCCTATTTTCCGTCAAAACGGTTGCACGAGGAATGTTTAATTTCTCCAACCTTCATATCAGAATTTCTATTCGTTTTTTCGCGAGACATGGCCTTTCATTTGATAGGGCGCCACGAAGCTCTCTGAACGCCTAACAGGATTGGCTGAGAAAACAATAGAACAAACAACAGAACAATGGACCCCAGCCCTAAACAAAAGAGCTTCGTGATACCCAGGGCCAATAAAATTAGAGGTTCTAAAGAGCTTCGTGGCTCCTGATTTGATAGTCCGACCGGAATTTTAATAGTGAGCTCAAAGATTTCTCATGTTTAATTCAACCAAAATGCACTCCACATTGAGATCGTTTAATGTTCTTCCTTTCCTCCAGATAAAAAAAACTACGTAGCCACCACTCGTCAAGTAATAACGGTGAGAAAAAATGCTATTTACCTTCCCGTCCCTCTCCAACGACTCTGTAAGTGTTTTAACCCTTTCACTCCCAAGAGTGCCAAACATCAAAATTCAAGAAAAATCCCAAAATTCATTTTGTAAAATATTGAAAAACAAATGGGACCATGAAAAAGTACTGCTGAAGAGGTTTCATTTGAATGGTCAGACCATAGGATTTCGTCCACAGACTCAAAAGTTAGAACTACACTACATGTCTCCATAATTGACTCTGGGAGTGAAAGGGTTAATGGGGTTGAAAACTTGGTCCAAAAATGACCACAAAATAGACCAGAGAACTGTCGAACGGCCTTGTCCATATTTCATCCTTGCCTCTTATCACGGCCCGGCTAAATGAGATAGCCGAACGGGCGAGCACATCACATGATTGGCGATGCAAATTTCCGTTTCGTAAATGGTGGCTGCCATTTTAGCGACACTTAATTTTTTTTTTCACCAATTATTGATTTTTTTTTCTGTCAGAAAAAAAAAATGCAATTAATAACCTAGAATCAAACCAGGAAGGACTTGCATGGTAACATCCCTCTTTTACCACTAGACCACTGAGTTAATTCGGCAAACTCAAGAAAAATTTAGTTAACACCTTATTCCAAAATGGCGGGCAATTTATTATTCTTTTGTATGCATGTCGCTATTAGCCCTCTTTGCCTCATTTTCGCGTGAAAATTCTGTTGTATTTTGCACATGCTGACGAGGCAACAAGGGCTAATTAACATGTACATAGAAAAGAATAAATTGACCACCATTGTTGAATAAGGTGTATGGATGTTAGTACTGTTGGGTCCAGTACAATATGTAGTGGTGTTCTGTGTGATATACGATGGGGTTTAGAAATACAGTATAATTTACCGGGGAAACTAATCCGTGGTAGGAATTGAAACTCGGAAGAGAAAGAGCCTTCCCTAAAATGTGACGTTGTAAGATAGCGTATATTGGACTGTACTAAGTGATACAGTTCTAAAAATAGCAAGGGTAGGGATTTTCGGCCTCCAGTCTAGTCTAGTACAGGGTTGCAAAATCAGCTGAACGCGGTCTGGTCTCGGTTGTGGGTTTCATTCAGAGTCCCAGCGGCACACCCCCACCCAAAAATATACAGAGTCCCCGGGCCCCCCCTGAAAAGGGACAGTTAGCAGTCGTATTAACCAACTACTATTTCCATCAAGAAAGAAACAAGAGGAAACTATTCAATTGAGCTGAAAGATTATCGACATGAAATAACTAACCGTATCATAACAACAGAATTACGACATTTCTTTCTATCTTCAAACGTGTTGACATTTCACCTAAACTTCCGTAGCCAACAATGAAACGCGAGATGTTAATGAGAGCCGCGATAAACAGCATTGTGAAATCTTAAAAAACACCTACGTCGCTTCGCATCGCAAAATGCACCTCACAGCGACGCTTATTCCATGCACCTGGCTCCGCGACAGATTCAAGAAAACAACAGTTTACAAATTAGTATTCAGTTTACAAACAAGCGTGTGGGTCTGTTTTCATTAAAACTTCCGTTGCATGACTCCCGCGTTGTTTATTTGGTATTGTTTTACGATAACCGATAACCTTTCTTGTTATTGGCCCGCTAAAGTAAGTATGACGTCAACTGAGAACGAGACTAGATGGCTGACCATAAAAAGACATATGCTTTATTTGGTGCGTGTGCTTGTTCACGTGATCAAATAAGACAAAACGTTTGATCACGTGTAGTGGCATTTGACTTGCCTCTGTCCATAGGAAAAAGCTTGGAAAGCTAAATTATAACATTGCGTCACCAGTGGTCGCTTTTAGAATCAATCGATTCCATCGCTTGCCTCGGTGAACGGGAAGAAAAGCAAGTGTTACTCATGATGGATGAGCTGGTTAACGCAGCTTTACTTCTCATGAAGCTCGTTGAAATGTGCTGTGTGATCTACTTAACTGTGTTGGTAGCCTGCGAACATATACGCAGGACGGCCTTCCCTGCCGTTCAGGATGCTGAGATGGAAGGGCAGCAGAGATCAGGAAATGAAGCACCGGAGAGGAGGAGCGCTGTACGAAGACAGAGGCAAATTGTGAATCTGAGTGCCAGGAACCGAGCACGCCCACAGGCAAAGGAACACGATGTACGACGGTGCTGAGTAAGAAAACTGTTTGTATTTTAGCCATAAAAGTTACGATTTCGAAGACGACGACCGCGCAGCGGGAGTCCGATTTGTTAATTACGACACGACATTACACGACACGACACGACACGAAGTCCTATTATCAATTAATCATAACCCTTGCAATTTCCGAGAACAAATTAACATGAAAAAAAATGAGAGGAAATTCAAGAGAATAACTTAACTTGAAGAAAGGCTTTTTATCAATCGAAACAGTTATACAAGCTGGCATTGAAATATGATCATGTCATTGGATCATTTGAGTGTCCAATCACATAGTGCGATTACATTGTCCAATTACATCAAACTGTCCGATTACATTGTCCGAAAACAACTTTGCAAATAAATTAGAGGAAAATACAGAGGTTTATGAACCAACCACATTTGAGGAAATTGGAATAGTTATGATCAGTTGAAATATTGGCCGTCATGTGCCAGTCAATTCCAGCACTGTCACGTGTTGTCGAACGACCCCAGACAAAAAAAAGTCCTATTTATTATATTTTCATTTCATACGGTATATCGTGCAAGGATTTTTTTACACCATAAAAAGGCCATGACCCTTAACTAAATTCGAGACAAAACAAAGATTGAAATAGTTTGTGGTCGACAGATAATTACGAACTGCTTTTATACATGTAAAGTAGCTTGAAATAAAGTGAAATTCGGTTTTTCATTTTCTTCTATTTATACCGAAAATTCCGAAAGTACTTTCGGATATAGCTGATTTAGCAGGCCAAAGGGGCTGCTACTTTTGAATTCACTGTAAATAGACTACAACTGAATATTTTCGCGTTCCACATTCACCGCCGGAAGGTATGCAAAGACTACAAACGAAGAAACAATTTACTCAGAATGAATTTGCTGCTTTACGTCTGTAGTATTTAGAGTCAATTGTTGTGTCATATTTATTACCGCAGTTTGTTTTTTATTCCTCATCAAATTGTCTGTGTTCTTCGTGTTGAATTCATTTTAGTTTAATTTTTAGGTAAACCTCGGAAATCTGGGATTGAGTTTACTGATCATGACTTGATTCAAGTTTAGTCTTCAGTTCCTGGCTCAAAATTGTACATATATGTATATCATGCTGATGTCAAAGGTTGCAACGGCTGACTACTCAAGCTAAGCTTATGAAGAGGCTTCCAAATGGGGGCACGGCATTAAAACGAAAAGAAATTGGCGAGCGGAGCAGGCTAACTCAAGCTTTAAACACGAAGTTCCGGTATAAAAGGAGCCTGGCCTGGCCATTCTCACCTCCAGTCGTCAATCAACCACTGAAGTATTAACAACTGGCAAACAACATGCGTCATTACAGAGACCATTGCAAACACAATTTGGAAATACTTTATGAAAGTTGTATCAGAAGTCTTTATGGACTTTTATTTCTTTTTTTGCTTAAGTACAATCGGCTTGGTTTATTAGATTTTTCGTGAAGCAAATTATATTTAAAGGACGCCCAAGTTAACCACGTTTTGTGACTTTAAGACACCTTAATTTGCATTTCACACCCAAAAAGTGTGAAATGGGGGAGGGGCTAAGCCTTTTATACCGGAACTACGTGTTTAACCTGAACATTTAGTTATAATATAAGTTTGTAAATGAGTGAAATGACGAATTTATAAATATAAGTTAGAGACACTTTGATGGTTGCCCTGAACTTTGGTATTGACATTTAAAGATCGGATCGCATGGATGCGAGTAAATGAATCTAGTAATGTATATAAGTCACGATAATTTTTAGACCTTCCTTTCTTCATAAAGCAATATGCTGGTAAAATATCGGCGATGGTAATGTCAGTAAAAGTCTGGCGGTACGATAAGTAGTGATGGAACGAGCGAGCGAGTGAGTGAGCGAATTAGCCGTCGTTACCGATAACCCGTTCATTACGCTTGCACGTATTCACGGGTTAAAAATGACCACCAAATAGACCAAAGGACTGTCGAACGGCCTAGTCCATATTTCACCCTTGCCTCTTATCACAGCCCGGCTAAATGAGATAGCCGAACGGGCGAGCACATCACACGATTGGCGATGCAAATTTCCGTTTCGTAAACGGTCGCTGCCATTTCACGGCCGACACTTAATTTTTTTTTCACCAATTATTGATTTTTTTTCTGTCAGAAAAAAAATGAAATTAATAACCTAGAATCAAACCAGGAAGCACTTGCATGCTAACATCCCTCTTTCACCACTTGACCACTGAGTTGATTCGGTAAACTCAAGAAAAATTTAGTTATACACCTTATTCCAAAATGGCGGGCAATTTATTACGGTATTCTCTTGTATGCATTTCAATAGCCCAATTTCGATATATTAAAATTCAACTTGAAACAAAAAACATCACTACGAGGCTTAGGGGAATGACAGCAGGGATTTGTATGGTTTATTCTCCTAAGCCTCGTAGTGATGTCTTTTGTTTCAAGTTGAATTTTAATATATCGAAATTGGACTATTAGCCCTCTTTGCCTCATTTTCGCGTGAAAATTCTGTTGTATTTTGCACATGCTGACGAGGCAACAAGGGCTAATTAACATACATGTAAAAGAATAATAAGCCATTTTCGTATTTAAAATTACCGCTGAATTCAAACACCAATGACACATTGATACAGGGTTAGACTCGACCTAATGTAAAATATTCACAAATACCGGCAGAAGGTGCGTGAAATTTGAAAATTAAACAATAGACAGAGCTCTAAACAGGTCATCTCGCCTGAATTTGTGAATATTTTACATCAGGTCGAGTCTTACCCTGTAAAAATGCGTCCTCAATGCTTTCATTCAGCGGCCATAGCGAATTCGAAACTGGACTATTGACCACCATTGTGGAATAAGGTGTATGGATGTTAGTATTGTTGTGGACCTGGGTCCAGTACAATATGTAGTGATGTTCTGTGTGATATACGATGGAGTTTAGAAATACAGTATCATTTGCCGGGAAACTAATCGGTGGTATGAAGTCTAGAATAGGAATTGAAACTTGGAAGAGAAAGAGCCTTCGCTAAAATGTGACGTTGTAAGATAGCGTATATTGGACTGTACTTAGTGATACAGTTCTAAAAATAGCAAGTCTGGGATATAGGGTAGGGATTTTCGGCCTCCAGTCTAGTGTAGTACAGGGTTGCAAAATCAGCTGAACATGGTCTGGTCTCGGTTGCGGGTTTCGTTCAGAGTCCCAGCAGCATACCCCCACCCAAAAATATACAGAGTACCCCCACCCCCGCGGACCCCCCCCCCCCCCCCCCCCCCCCCCCCTGAAAAGGGACAGTTAGCATTCGTATAAACCCACCTACTATTTCCATCAAGCAAGAAACAAGATGAAACTATTCAATTGAGCTGAAATATATTCTTTATATGAAATATAAACTAACCATATCATAACAACAGAATTACGACATTTCTTTCTATCTTCATAGTCGTGTTGACATTTCACCTAAACTTCCGTAGCCAACAATGAAACGTGAGATGAGCGAGATGTTAATGAGCGCCGCGATGAACAGTGGTGAAACTCAATATAAACCAGCAATGTGAAATCTTAAAAAACACCAACGTGGTCCTACGTCGCTTCGCATCGCAAAATGCACCTCACAGTGACGCCCATTCCATGCCCTTGACTCCGCGACAGATTCAAGAAAACAACAGTTTACAATTTAGTATATTCAGTTTACAAACAAGCGTGTGGGTTCCCAATGTTTTCATTAAAACTTCCGTTGCATGACCCCGCTTTGTTTATTTGGTGTTGTCTTACGATAACCCTTCTTGTTATTGGCCCGCTAAAAAAAGTAAGTATGACGTCAACTGAGAACGAGACTAAATGGCTGACCATAAAAAGAAATATATGCTTTATTTGGTGCGTGTGCTTGTTCACGTGATCAAATAAGATACCCGGGACGATCACGTGCAGTGGCATTTGACTTGGCAATGCCCATAGGAAAAAGCTTTGAAAGCTAAATTATAACATTGCGTCACCAGTGGTCGCTTTTAAAATCAATCGATTCCATCGCTTGCCTCAGTAAACGGGAAGAAAATCAAATTCTACTCATGATGGCTGAGCTGGTTTACGTAGCTTTACTTCTCATGAAGGTCGTTGAAATGTGCTGTGTGATCTACTTAACTGTGTTGGTAGCCTGCGAACATATACGCAGGACGGCCTTCGCCGCCGTTCAGGATGCTGAGATGGAAGGACAGCGGAGATCAGGAAATGAAGCACCGGAGAGGAGGAGCGCTGTACGAAGACAGAGGCAAATTGTGAATCTGAGTGCCAGGAACCGAGCACGCCCACAGGCAAAGGAACACGATGTACGACGGTGCTGAGTAAGAAAACTGTTTGTATTTTAGCCATAAAAGTTACGATTTCGAAGACGACGACTGCGAAGCGGGAGTCCGATTTGTTAATTACGACACGACATGACACGACACGACACGAAGTCCTATTATCAATTAATCATAACCCTTGCAATTTCCGAGAACAAATTAACATGAAAAAAAAAATGTGAGGAAATTCAAGAGAATAACTTAACTTGAAGAAAGGCTTTTTATCAATCGAAACAGTTATACAAGCTGGCATTGAAATATGATCATGTCATTGGATCATTTGAGTGTCCAATCACATAGTGCGATTACATTGTCCAATTACATCAAACTGTCCGATTACATTGTCCGATAACAACTTTGCAAGTAAATTAGAGGAAAATACAGAGGTTTATGAACCAACCACATTTGAGGAAATTGGAATAGTTATGATCAGTTCAAATATTGGCCGTCATGTGCCAGTCAATTCCAGCACTGTCACGTGTTGTCGAACGACCCCAGACAAAAAAAAAATCATATTTATTATATTTTCATTTCATACGGTATATCGTGCAAGGATTTTTTTACACCATAAAAAGGCCATGACCTTTTACTAAATTCGAGACAAAACAAAGATTGAAATAATTAATTTTATGGTCGACAGATAATTACGAACTGCTTTTATTAAGACTTAGCTTAAAATAAAGTGAAATTCGGTTTTTGATTTCCTTCTATTTATACCGAAAATTCCGAAAGTACTTTCGGATATAGCTGATTTAGCAGGCCAAAAGGGGCTGCTACTTTTGAATTCACTGTAAATAGGCTACAACTGAATATTTTCGCGTTCCACATTCACCTCCGTAAGGTATGCAAATGAGGAAACAATTTATTCAGAATGAATTTGCTGCTTTACGTCTGTAGTATTTAGAGTCAATTGTTGTGTCATGTTTATTACCGCAGTTTGTTTTTTATTCCTCATCAAATTGTCTGTGTTCTTCGTGTTGAATTCATTTTAGTTTAATTTTTAGGTAAACCTTGGAAATCTGGGATTGAGTTTACTGATCATGACTTGATTCAAGTTTAGTCTTCAGTTCCTGGCTTAAAATTGTACATATATGTATATTATGCTGATGTCAAAGGTTGCAACGGCTGACTACTCAAGCTAAGCTTATGAAGAGGCTTCCAAATGGGGGCACAGCATTAAAAGGAAAAGAAATTGGCGAGCGGAGCAGGCTAACTCAAGCTTTAAACACGAAGTTCCGGTATAAAAGGAGCCTGGCGTGGCCATTCTCACCTCCAGTCGTTAATCAACCACTGAAGCATTAACAACTGACAAACAACATGCGTCATTACAGAGACCATTGCAAACACAGTTTGGAAAAACTTTATGAAAGTTATATCAGAAGTCTTTATGGACTTCTATTTCTTTTTTTGCTTATGTACAATCAGCTTGGTTTATTAGATTTTGGAAGCAAATTATATTTAAAGGACGTCCAAGTTAACCACGTTTTGTGACTTTAAGACACCTTAAATTGCATTTCACACCCAAAAGATGTGAAATGGGGGAGGAGCTAAGCCTTTTATACCGGAACTTCGTGTTTAACCTGAACATTTAGTTATAATATGAGTTTGTAAATGAGTGAAATGACGAATTTATGTACCAGTCAATTCCAAGACCGCCCATCCCCCCCCCCCCGGGCATACCCCGGGCATTTGACGAGAGGTTAGCTCCACATAGTGGGGCATTTGACGTGAAACGAGGCCCGACGAGGCGGGCATTTGACTTCAACAAAAACGTTGGTCAGCGGTCGCAAGGTAAAAGATTTCGTAATCCATTCTTTCCGGTTCAACGTGTCTGTTGACTCGGTTGACCTTTGTCGTAAAATATAAATATTCATTTATATTCTGGAGTTCCTGAGATGCCCTTTTTTAAAGTGTGGAGTGAAAACAAGGACATCCAAAAGGCGTTTCAGCGGAAAATTATTCCGAGCTAGTGTCGAAAGGTAAAGTATTAAAAATTCATATTTTATAATATTCCATCGCCATGAGTGGCGGCATGATTCATTGAATTTGCCTGACTTATCTTTCATTTATTATTCATTTATCTTTTAATCTCTCCTTGCCCTGACGGTGGGGCATTTGACGCTCTGTGAAGCCCTGCCCGGTGGGGCATTTGACCGTATAAACTGCCCACATGGTGGGGCATTTGACAATTTTTTTTTTAAAAAGTCAAATGCCCGGGGGTTTGCCCGGGGGGGGGGGGGATGGGCGGTCTTGGAATTGACTGGTACATTATGAATATAAGTTAGAGACACTTTGATGGTTGCCCTGAAATTTGGTATTGACATTTAAAGATCGGATGCATGGATGCGAGTAAATGAATCTAGTAATGTATATAAGTCACGATAATTTTTAGACCTTCCTTTCTTCATAAAGCAATATGCTGGTAAAATATCGGCGATGGTAATGTCAGTAAAAGTCTGGCGGTACGATAAGTAGTGGTGGAACGAGCGAGCGAGTGAGTGAGCGAATTAGCCGCCGTTACCGATAACCCGTTCATTACGCTTGCACGGGCAATTTATTATTCTTTTGTATGCATGTCAATTAGCCCTCTTTGCCTCTTTCGCATGAAAATTCTGTTGTATTTTGCACATGCTGACGAGGCAACAAGGGCTAATTAACATACATATAAAGAGAATAATAAATTGACCACCATTGTGGAATAAGGTGTATGGATGTTAGTACTGTTGTGGACCTGCAATGTAAGTCATAATTAGTTGGAACACTTCACGAATAGCCCAGATTTGTCAGTTCAGAAATGTAGTACACATGCGGGCCCACTCCTCTCCCCACAATGTTGCTCCTCTCCCCACAATGTTGCTCCTCTCCCCCCAATGTTGCTCCTCTCTCCAAATGTTGCGTCCGCATAAATTTTATTTGACTCTAGCATCTTGAACATCAACATTGAAGGGGAAAGAAGGGAAGAAAGCGGACACCGTTCCAACAAATGTGACCGATATTGTGGGTCCAGTACAATATGTAGTGGTGTTCTGTGTGATATACGATGGGGTTTAGAAATACAGTATCATTTGCCGGGAAACTGATCAGTGGTATGAAGACTTAAGTCTAGAATAGGAATTGAAACTCGGAAGAGAAAGAGCCTTCGCTAAAGTGACGTTGTAAGATAGCGTATATTGGACTGTACTTAGTGATACAGTTCTAAAAATAGCAAGTCTGGGATATAGGGTAGGGATTTTCGGCCTCCAGTCTAGTGTAGTACAGGGTTGCAAAATCAGCTGAACATGGTCTGGTCTCGGTTGTGGGTTTCATTCAGAGTCCCAGCGGCATATCCCCACCTAAAAATATACAGAGTACCCGGGCCCCCCTGATGGGATAGTTATCAGTCATATGATCGAACCCACCTACTATTTCCATCAAGCAAGAAACAAGAGGAAACTATTCAGTGAGCTGAAATATTATTGACATGAAATAACTAACCATATCATAACAACAGAATTACGACATTTCTTTCTATCTTCATAGTCGTGTTGACATTTCACCTAAACTTCCTTAGCCAACAATGAAACGCGAGATGTTAATGAGAGCCGCGATAAACAGTGGTGAAACGCGATAACAGCCGCCTCTCATCGCTCCCGGCCGGCCCTTTAGTGCTCCATATAAGGTTGGAACGTTACCCACCACAGCGTGCCCCACAGCGTAACCACCACACAGTGAACCAAGGGGACTGGACACCAGATTGCTGCGTTATACGATTCAGTCACGCGAAGAGTTAAAAGAGATAGATCTGATAGATAGCTGGACAGATACCTTTATTTAAACAGGGTTTCTCTTTCAGTAGTTACAAAGTAAAAAACTGATATCCTTAGAGGACCTAATATCTAAACAATAATGATAAAAATATACAAATTAAAAGACAATGGAAGTCAACAACATGCGGGTTCGTTAAGAATCGAAATAGATTTTTTTAAAAAAAATAAAAAATATCACTCTGAACATCAAAACCTATGATATTTAGAATTTTTTCTTCTTTCAACTATAATTCCGGGAAAATAGGCCGAAAAAAGATCAAACAAGAAGATAATAAAGGACGCGTGACAGCCGCGTGGGCTAATTTTTCGAAGATTTCGAAGACGACGACCGCGCAGCGGGAGTCCGATTTGTTAATTACGACACGACACGACACGACACGAAGTCCTATTATCAATTAATCATAACCCTTGCAATTTCCGAGAACAAATTAACATGAAAAAAAAAAAATGAGAGGAAATTCAAGAGAATAACTTAACTTGAAGAAAGGCTTTTTATCAATCGAAACAGTTATACAAGCTGGCATTGAAATATGATCATGTCATTGGATCATTTGAGTGTCCAATCACATAGTGCGATTACATTGTCCAATTACTTCAAACTGTCCGATTACATTGTCCAATAACAACTTTGCAAGTAAATTAGAGGAAAATACAGAGGTTTATGAACCAACCACATTTGAGGAAATTGGAATAGTTATGATCAGTTCAAATATTGGCCGTCATGTGCCAGTCAATTCCAGCACTGTCACGTGTTGTCGAACGACCCCAGACAAAAAAAGTCATATTTATTATATTTTCATTTCATACGGTATATCGTGCAAGGATTTTTTTACATCATAAAAAGGCCATGACCTTTTACTAAATTCGAGACAAAACAAAGATTGAAATAGTTTGTGGTCGACAGATAATTACGAACTGCTTTTATACATGTAAAGTAGCTTGAAATAAAGTGAAATTCGGTTTTTCATTTTCTTCTATTTATACCGAAAATTCCGAAAGTACTTTCGGATATAGCTGATTTAGCAGGCCAAAGGGGCTGCTACTTTTGAATTCACTGTAAATAGGCTACAAATATTTTCGCGTTCCACATTCACCGCCGTCATGTATGCAAATGAAGAAACAGTTTTGCTGCTTTAGTCTGTAGAATTTAGAGTCAATTGTTGTGTCATGTTTATTACCGCAGTTTGTTTTTTATTCCTCATCAAATTGTCTGTGTTCTTCATGTTGAATTCATTTTAATTTAATTTTTAGGTAAACCTCGGAAATCTGGGATTGAGTTTACTGATCATGACTTGATTCAAGTTTAGTCTTCAGTTCCTGGCTCAAAATTGTACATATATGTATATCATGCTGATGTCAAAGGTTGCAACGGCTGACTACTCAAGCTAAGCTTATGAAGAGGCTTCCAAATGGGGGCACGGCATTAAAAGGAAAAGAAATTGGCGAGCGGAGCAGGCTAACTCAAGCTTTAAACACGAAGTTCCGGTATAAAAGGAGCCTGGCCTGGCCATTCTCACCTCCAGTCGTCAATCAACCACTGAAGTATTAACAACTGACAAACAACATGCGTCATTACAGAGACCATTGCAAACACAATTTGGAAATACTTTATGAAAGTTATATCAGAAGTCTTTATGGACTTTTATTTCTTTTTTTGCTTAAGTACAATCAGCTTGGTTTATTAGATTTTTGAAGCAAATTATATTTAAAGGACGCCCAAGTTAACCACGTTTTGTGACTTTAAGACACCTTAATTTGCATTTCACACCCAAAAAGTGTGAAATGGGGGAGGGGCTAAGCCTTTTATACCGGAACTTCGTGTTTAACCTGAACATTTAGTTATAATAATAAGTTTGTAAATGAGCGAAATGACGAATTTATGAATATAAGTTAGAGACACTTTGATGGTTGCCCTGAATTTTGGTATTGACATTTAAAGATCGGATGCATGGATGCGAGTAAATGAATCTAGTAATGTATATAAGTCACGATAATTTTTAGACCTTCCTTTCTTCATAAGGCAATATGCTGGTAAAATATCGGCGATGGTAATGTCACTAAAAGTCTGGCGGTACGATAAGTAGTGATGGAACGAGCGAGCGAGTGAGTGAGCGAATTAGCCGCCGTTACCGATAACCCGTTCATTACGCTTGCACGTATTCACGGGTTAAAAATGACCACAAAATAGACCAAAGGACTGTCGAACGGCCTAGTCCATATTTCACCCTTGCCTCTTATCACGGCCCGGCTAAATGAGATAGCCGAACGGGCGAGCACATCACACGATTGGCGATGCAAATTTCCGTTTCGTAAACGGTCGCTGCCGTTTTACCGACACTTAATTTTTTTTTCACCAATTATTGTTTTTTTTTTTCTGTCAGAAAAAAATGCAATTAATAACCTAGAATCAAACCAGGAAGGACTTGCATGCTAACATCCCTCTTTCACCACTTGACCACTGAGTTGATTCGGCAAACTCAAGAAAACTTTAGTTATACACCTTATTCCAAAATGGCGGGCAATTTATTATTCTTTTGTATGCATGTCAATTAGCCCTCTTTGCCTCTTTTTCGCATGAAAATTCTGTTGTATTTTGCACATGCTGACGAGGCAACAAGGGCTAATTTTACATATAAAAAAATAAATTGACCACCATTGTGGAATAAGGTGTATGGATGTTAGTACCGTTGTGGACCTGGGTCCAGTACAATATGTAGTGGTGTTCTGTGTGATATATGATGGGGTTTAGAATACAGTATCATTTGCCGGGAAACTAATCGGTGGTAGGAATTGAAACTCGGAAGAGAAAGAGCCTTCGCTAAAATGTGACGTTGTAAGATATAAGCGTATATTGGACTGTACTTAGTGATACAGTTCTAAAAATAGCAAGTCTGGGATATAGGGTAGGGATTTTCGGCCTCCAGTCTAGTGTAGTACAGGGTTGCAAAATTAGCTGAACATGGTCTGGTCTTAGTTGTGGGTTTCATTCAGAGTCCCAGCGGCATATCCCCACCTAAAAATGTACAGAGTACCTGGGCTCCCTTGATGGGATAGTTAGCAGTCGTATGAACCCACCTACTATTTCCATCAAGCAAGAAACAAGAGGAAACTATTCAGTGAGCTGAAATATTATTGACATGAAATAACTAACCATATCGTAACAACAGAATTACATTTCTTTCTATCTTCATAGTCGTGTTGACATTTCACCTAAACTTTCGTAGCCAACAATGCCGGAAACGCGAGATGTTAATGAGAGCCGCGATAAACAGTGTTGAAACGCGATAACTAGCCTGCGAATACAGCCGCCTCTCATCGCTCCCGGCCCTTTAGTGGCGTTCGCGCGCCGGGAGCGATGAGAGGCGGCTGTGTCACAGGTTTCTCAAGCTCAAAATTCGTCTTTTTGATGTGTTTTTGAGAGCCTTTCGGGCGGCCGACTCTACATATGTGGTGTATGCGACAGCTTGTGTATATAGAGAAATGTATGGGAAAATCACGGATTCTCTAAAATTGGGTAAATAACACGGTGGGAAATTTTTGATCGAAATTGGGCCATGTTTTTTGTTACAAATTATCTTCGTGAGTTTTTATCCTATTGGCCTCAAATTTTCCACAATAACAGATATTCTCATGTTCTATGGTTTGTTTTTTTTGTTTTTTCAGTTTTCGGTATTTTTGGCGGGAAAGTGACGTCACGAATATTGGGCCAAAATTCAAATTTTACATTTTGATACATTTAATGGCTGCTGCTGAAAGAGCAAGCTGAAACAAGTTCAAAACCGAAGAGATAACTAAAATATCTTGATTCAGTCAAGAGATATAATCGTTTGAATTTCAAAATTCCCGCCATTTTGTTACTAAAAATAGCACAAATGCAAATTTTAACTAATGATATCTCTTGACTGAATCAATGAACCCATTTATTTCCTCTGTGCTTGTGTTCGACAAAGGAAACACGTCATCGATAAATCTTTTCCACACGAGTGGTTTTCTTTCGTTGTGACTTATTCTGGGACCGCGGAGCATGTTTTGGATTGGTAGGGTACGCGCGCGTTAAACGAGCGCCGAAGGCGCGACCTTATCTAGGGGGGTCCGGGGGCATGCCGCCCCGGAAAATTTTGAAATTTAGAGCTTCTGCAATCACCGGAAACGCGTTTATTGCTGCGAGCCCCCAGGCGAGTAGCACACTAATCTTTGGTTTGCTTGTGGTTGCTTGGGTTCCCTGCGCTTTATGTTTTGCTGCTGCAGTCTCGATTGTTTGTCACGATGATTTTGAGCAAGCGTACGTCCAGCGGTGTCATCATAACTTGGATGCGCCTGGATCTGGATGCATCTTTATGTGCATTTTTCGCCGTCCATATCCGTCTATAGCACATTCTCGCTTCTCTTCGCTTCTTCGATATTTGCAAATGTATCATGCCAAATTCGAACTTATTTGTTGCTGGAAACATTCATCAAAGTCACGAACGATTTAATGACATTTCACGGGGAAGACAATGTTTTTTTTATGAGTTTTTCAGCGTTGTTACGTGCTCAGAGTTTGCCGATTGAACAATGGACAATGAACAATGGACCGGAGTAACTGCAGAATACCCTGCCATTTCGAGTTCCTCAGGAAAAAAGTCTGTACGCGGTACGCAGTGGCAGTATGAAGACATGACAAGACAACATATTTTAATAGGGTCTTTAACCTCTCGGTCACATTCGCGCTTGAGATCGCTGTCAAGCATGCTTGCTGATGACGTCAGTCAAGCAAGCCGGAGCAAGTGCTAGAAACTTAATCAAGTGCATCGTGGTCACATTGTAAATCCACCGCTTGCTTGAGTTGCCTATTAAAGGCAATGGATGTCCATCTGGTGCTTTTGGTTTTCGATTTTATGTTACATCAATTGCGCGTATTCACGTCTAAGAAGATTCAGGGCTATACGACGAAGGAGAAGACTGTCCTTTCTTCTCCGCCTTGTTAATATAAATCTCTCGCCTGAAAGCTTTACGACGTATTCGTTTCACTCGTTGCAACTAACGGAAAAAGTGCATTTTTGTCACTTTTCTCGGCTTTGGATGAAACTGTACGTGGAACAGTAGCCATAGCGGAATGTATAGAAAACTGAGCATGAGTTCGGTACAAAACCTTCGACGAATGGTCGAGGAAACGTGGCATGCGGTGCCGGCGGCGGTGGATAAGTACCTGTATAATTAGTAAAAAATGGAAGTTCGCTAAACCCAAATTGGCAATGAACTGGTATGGACGGCGTTCTTGACATTTTCAAATGCAAGGTGAAAAAAATTTTTCTCTACAAAAACGAATGCCAAAACTCACGTGTGACGCTCGACTGAAACTTCTGGTCAACCACAAAGGTCAAGATGTAAAAAACACTGCTTATTGGTCAATTCGAACAAAACCAATTAAAGTTTGTTTACCAAGCACAACTCAAGAGCACTTCAGAGCGCTCTTAAGCTTAGCTGCGGATCTTTTGAAGATTAAGCTACTCCGCCCTCTTTTTCAAGCAAGCAAGCAGTGCCGCGCTAGGTCGGTCACACCTGTAACGAGCTAGGAATTTGCTAGGTAAACAAAAATTGGTCAAGCATGCAAGGTTCTAGCGCGAATGTGACCGAGGGGTAAGATACTGGAACGCGGACGCCGTGAAGAACGCCATGGTCGAAGAGGGCCTGGGTCGAGTGTACGGTGTTCGCGGCGGGAAAACTAAGTTAAGATGTGTTGTGTCTGCGAGCGGCAACGCGAAGTTTCCTCCAGTCATGGCTTCATTCAAAGAAACTCGAGAAGCGTTGCTTATAAGTCATCTCGAAACGGTTTTATCACCGATGTGGAGTTCATACTGCTTTACGAAGAAAACACATCCAACAATTTGGATTTTCCTTACGATGAATATCCGAGATTTCATTTGCAGGACAAGAATGAAGCCGAGTGCAAATTAAAGCCAACTTTAGGGTGGAAAAGTCATATTTCCCGACTAGTAGGTGCACTTGACATTCCTGCCGTCTTCACATGTCAACAAGGAACGGTTTGCGAGGGAGCAGAAGGCCTCTTATGTCAAAAATATTAGCCTGAAGCAAAATTAAGCTTATAAGCTTTATTCATTTCGCTTCGCTCGTGTGCAATTATATTCTGTATGTTGTCATTTGTGCTGGTTTTATTTCTACACGAAATACAAACAAATTCAAAATACACTCTTAAATGAAGCAGAAATACAAAAAAAAAAAACAAAAACAAAGAAAATGATTGCTGAAGAATTTTTCGAGTGACAAGTAAGCAAAAGACTTATACACGCACTTGGGCTTCGAGCACGGCATCGATATCCTCTGAGCTTCGCTGGATATGCTTGTTTACCTCAGAGTAAAAGCGCCCAAATTCAGTTTTTTCACTAACACTGCTAAAAGAAATGTTCAAGATTTCGAAAAACTCAAATAGTGTTAAATGAAAGGTCGAAAAAACCCATAAAGACCATAAAAATACTCACGTTTTACCAGAAACGCGAAACTTCTTTGTGTCACGTCCGTCGCAAGCAAGAACGCGACAAATTGGGCTTTTTGTCCTGCGCAGTGAACTTCAAAAGTTTTAACTTAAAATTATTACTTCCGGTCGTCTCTGGCGGCGTCCGCGTTCCTGTATCTTAAAGTCCCTATTGCCTACGCGGTACGCGGTACGCAGTCGTTAAATAATCCAAGAGGACAGGGCAATATTTTTTCTTGCCTACGCGGTACGCGGAACACAGTCGTTAAATAATCAAGAGGACAGGGCAATATTTTTTCTTGCTACGCGGTACGCGGTACGTAGTCGTTAAATAATTCAACTGTGTTGCCTACGCGTTACGCGGAACAATGGATCACAAAGAGCATTCATCAAGGTCACGAACGATTTAGAGACATTTCGCGGGGAAGGCAACAGAGGGGTTGAGGGGGTTGCAACCCCCCCCCCCCCCCCCCCCCTTTGAGCAGCATTTTTTTATTTGTTTGACTCTTCATAAAAATAATAGAATAAAATTGGAATGAGCTGCAAAGATGGCAAACTATAAGGCAGTCAGCAGAGAAAGAACTTCCAAGCAATCTTCTACTAGCACTTGGTGTTTTTCCAAACATCCATCGTCATCTCCTCATTGTATGCACCTTACCAATCAGTAGTACTGAAGCTGAGCGGTCCTTTTTCGCTCATGAAACAGATCAAGACCTGCCAGGGGCACCCAACGACCGTTTTCTGTTAAATATCTGTTCGGAAAGGTATAGGTTCCCTAGAAATTTCGAAACTGCGAAGGATCCTCCAAATTTCGAGATGGCAGTTCCATTCATCTGAGATTTTCGGATTTTCTTAATGGCTTCTCGTACTTTTTTTTCGAAAATCGCGCTTTTCCTTCGATGTTTTCTAGAATTTTCTTAAAAAACTTAAGCCCTTAACATTTTCTATACCGACTTTGGATTTAAAGCGAGGAGAGGATGAAGAGAGTTTTCTGTCGCCCTGGAAGATTCGATATCACATTTGAAATCCCTAGGGTTTTCGAATAACCATCTCACATCCTTCATCCTATAAAAAGGTTCCCAAAAATTTTCGGCTATCAAAAGGCATCATTGGGTGACCTAACCTTTTCGAGAATCTCCAAAAACGACCTGAGGTTTTCGGGAAAATGGGTAAAACATGCCTAATAACAGGGGCACCCAACGAATCTGTTCCTCACTTTATCTGTTCCCCAGCGGAATTCTTGCTGGCTGGCAAAATATTCTATACATACTTTTTTAAAGTAAGTTATAGTCAAGTGAGGCCTTTAAGCTACTGTATCTAAACCCGAAAAAGCCTGAAAAAATCAGGGTTTTTCAAAGGGGGATCGAACCCGTCACGTTACCGGTGCGATGCTCTACCAACTGAGCTATCAAAGCCATACTTTTTAAAGTACCATTTTTGCACTGGTCGACTTGAGAAGGAGTCGCAAGAACAAACTGTGCTGGCTAACTTGAGCAGATCGAAAAGAGACTGGATCGAAGAAAATCGGAGGACACTTTGGGGCTTAAAAGGGTTCAGCTTCGTAGTAACAAATTTAAGCAGTACTTAGAGATACCCCAACAGGTTAAGTTGCAGACGGCAGTAAATGTACAAAACAATAAACAAAAAGCTTTAAATAGTTTTCCATGAATGTTTCATTAGTTCCCAAGCCCCTTTTTGGTAACTTATTATTATTGTTTTTTTTTTTCATTTATTCATTTTTTTTTAATTGCTGGCTGGGAAACAGACATTTTTTTTATCCAGCTGGCTGTGAATTTCCCTATGTGTTATGCTGGGGAAAAGGAACAGATATATTTTTCCCAGCAACGTAGAAGAACACCTGGAAATGCTTTTATATCATTTATTTTAATTTATTTTAGTAAAATAATACATTTTACCAAAGATTGTTCATTGGGTGCCCCTGTAATAAATTCGTGAAGACCAAAGTTCCCCTAGAACGACTGAACAGATAAAGATTTTCTAGGGAAGCTTCTTTAGAAAGCCGGCTGACCCTGACCTGACCTGATAATAGTTGCATTATAGTCGGCATTATTGTGGTCATTGTAAATGTTGTTGAGCGAACCAAAAAAAATTGGGTTTGCTTTTAACACAAAGATTAGAAGTACTTTTCTAAATGTAAAAAAAAAATCTCGGCAAAATTATTGGTTGGGCTATAGCCCACCCAGCCCCATAGCGCCGCGGTCGCCCTTAAGATTTCGGTCCTAACCGCTGCCATAAAAATGTTGGCAAAAGCCACTGAATTTTCGTTTCCATAGCGGCACCATGTGTAAAATGTGTAAAATGCGGTAAAATGTTAGTCATTTGACAGTACTTTGATTTACAAAGTGTACAGAAGGTGCCAAACAAATTTCAATGCATTGGCATTAAAAGACCTTGGTTGGATTTTTTTTCTTGCTCAAGATCAGTGTAGGAATGTTTTTTCCCGAGGTATTTCCTTGCAAGATTTTTTTCCCCTCAAAATGAGTTAGCCTGCGCGCAGACGTATCCGATTTCCTTGCCCCCCTCAAAAGTCAAATGGTCGGCCCCTAATCATGCTGCTGATATCCCTGAATACATGACGTACATGCCTTGCCACGGCCCGTTCCGCTGTACAAGGATAACGTAGACTCTTATCTATGCAGTCAGGCGCGGACGCTCAGACGTCGCTCGTCGCTCGGGCAGAAAAAAAATATGTCCAAAGTTGGCGAAGGAGCGCAATTTTCTAAAATTGTCTTCCAAAAATCTGCTCTTAAATATGGTTATACTCGATACTTCCTCAAAATTGCTTCTAACATTTGGATTGGGGCTGAAAAGCCTCACCATTACGGCTTTGGACATGTATTCAGCTCTAAAATGAGCAAGTGTGCATCTGCTCTCCCCGCTGGCTACGGTAGTTTTATTGAACTGAAGAAATATAATTTAAGCTTATCATGGTGAAATGGAACAAAGACTACGGCGCTATGCAGCTCAAAGCCGTAGTTTGTAGAGGAGAGGAAAGCTTATGCTATATGGATTGACGTCGGACTTGAAATGCGTCACATGAAGATGCTGTTCTTCAGCGGCCTGTCGGGATGTAATTTATAAATAAGCTTAATAATAATGAAAGAATAAAAAATTCAACTCGTTTAAACTTGTAAGCTACGTTTGCTTGCATCGAAAGGTTGATGCTGACGGAAGAGACTGAAAAGCTACATCGAGTGGGGCCTTCATCGAGTGCAGGTAAGGATTTTTCGATGTGTCGAAATGTTTTAATTCTGTAAAAGTGACTGCCTTCGCTGTTGTTCTATGAGAGATCTTTTCGCTCTGTACAGCCGTTTTGATTTTTAGAATTCTCTACAGGTATAAAGACTAAGAGATTCTATGCCATTTCACTGTCTTTATAATTATCTGTCGTTGTTTAGGTAGAAGAAAGTTGACTCGCCAAATTGTAAACAAGGGCCGCAAAAACTTACAAATCACTAAGATTTAAGCCTATATATAAACACTCAGGGTTATGACGTTTTTAAACAACCACAATAATAATTGAGTTTCAATTTATGTAGACTTTTGCCTCACCCAGAAATTGCAACAAAAAAGACGCTAAAACGTCTATGAAATCTGTTAATTTTAAGTGATCGTTCATTTGCGGTTACTGTTGAGCCAATCAAACGTCAGCCAGCAAAAGAGGCGCTTTTAGAGGTGAACAAACAAGTAATCAGAGAATTAAATTTGTGTGTAAATAATAGTGCTAAAGTCAACACATAAATTTCCCTGTACTGAACGTTAGCCCTAGTAAGGAAATGAGGGACCACACGAAGGAAAGAAATAAATCCTTGACCTCGGTGGGATTCGAACCCACAACCTCCGGATTTACAGCCATGCTCCGTCACGCCTGACCAGTAATCTAGAGATCGAATGAAATGAACATTTGAATATTTCTTTGTAACGTCCGAGATTTGAATGAAACCTTGAAGATCTCTGTGGAAAACACTTTGAAAGTCACAAATTAACGGAAAATAACTTCGCTGCACGCATAAAAAAACCTAATATTGTTAGGATATGTAACATTTCAAACAAAATGATATTTTGTTGCTCTTTGTTTCCGAAAATGCGGTAAAATTCTCACGGGAATTCCGAATCTCGGAATGAATTTTCAAAACCGACGCGTAATATTGAAAACACCATTCAATTTTCAAAAATACTGGTCACGCGTGACGGAGCATGGCTGTAATCTTCCGTTGCTTTTAGAGGTGCTCAAGCAGGTTTTGGGGTTTGCAAATCGTGAGCAACAAGTGCGGAACATGATGCATGGAAGAATATAAGCGCCTGTTGACACACCATTGTTTCTCTTCCATCTTCCATCTTCCACATGCCCCCTAAACAGACAAGTATCAGACACATTACAAAACAGCAGCTGGTTGTGCTGAAGGTTCAAATATCTTATGCTGGATGCAGTGATGAATGTTCCTACCTATGAGACACAAGTCATAAACACAGAGTAACTTAACTCCGATACTCTCGTATCGGTGGTGGTTTGCTGGTTCTGGTCAATTTTCACTTGTTGGTCTGTAACTAAACTCCCCATAAGGCAGACACCTGTACAGTACATAATGCCACCGACAGTAGTAGGCTTGAAGCATTTATCCCCCTTAGACAAGGAGTTGTCTAAGTGTTGTTTACCGAGCAGTGCAAAAGCTAATGAATGGTTTTCATTCCTGCAATCATCCTTACAGTATCAAAGACAAGTACAATATCCAAGCACCTTGGAAGTATGGGAACACAAGCTCTGCCATTGAGTTTTGGAATCAAGTTGTTTGTATTCTGCCTGGTGTTAGTTTTGTCCTTGACCAACTTGGTTTCCTCTCAGCTAAACTACCATGTGGATTCTTTAGATGACACAAGGAATGCTTTGCTGACTTATTCCTCGAAACCTGGAGGTAGGCAGTGTCATTTGTTATCATTTTGTTTTCAAATTTGTTGTACTTAGGCTCACTGGTAGAGTGGTTCTGTGAGAAAGTGGTGCAAAGCTGAAAATAAAAAATTTTAACCCCCTCTCCCCTTATTTTTTTGATTTTTTGTGTGAAGGTACATGTAGATGTTGTTAGTGTTTGCTTCCAGTTCTTGAGATTTTGCCCCATTTTTCAAAAATGCCCAAATGTGCTGAAAATAGTGTAGTATCTTCCATGCATATGCCTTGACTGAGGATAATCTTCTTATAACTTTTCACTGTTTCTGCTTGTTTCTTGAAGCTTCCTCAAAAACGACTTCACCATCAAACAGTTTCCTGAGAACAGTAGATGAAATAGAAAAGTCAGTTTACAACAGCCAGGCTCTTCGGTCGTTTTATGCCCAAACACCAGCCAGACTGAAGAAGATTGAAGGGATCATCAACTTAGCCGCCCAGCAGGGTAGCCACCAATTCATTCGTCAGTCCCTTGGGCATGCACTGTACACAACAATTGAGATAGAAAAGAAGAAGTCAGCTAGGCGTCGCAAGAAGCGCTGCAGCTTATGCGCTGATGCAATGAAAAAATTCATAAAAAGAATTGAGAAGAAGATTGGTCCGAAAAAGTTTGAGAAATTTGTTGGGACTCCCAATGCAGGAACCAACAAGGCTACACTTATGTTCGCTATTGATGACACAGGAAGTATGGGCGATGACATTCAATCAGCTAAGGACATTGCCGAATATATCATCAACTACCCAAGACCAAATTTAAAAGTGGACTATATTTTGTCACCTTTTAATGACCCAGGTATGAGAATTCTTGGCATTCACGAATAACTTGCTCTCTCTTCAATACCCCTTCCACCCGTCCCACCCTGGACCAACTAATGAGCCCCCACACATTTTAGACACAGAATGCTGTCTGACGGTTGTATTTAACTATACTGGAATGTGACTTGATTCATTTAGCGCAAATTTTCTTTGTTTCCATAAAGCAAGAGGCATGTACAAGATTAGTTCATTCTAGACTGTCAGTTATCATAAATAGTACCTCACTCATTTAAATTCTTCCCACCCCATTCTCTGTCATCCGGCTTTAAGTTTTTACACATCATTCTTATAATGATTTCTCAAATGTTCTTGAAATGTTCATGCCAAATATCCAGGTACCTTAAACTATAACCTAAAGCTACCATGATCATGCATGTTCAACTGAATGTACATTCATACCTTCTGATTAAAGAGCATATGACACGAAATTTTTTTCTTCGGTTTCTTGTAGTTCAATATGTATGAAAAACGATTTCACGCTTTTACAGTGCTTAAATTTTCTAAGAAGCCTTTTTTTCGCCTTCAAAATACGCGCTTTTCAGCCTAAAAAGTGTCCCGGAGACTGGGATCTAGTTTAGCCCACGCGACGCAATTATGACGTCAGTACGTGTACATCGGCCATGTGAGTTCTATAACAAATGTTGACCTCAAATCCTCAATGTTGAGCGATTTGAAGGATTCGTCGACGTAGGAATTGACTGAAGGCTACATGGAAGAAGAAGAGAAACCAGGAGAAGAAGTGTAGGTTGTTATTGGCGAGATCGAACGAATAATACGAAGAAGAACCGGTCGCTTACTCTGGGTGTTCATGTAAACAGTGCTGGAAAACCTTTGCAGGCACCCTCGAGGTTTTTGTTTTCAAAAGAATACCACTACTACTTGCTTTCGATGGCTCAGTCGAAACAATATGCTAAATTCCGTACTGAGAAACACAACAGTCTTGTTTTCGTGGCTCAGGGATAAAAATGGAAAGCCACACCGGCAATGAGGAGCGAGTGAATATGACTAACATGGGTGAGTAACACTAACAACAAAAATGAATACAGATCTCTAAAACACTGTTACATTTCAACCATTAGCTAGAAATACATGTGTATTTTATGAAATAAATTAACCCATTACTCTGTACTAAAATATAAGCTTTGTCTCCAATTTGCATTTCACATGGTTTTCCTTTTCTTATTTTTGTTGTTTTCGGTACTTAGGGATAGTTTAAAAAAAAATGTGCTATAAAGCTGGATCTCTCTCTCTCTCTCTCTCTCTTATATCACTATTTTTTCCAAGTAAATTCTCTGTTGTTGTTGAAAAAAAATAATTATTCTTTTAGCCGTGTTCCACATAATATTCCCTGCATAAGGCCTGGGGCTTATATGCCTACAACAATAATTTGAACATGTAGACACAAAGGTGGCAAATGATAGTTACACATACACCAATTATTATTTATTGTGCTAACCCTATCCAGCTTATTAAATGTTGAAACAAAGAGTTGTTTGGATTGAGGAAAGTTGTATGATTGAAACTATGACTTATTTGTGCTATTAGCCTTATTTTCATCTTGTCTGTTGGAAAAGAAGATTTTTCAGAGCAGCTTGTAACATGGTTGTTTTCAAATACTTCGGCTGGGACAAAACTAGACCCATACCATCTTGTATACAGTGTACATGTATATGCCACTGACCATTATAATAATTCAATTTTAAGATTGAAAGCCACTCATCGCATGGCCTGGATATTCCACTGCACAAGCAAGAGAACAGCATGGCCTTTACACCAGGCTGAAGTGAAAGTTTTGCTTGATATGTACATGTAAATGACAATAAATAAAAATCATCTTTTTATCACCCAGATACTTCTTATTTCATCAGAATAAAAAAAAAAACACTCGACCTTTGGGGGACAGGGGAGTAAACCATTATGATATGAGGACATTTCACAAAACAGATGAGAAATACAGATTAGTGTTTTCTTCTATGGGACACTGCTCGAAGACAAGCATGATATCTAAGGTTTATTTCCTGGGGATAGGGGTTTGGTACTACCAAGGGCGTTTGAATAAAAAATGACCCGTCAGGAGTTATTCTGATACCTTTTAGGGTTTTAAGCCAGAAAAGATGCTGACAGGAAATATGCTTAGGGGTACGTAAAACATGATGTGAGCCAAACTCACAAAACAGGTCTCTAGTACCTTTTAGGGGTTCCCTTCAAAATTTCTAATGATCACTACTGTCCATTTTATGTGGGAGCCCCCCACCCTATAGGGTATATGTCTGGCCAATTCTTAGTTAGAATCCATGGGTACTCCTGACCATCATGCATTACAAGATATATAGGTTACGGTAAGTGTAGCCCCAGCGGTTATGGAGTTTGAGCATCATCTTTAGCTTTGCAATGTGGTGTCATGAGTATTGTGAGAATGCGTGGAGTAATTGGCATGAAAAATGGAAACCTTTTAGGGTTAATGGTCCCCAAGTAAGTATAAGACAAACTCATATAGCTATTTGTCCATTTAAAGCACCCTGTAATCTTTTCTAAATATCCCTTTGTGCTATTGGTGTACTTGCAACACTGTGACTGCTGTTGTGGACACAAAACCATTAACCAAAATACTCTGAAAACCATTTTGAAGGATAATATAAAGATGCACACTCAAGATTTATACTTGTTAGTACTTTTAACACTATAAAGATTAGGACCTACAGTGTACTCCTTTGCAGCTGTAGACAACTAAATTGGACACAACTATTATAAAAAATATACAGATTTAGGCAAGGTACAATAATTTTAATAGGAAAGAGAATTGTTTGAAATCCCTATACTAATTGAAGTATCTTCTGAACCAGAATATTTTCTGCAGACAAATGAAGGAAATCATTCTGAAAAGCACCTTGTTTAGTCTAATTAAATATGGCAGTGTATACTGTTTTGTCATACTATATTTAAGAAGGTTTTCGATTTATATAATGAGTATAAACAAGATGCATGCTCTTTGGGTTTTTTATTATTTTTAAGTCTGAACCAGACCCAACATGATTAAACCAGATCTAGAAAGAATCCTCATAATTCAACACCGCACCTTCGCTAAAATTATCTCATTTCCAAGCGGGCTTATTCGTCTGTGGATCCTACGTGAGAAAGCGATCAAAGTGTGCATGCCAAGTCGCCGCGAGTCGAGCTGTAAAGAAGCAGTGTGGCATGTGGTTGCTCTCGGATTCGAAGAAGTCTGTACGGTTTTGTTGGAGAAATCGAACTCAGTTTACTATACCTGTCGGATAGGAAGAAAAGTAATGCACTGTTTGGTCCGAAGTTATGAATTGCTAGAGCAAATTGTCTTTTTAGGCGCTCAAGCCAAGCATTTTTTTCCAGTCTTTCGGTCTTTCCTCTCTTTCCGCCATGTTTGTTTTCAATGTGGTGTACACGTTTCTCCAGTTATAAAACGTGTCATTTTTTTGTACGAAACCATGGTTAAAAAGAATAAACAGGGTCAAAAACATGTCTGTTTTAACCATGTCAGAATATCGAATAATATCGAGTCGAAGAATGCAAATCATTGTTTTGTTTGCATGTTTGTTAAAAAACCTGCGGTTTTACACGTTTTAACAAGATTATTCGATCAACGCTCGTCCGCATTGGAGTATTTTGTAGTGTGGTTAATCTTCGCGTAAATCACGTCGGCACTCACCATGGTTTCATCTGGGTAAAACCGTTCATTTCCAACCACGTTGAATAAAAAAGTTTAAATTAGACGCAATAACACAATTCTGGTTTCAGATCGTTAGGATATATTTCTCTACTTCTTCACGATTATAAGACAGTTTTCATCGGCTTAATTCGTTTAGTTTAATTCGTTTGTTTTTTTTTTTCGAAAAATCTCACCAACAACATTGTGCTGTAATATTGACCAATAATATACTGAGTACAACTGATGACCAGAAAGTCAGAACGGCACCTGAAACTTGAGGCATAAATTTTGAAACGGACTAAATACAGCACAATCGTTGTTCAATAATATGTTCAACAATGATGGATAGTAGAAATTTCCCTGTTACCCAATGCAATAGCTAACGCCTTTTTGTAGCTGTCAAACAATTTTTTAATTAGTTTAATTTAACAACCTTTGATTACATCTTTGCGAGGTAAAAATACAATGTTAATATCTAAGAATAAAAAATAAAAATAAAATAAATTGAACCATGATCACATTTGTAGCTTTCACTTTTTCTATCACGGGGTTGCAATGGTTCCCCCTTTGCCCCAGTCCTTGCTAACCTTTTGGTCACCATGAGAGAATTTGGTTGGAACATTTATACATTCTCGAACGTTTTATTTTACAGAAGATATGTAGATGACACTTTTTGTTTATTTAATAGTGAACATGGCGCCCTTTTGTTTTTTGACTATATTAATACTATATTCTAATATATTCTGGAAAGAGAGGTTAACAGCAAATTGCAATTTCTAGACATTATGATTGATAACAGTCAGTCAGCGTCGTCCCGGCCTATTACCACTGTCTATCGGAAAAAGACCTTCACAGGTCTTTAAACTAATTATCTTAGCTTTGTTCCTCGTTCCTATAAACTCGGACTAGTGAGGACTCTGATAGAAAATCAACAACACTTGGTTTGGTTTTCATGAAGACATAAAAAATTGGTCCTTATTTTACGTAAGAACTGCTTCCCCTCCTGGGTGAAATTTTTAGGGAAATTTTGAAGTATGTTACTAAGGTCATGGATTCCACCATTTTATGCTCTAATTCCTCTGTTGGGCCCAACAAAACACCCACACATTTCTACAAATTCCCTCCCACAGGTTATTTCTCTAATGTCATTCAAAACAAGGTAAGACGGCTACTCAAACGATACTGCAACGATCTTGGCATCGGTTAGATTTTACAGTTAAACTTAGAGATTTGTCAGTGCGAAGGACTCCGTTCGCGCGTTTTCTATAAATTTGTATGTCCTGGATGCAATGCCAGTTACATTGGTGAGACCACTCGCCATATTTCTAGGCGCGTCCGTCTTGTCTTCGGACAAAAACTCACACATTTACAAACATCTGAATTCTTCGAAAACTTACGTGATGTTTGCTCTGAGGAATATTTCACCATTTTAGACTCTGCCAACACAAGTTTCCAAATCAAGTTAATTAAAGGAAGCTACGTACATTAAGTCGGGAAAAAACCGTATATCATTCTTTATATCTGTGTAACATTTTATATGATAATATGTAACACCGTTTGGTCCTTACACATTTATACAATTTATTTTATTGCAACTTCATTGTTATTAGCTATTTGTATGTATTGCATTGATGCAACACCTATTCTTGTATCTATTAGGAAATTCAAACTATAACTTTTGTAACTGAGCCTTGACATAAGTATATGCATGTCGAAACATGTATTACAAGTTGAAATGTGTTGTTTTATGCCTTCAAATCTTCCAACTCAGTCATAAGTTCAGTTTAGGTAAAATCAACTTCTGCTATATATGGTCATATATGAATCAGTTATTTGACTCGGATCACATCATCATGCGATGCGACAACTGGAAGTGTAACTAAAGTGCGAGGCAGCGAGTCATAAGCGCGAGCCACTTGTTACATTAGAGAGGATGGTCATCCTAATATCATTTATAATAGTACTAGGCATAACCGCAAATGAAAGATTACGAAAACCTAGCCAGAAGTGACTCGATTGGTATGTTTCGCCATACGAAGCAACAAAATTTAACAAAGCGAACCAACTGAAGCAACCCGTATTCTATTTCAAAAAACCGGCGGCTAACGGGCGCTATCACGCCTCGCTGCCTCGCTTGCTGTTCACTTGAATGGTACCCGTACTCTAAATAAAAAAAATTTCGTTCACGAAAAAAACATCCCCGTTAGTTGTTCTGCTTATTTTATTGAATGGCTGTGTTTCATCGCCTCTTGTAAACATACATACGTGAGATCAAGTTTGCCGGTTCTCTTTAATGATCCCGGTTTATATCGGGTGGGTACCATATCCTTAACCGCGTCTGCAGTTGTATAGTTGATCCAATTTGAGTTGATTTTTTGGCATGTCCATATAAACTATTTTTTCTCTTCAAAAGTTTGTGGCTTATGGTTTTGCTGTTCATTTACTTTTGCAGAGTTTTCAATGGTAAATGGGTAAATGGCGCCAAAAAAAATTCAGATCGAATGTACCAACGACTTTTAACATGGACTCTTTAAGTGTATTCAACGGCCTAGCGTTATAGAGTAAATAAAATATATCTAGAGTAAGACCGTATTCAACCTAGCGTTATAGAGTAAATAAAATATATCCAGAGTAAGACCGAGTAAGATTTACTAGATGAAAAAATATATACTGAATAACTTTTCGTTTCAAAGGGTCCAAACGCGACGGCCTCGCCATCACCAACCATTACAACAGATCTTGCGACAGCAATGGACGACTCATGCAACAACAGTCCGGTAGGAGCTTGCCGCCTAACGCGAAATCTACAGCACACTAAATTCCATTTCACAATTCACAAAGAATGTGGTTTTAGTAGGTGTAACTGAAGTTGAATTGACGCGGTGTCATTTTAAATCGCTGTCTTTTTCTATAGTTGAAACTACCGACTGCGCGTTTGCTGACTACATATGGTAGGTGGTAAAATGTGACAAAACCATCCTCTTTTTAACATGGGGTTATAATATAGGAAGGATAGGTCTAGGAGCGTTAAAATGTCAATTTATCAAGTTTTCAAGCTATCAAGTTAACATCAAAGTTCAGTTGACTCATCACTCAAAGTTACACGCAACATCTCGGATGGAAAAGTTGGCTTTCCGGAAAAATCGTGCATTTTTTTAACTGGCAACTGAATGAAAACTAACTTCTAACACGAAAGCTACTGCACGGTAAAAATGGTCAGTTTTCTATTTATCAACAACATCTTACATTTGACACGTGTACTTGTTTGATACTGTAAGATAATTTGCTGGCTCTTATTTATTAGTCAGCGTGTAAATTCATTCCTTTACAGAGTGGATGATATATCCGCGTTCATTTGTAACATATACATTTCGTTGCTTTGTTCATTGAAAGTAACTTGGCAAAGTCCTGTGTTACAGTTGCACTTATCTATGGAGCTTAACCGGTAAGCAAAGGTCGTGGTGAAATATACGAACATACTCGTAAAAGACCACAGAATGGTTAAGGTGGGAGATACCGGTCAGACCATCACACATGCATTTACCACAGCTAAGCCGTCCCCAGAGAAAAAAGGAGAAAGACCAACTAAACCACACGACGCGGTGTCTTTTTCAGTCAAACATTTGTGTGTTGATTGGAGTCTTATAATCTGTAGGTGTAACTGCCGAATAAAATTCAATCGCTTAAACTAACACCCAACATCTTGGAAGGTAAAGATGAATTTCCTGCAAAATCGTTGAGATTTTAACAAATCGGCTCTTTTAACAAACCACGGCTCTCAGGAGTAGTTCATAGATTTACAAGAACACTTAACGGGTGTGTTTTATTCGTTCTATTTACCATTTTCCATTTGAGCGAAATCTGATGTGCATGTTTGTTCTTATGATCGTTTATGGTGTGTGGGTCTCGAACACACCAAACCGCGTTGGGCCACATTCATTCGATCGGTTTTTCATATTTAGTAGGTACGCGGAATTCGTCAGTTTTTTCTTTAAAAAGGTATGTATATAACTTAAAGAAGGTATCATGTGGCGAAAGATTCGTGAAATTTGTTTGTTTCTCAAGAGTTGTGGTAAATGGTGGAAAATTACCAAAAACTTGTATTTTTTAACCACGACATTCAACAGCCTCAATCTGCCGCCTTAGATCTATTGTTTTTAAAGAGAATACCAAGAACAACAAGTAGTTTTTCCCATCTAGAACAATCACCAAAATAAATCTAAATTACTAAAAAAAATCACGTCTACTTAAAAGGTAACACACTCGCGCCGAACCACAGAGGGGCTAACTTGAAGGTGGGGCGCGCCGTTCGCACCATCGACCATTTGTGACAGCTGTCACGTCTAGATTAAACAACTTATACCTAGAAAACTAACTTGTAATACAAAATCTACTGTACGATAAAGTTTGTCAGTTTGCTATTCATAAGCGATTTGCCGCTAGGTTTGACAAGTGTACTTCTCTGACGCTGTGAGTCAATTTCTCGGCTCTTATTCATTGGTCACCGCATTCATTCATCTATTTCCATCCAGAGTGGATGATGTATCCGCGCACTCATTTGTAACATATACATTTAGTTGCTTTGTTGATTGAAAGTAACTTCGTAAAGTCCTGTGTTAAACTTTGCACTTATCTATGGAGCTTAACCGATAAGCTAAGGCCGTGGTGAAATATACGAACATACCCGTAAAAGACCACAGAATGGTTAAGATGGGAGGTACCGGTCTGACAATGACACATTTACCGCAGCTTCGGTGTCCCTGGAGAAAAAGGAGTAAAACCAACTCAACCACACAACGCAGTGTCCTTTTCAGTAAAACATTGGTGTGTTGATTAGAGTCTTAATCTGTAGCTGCCGACTGAGCGTTTGCTCTCTAGATATGGTAAGTGGTGAAATGTGACAAAAAATGTCCTCTTTTAATACAGGGAGGATAGGTCTCGGAGCGTTGTGATGTTAGTTTATTAAGTTATCACGAAAGTCAAGTTAACTCCAAACCCAATCAAGACGGGGTTTACTGAACAAATAAAATTAATTCACTCAAACTAACACCCAACATCTTGGATGGTAAAGATGGATTTCCTGCAAAATCGTCGAGATTTTAACAAATCAGCTCTATTAACAAACCACGGCTCTCAGGAGTAGTTCATCGATTTACAAGAAAACTTAACGGGTGTGTTTTATTCGTTCTATTTACCATTTTTCATTTGAGCGATTTTCCATTTTCCATCTGATGTGCATGTTTGTTCTTATGATCGTTTATGGTGTGTGGGTCTCGAACACACCAAACCGCGTCGGGCCACATTCATTCGATCGGTATTTGATATTTAGTAAGTACGCGGAATTCGTCAGTGTTTTTCTTTAAAAAGGTATGTATATAACGTAAAGAAGGTATCATGTGGCGAACGTTTCGTGAAATTTGTTTGTTTCTCAAGAGTTGTGGTAAATGGTGGAAAATTACCAAAAACTTGTATTTTTTAACCACGACATTCAACAGCCTCAATCTGCCGCCTTAGATCTATTGTTTTTAGAGAGCATACCTAAAACAACAAGTAGTTTTTCCCATCTAGAACAATCACCAAAATAAAACTAAATTACTAAAAAAAATCACGTCTACTTAAAAGGTAACAAACTCGTGCCGAACCACAGAGGGGCTAACTTGAAGGTGGGGCGCGCCGTTCGCACCATCGACCATTTGTGACAGCTGTCACGTCTAGATTAAACAACTTATACCTAGAAAACTAACTTGTAATACAAAATCTACTGTACGATAAAGTTTGTCAGTTTGCTATTCATAAGCGACTTGCCGCTAGGTTTGACAGGTGTACTTGTCTGACGCTGTGAGTCAATTTCTCGGCTCTTATTCATTGGTCACCGCATTCATTCATTTATTTCCATCCAGAGTGGATGATGTATCCGCGCACTCATTTGTAACATATACATTTAGTTGCTTTGCTGATTGAAAGTAACTTGGCCAAGTCCTGTGTTAAAGTTGCACTTATCTATGGAGCTTCACCGATAAGCTAAGGCCGTGGTGAAATATACGGACATACTCGTAAATGACCACAGAATGGTTAAGATGGGAGGTACCGGTCTGACAATCACACATTTACCGCAGCTTCGGGGTCCCTGGAGAAAAAGGAGTAAAATCAACTAAACAACACAACGCGGTGTCTTTTTCAGTAAAACATTGGTGTGTTGATTAGAGTCTTAATCTATAGCTGCAACTGCAGACTGAACGTTTGCACTCTAGATATGGTAAGTGGTAAAATGTGACAAAAAATGTCCTCTTTTGACCACGTGCTTTAAATACAGGGAGGACAGGTCTCGGAGCGTTGCAATGTCAGTTTATCAAGTTGTCAAGTTATCACGAAAGTCAAGTTGACTTCAAACCCAATCAAGACAGGTTTACTGAATAAATAAAATTAAATCACTCACACTAACATACAACATCTCGGATGGTCAAGATGGATTTCCTGCAAAATCGTTCAGTTTCTCTTTCCCAGCTTTACTCCGTCGAGCGAGAAACGTTGAAACTGCTGACTGAGAGTTTACTGACTAGATATAGTAGGTGGTGAAATGTGAAAAAATGTCATCTTTTGAACATCGGCTTTTAATATAGGTAGGATAGGTCTAGGAGCGTTAAAATGTCAGTTTACCAAGTTGACAAGTTATCAAACTACCATGAAAGTCAAGTTGACTTCAAACCCAAAATCGTGCACTTTTTAGCAAAGCAGCTCTTTTAACAAAGTTAACCAGCTCTCTACTAGGAGTAGTTCATCAATTTACACGAAAACTGAACGGAAGCATTTCATTCTTCCGCGGTGGTCCCCTTATTTTATTGAAGCCGTATCACTAAGTGCCTTTTGGTAGAAAATGAGCGAAATCTGTTGTTCATGTTTGTTCTTATGTTCGTTTGTGGCGGGTGGCTCTCGGACACACCAAAGTGCGTCGGGTCACGCTCATTCGATCCGTATTTGTCATTTAGTAGGTATACGCGCAAGCCAACATGTGGCGAACGTTTCGTGAAATTCGTTTTTCCAGTTTTCAAGAGTTGTGGTAAATGGTGAAAATTGACCAAAAACTTGTATTTTTTAACCACGACATTCAACAGCCTTAATCTGCCGCCTTAGATCTATTATTTTCAAAGGGCATACAAAGTACAACAACTATTTTTTTTTCAACTAGAAAAATCGCCTAAATAAATTTAAATCACTAAAATAGAGGCTAAGAGAGAGAAGAAAAAAAAGAAGCTAAGGGGGGGGGGGGGGGGGGGGGGGGGGGGGGGGGGGGGGGGGGGGGGGGGGGGGGGGGGGGGGGGGGGGGGGGGGGGGGGGGGGGGGGGTGGGGGGGGGGGGGGGGGGGGGGGGGTGCACCGTTAGCACCATCGCCCATTTCTGAAAGCCGTCGCGTCGTTATTGAACAGCTAATGCCGGGAAAACTAACTTCTAACAAGAAATCTACTGCAAAACTTTGCTATTCATCAGCAACTTGCTAGGTTTGACAGTTGTACTTGTTTGACGCAGTGAGTCAATTTGTCGGCTCTTTTTCATTGGTCATCGTGTTCATTCATGCATTCATTCCCAGCCAGAGCGGATGATGTTTCCGCCTTCATTTGTAACATATACATTTCGTTGCTTTGGTGATTGAAAGGCACAACGAAACCACACGACGCGGTGTCTTTTTCAGTAAAACGTTGGTGTGTTGATTGGAGTATTGTTCTGCAGCTGTAACTGCCGACTGAGAGTTTGCTCTCTAGATATAGTAAGCTTAAGTGGTGAAATGTGACAAAAAATGTCCTCTTTTGACCACGGGCTTTTAATACAGGAACGATAGGTCCAATCGGAGGGTTACAATGTCATTTTATCAAGTTATCAAGTTATCACGAAAGTCAAGTCAACTTCAAACCCAATCAAGACGGGGCTTACTGAAAAATTTAAATTAAATCACTCAAACTAACAAACAACATCTTGGATGGTAAACTGATTGATTTCCTGCAAAATCGTTCAGTTTTTAACAAAGCAGCTCTTTTAACAAACCACGGCTCTCAGGAATAGTTCATCGATTTACAAGAAAACTGAACGGATGAATTTCAATCGTTACATTTAATTACCATTTTCCACTAGAACGAAATCTGATGTGCATGTTTGTTCTTATAATCGTTTGTGGTGGGTGGCTCTCGGACGCACCAAACCGCGTCGGTTCACGATCGTTCGATCGGCATTTGCTATTGAGTGGGTATGCGCAAGCCATCAGGTTTTTCTTAAAGGAGGTATATTTTCTTCTTAAAGAAGGTATATGGCGAACGCTTCGTGAAATTCGTTTGTTTCTCAAGAGTTGTCGGTAAATGGTGCAAAATGACCAAAAACTTGTATTTTTTAACCACGTCTGCCGCTTTAGATCTATAGTTTTCAAAGAGCATACCAACAACAACATGTATTTTGTCCGATATAGAACAATCGCCTAAATAAATCGAATTTAATAAAATAGAATTACGTCTACTTAAAAAAAATAACACACTCGTACAGGACCACAGAGAGGCTAAGTGGGATAAGGGGGGCAGATCGTTCGCACCATCGCCCATTTCTGACAGCTGTCGCGTCGGGATTGAACAACTAATGCGGGGAAAATTAACTTTTAACACCAAATCTACTGTACGGTAAAGTTTTTCAGTTTGCTATTCATCAGCAACCTGCTAGGTTTGACAGGTGTACTTGTCTGACGCTGCGAGTCAATTTGACGGCTCTTATTCATTGGTCACCGTGTTCATTCATTCATTCCCATCTAGAGTGGATGATGTATCCGCGCGCAAATTTGTAACATATACATTTAGTTGCTTTGTTGATTGAAAGTAACTTGTCGAAGTCCTGTGTCACAGTTGCACTTATCTATGGAGCCTTAGCCAACTAGCTACAGACGTTGTGAAACAGATAAACATGCACGTAAAAAAACCCAGAGCGGTTCGGTGGGACACACCGGCCTGACCATCACACATTTACCACAGCTACGGCGTTCCTGGAAAAAAGAAGCGAGACCAACTAAACCCCACGACGCGGTTTCTTTTTTCAGTAAAACGTTGGTGTGTTGATTGCAGTCTTGTTCTATAGCTGTAATTGCCGACTGAGCGTTTGCTCTCTAGATATGGTAAATGGTTAAATGTGACAAAAAATGTCCTCTTTTGACCACCTGCTTTAAATACAGGGAGGACAGGTCTCGGAGCGTTGCAATGTCAGTTTATCAAGTTGTCAAGTTATCACGAAAGTCAAGTTGACTTCAAACCCAATCAAGACAGGGTTTACTGAATAAAAAAAATTAATCAACATACAACATCTCGGATGGTAAAGATGGATTTCCTGCAAAACCGTTCAGTTTCTCTTTCCCAGCTTTACTCCGTCGAGCGAGAAACGTTGAAACTGCTGACTGAGCGTTTACTGACTAGATATAGTAGGTGGTGAAATGTGAAAAAATGTCATCTTTTGAACATCGGCTTTTAATATAGGTAGGATAGGTCTAGGAGCGTTAAAATGTCAGTTTACCAAGTTGACAAGTTATCAAACTACCATGAAAGTCAAGTTGACTTCAAACCCAAAATCGTGCACTTTTTAGCAAAGCAGCTCTTTTAACAAAGTTAACCAGCTCTCTACTAGGAGTAGTTCATCAATTTACACGAAAACTGAACGGAAGCATTTCATTCTTCCGCGGTGGTCCCCTTATTTTATTGAAGCCGTATCACTAAGTGCCTTTTGGTAGAAAATGAGCGAAATCTGTTGTTCATGTTTGTTCTTATGATTGTTCGTTTGTGGCGGGTAGCTCTCGGACACACCAAAGTGCGTCGGGTCACGCTCATTCGATCGGTATTTGTCATTTAGTAGGTATACGCGCTATCCAACATATGACCGCCACAAGCTAAAAATAGAGCATGATGTTATTGATAAAACCCGTCAAACCAGTTAAAAACCGGTTATACGTTAATGAGAATCCACCGCATTTTATTCACGAGATAAAAAAAATAGCCTATGACGTCACCCCTGTTAATTGATTCCACTGCAAATTAATGAGATTCCAGCGCAAAAATACGGCTAATTTCATCCCTCCTATACTACTGATAATCATAATAGGCAGAGGATTTTGCCGTCTTGAAGTGGGCGTAATAAAATGCCGATGCCGTTCAGTATGTCCGAAACCCACCTGCTATAAATAAACGATCATAATTAAACAAAGATGAACATCAGATTTCGCTCATTTTCTACCAAAAGGTGGTCAACGATACGACTTCGATAAAATAAGGGAACCACCTAAAGAAATCAAATGCTTCTGTTCAGTTTTCGTGTAAATCAATAAATCTACTCTTGAGAGGCCATCTTAAAAACTGAACGATTTTGCAGGAAATCCATCTTAGTTTCCATCCGAGATGATGCGTATAAGTTTGGGTGACTTAATTGTTTCTCAGGTAGCCTCGTCTTGATTGGGATTGAAGTTAACTTGACTTTCGTGACAACTTGAAAACTCGACAATTTGACAAACTGAATTTTAATGTTTCTAGTCCTAGTCTAGTCTTCTAATATAACCTATATTTAATACCGTGGTCAAAAGAAAGAATTTTTGTTACATTTCACCACTTAACATATCTAGAGAGTAAAAGCTACAGAACAAGACTCCAAAAAACCGCAAACGTTTTACTGACACTGTGTCGTGTGGTTTAGTTGATCTCACTCCTTTTTTCCAGGGACACCGTAGCTGTAGTAAATGTGTTATGGCCAGGCCGGTACGTCCCACCTTAACCGCTCTAGGGTCCTCTTCGCGTGGTTTCTTTGTTTCACCACGACCGTAGCTAGTGGGCTAAAACTCCATAGATAAGTGCAACTACTAAACACAGGACTTCGCCAGTTATTTTAAATGTACATCTATATGTTACAAATGAGCGCGGATACATCATCCACTCTGGATGGGAATGAATGAATGAATGAATGAATGAATGAACACGGTGACCAATGAAAAAGAGCCCGACAAATTGACTCACGCCGTCAAATAAGTACACCTGTCAAACCTAGCAAGTTGCTAATGAATAGCAAACAGACAAACTTTATCGTACAGTAGATTTCTTGTTACAAGTTAGTTTTCCCGGCATTAGTTGTTCAATCCCGACGCGACAGCTGTCACAAATGGGCTATGGTGAAAACAGCGCGCCCCGCCTTCAAGTTAGCCTCTCTATGGTCATGTGCACGAGTTTGTTACTTTTTAGTAGATGCGATTCTATTCCCGTAATGTAGATTATTTATGCGATTGTTCTAGATGGGAAAAAATACTTGTTGTTCTAAGGCGGCAGATTGACTCTGTTGAATGTCGTGGTTAAAAAATACAAGTTTTTGGTCATTTTGCACCATTTACCACAACTCTTGAGAAACAAATGAATTTCGCGAAACGCTCGCTCCACATGATACCTTCTTTAAGAAAAATACATACCTTCTTTAACACAAAAAAAATGATGGCTTGGGCGTACCTACTAAATATCAAATACCGATCGGATGAACGTGACCCGATGCGGTTTGTTGTGTCCGAGAACCACCCACCATAAACGATCATAAGAACAAACATGCACATCAGATTTCGTCCAAATCGAAAATGGAAATTAAATGAAACGATTGAAATTCATCTGTTCATTTTACTCCTAAATCGATGGACTGCTTCTGAGAGCCGTGGTTTGTTAAAAGAGCTGCTTTGTTAAAAACTGAACGATTTTGCAGGAAATCCATCTTTACCATCCGAGATGTGTTAGTGTGGGTGATTTACTTTTATTTATTCAGTAAACCCTGTCTTGATTGGGTTTGAAGTCAACTTGACTTTCGTGATGACTTGACAACTTGATAAAATGACATTGTAACTCTTCGACTGGACCTATCCTCCCTGTATTAAAAGCACGTGGTCAAAAGAGGACATTTTTTGTCATATTTCACCACTTACTATATCTAGATAGCAAACGCTCAGTAGGCAGTTACAGCTGCAGAACAAGACTCCAATCAACACACCAACGTTTTACTGAAAAAGACCCCGCGTCGTGTGGATTAGTTGTGCCCTTCAATCGCCAAAGCAACGAAATGTATATGTTCCAAATGAAGGCGAAAACATCATCCCCTCTGGATGGGAATGAATGCATGAATGAACACGATGACCAATGGAAAAGAGCCGACAAATTGACTCACAGCGTCAAACAAGAACACCTGTCAAACCTAGCAAGTTGCTGATGAATAGCAAACTGTTGCAGTAGAGTTATTGTTAGAAGTTAGTTTTTCCGGCATTAGGTGTTCAATACCGACGCGACAGCTTTCATAAATGGGCGATGGTGCTAACGTTGCGCCCCGCCTTAGCCTCTCTGTGGTCCTGTACGATTGTATTATTTTATTAAGTAGACGTCATTCTATTTTATTAATTTCGATTTATTAAGGCGATTTTTATATATCGGAAGAAATATATGTTGTTCTTGGTATGCTCTTTAAAAAACTATAGATCTAAAGCGGCAGATTAAGGCCGTTGAATGTCGTGGTTAAAAGATACAAGTTTTCGGTCAATTTCCACCATTTACCACAACTCTTGAGAACTGGACAAACGAATTTCACGAAACGTTCGCCACATGTTGGCTTGCGCGTACCTACTAAATGGCAAATACCGATCGAATGAGCGTAACCGGACGCACTTTGGTGTGTCCGAGAGCCACCCGCCACAAACGATCATAAGAACAAACATGAACAACAGATTTCGCTCATTTTCTACCAAAAGGCACTTAGTGATACGGCTTCAATAAAATAAGGGGACCACCGGAACAATGAAATGCTTCCGTTCAGTTTTCGTGTAAATTGATGAACTACTCCTAGCAGAGAGCTCGTTAACTTTGTTAAAAAGTGCACGATTTTGGGTTTGAAGTCAACTTGACTTTCATGATAGGTTGATAACTTGTCAACTTGATAAACTGACATTTTTTATCCTACCTATATTAAAAGACGATGTTCAAACGATGACATTTTTTCACATTTCACCACCTACTATATCTAGTCAGTAAACGCTCAGTCAGCAGTTTCAACGTTTCTCGCTCGACGGAGTAAAGCTGGGAAGGAGAAACTGAACGATTTTGCAGGAAATCCATCTTTACCATCCGAGATGTTGTATGTTAGTGTGAGTGATTTAATTTTATTTATTCAGTAAACCTGTCTTGATTGGGTTTGAAGTCAACTTGACTTTCGTGATAACTTGACAACTTGATAAACTGACATTGCAACGCTCCGAGGCCTATCCTCCCTGTATTAAAAGCACGTGGTCAAAAGAGGACATTTTTTGTCACATTTCACCATTTACCATATCTAGAGAGCAAACGCTCAGTCGGCAATTACGGCTATAGAACAAGACTGCAATCAACACACCAACGTTTTAGTGAAAAAAGATTCCGCGTCGTGTGGTTTAGTTGGTCTCGCTCCTTTTTTCCAGGAACGCCGTAGCTGTGGAAAATGTGTGATGGTCAGGCCGGTGTGTCCCACCGGAACCGCTCTGGGTTTTTTTACGTGTATGTTTCTCTGTTTCACAACGTCCGTAGCTAGTTGGCTAAAGCTCCATAGATAAGTGCAACTGACATTGCTGACATTGCAACGCTCCGAGGCCTATCCTCCCTGTATTAAAAGCACGTGGTCAAAAGAGGACAATTTTTGTCACATTTCACCATTTACCATATCTAGAGAGCAAACGCTCAGTCGGCAATTACAGCTATAGAACAAGACTGCAATCAACACACCAACGTTTTAGTGAAAAAAGATTCCGCGTCGTGTGGTTTAGTTGGTCTCGCTCCTTTTTTCCAGGAACGCCGTAGCTGTGGAAAATGTGTGATGGTCAGGCCGGTGTGTCCCACCGGAACCGCTCTGGGTTTTTTTACGTGTATGTTTCTCTGTTTCACAACGTCCGTAGCTAGTTGGCTAAAGCTCCATAGATAAGTGCAACTGTGACACAGTACTTCACCAAATTACTTTCAATCAACAAAGCAACTAAATGTATATGTTACAAGTTAGCGCGCGGATACATCATCCACTCTAGATGGGAATGAATGAATGAACACGGTGACCAATGAATAAGAGCCGTCAAATTGACTCGCAGCGTCAGACAAGTACATCTGTCAAACCTAGCAGGTTGCTGATGAATAGCAAACTGACAAACTTTACCGTACAGTAGATTTGGTGTTAAAAGTTAATTTTCCCCGCATTAGTTGTTCAATCCCAACGCGACAGCTGTCAGAAATGGGCGATGGTGCGAACGCTTTCTCCCCTTCATCCCACTTATCCTCTCTGTGGTCCTGTACGATTATTTGATTAAGTAGACGTCTTTCTATTTTATTAACTTCGATTTATTTAGGCGATTTTTATATATCGGAAGAAATATATGTTGTTCTTGGTATGCTCTTTGAAAAACTGTAGATCTAAAGCGGCAGATTAAGGCTGTTGAATGTCGTGGTTAAAAAATACAAGTTTTCGGTCAATTTCCACCATTTACCACAACTCTTGAGAACTGGACAAACGAATTTCACGAAACGTTCGCGACATGTTGGATTGCGCGTACCTACTAAGTGGCAAATACCGATCCAATGAGCGTGACCCGACGCACTTTGGTGTGTCCGAGAGCCACCCGCCACAAACGATCACAAGAACAAACATGAACAACAGATTTCGCTCATTTTCTACCAAAAGGCACTTAGTGATATGGCTTCAATAAAATAAGGGGACCACCGCGGAACAATGAAATGCTTCCGTTCAGTTTTCGTGTAAATTGATGAACTACTCCTAGCAGAGAGCTGGTTAACTTTCCTAAAAGAGCTGCTTTGCTAAAAAGTGCACGATTTTGGGTTTGAAGTCAGGTTAACTTGGCTTTCATGATAGCTTGATAACTTGTCAACTTGATAATCTGACATTTTAACGCCCTTAGACCTATCCTACCTATATTAAAAGCCGATGTTCAAAAGATGACATTTTTTCACATTTCACCACCTACTATATCTAGTCAGTAAACTCTGAGTCAGCAGTTTCAACGTTTCTCGCTCGACGGAGTAAAGCTGGGAAAGAGAAGCTGAACGATTTGCAGGAAATCCATCTTTACCATCCGAGATGTTGTATGTTAGTGCGAGTGATTTAATTTTATTTATTCAGAAAACCCTGTCTTGATTGGGTTTGAAGTCAACTTGACTTTCGTGATAACTTGACAACTTGATAAACTGACATTGCAACGCTCCGAGACCTGTCCTCCCTGTAATTAAAGTAGGTGGTCAAAAGAAGACATTTTTTGTCACATTTCACCATTTACCATATCTAGAGAGCAAACGCTCAGTCGGCAATTACAGCTATATAACAAGACTGCAATCAACACACCAACGTTTTACTGAAAAAAGAAACTGCGTCGTGTGGTTTAGTTGGTCTCGCTCCTTTTTTCCAGGAACACCGTAGCTGTGGTAAATGTGTGATGGTCAGGCCGGTGTGTCCCACCGGAACCGCTTTGGTTTTTTTTACGTGTATGTTTCTCTGTTTCACAACGTCCGTAGCTAGTTGGCTAAAGCTCCATAGATAAGTGCAACTGTGACACAGGACTTCGCCAAGTTACTTTCAATCAACAAAGCAACTAAATGTATATGTTACAAGTTAGCGCGCGGATACATCGTCCACTCTAGATGGGAATGAATGAATGAACACGGTGACCAATGAATAAGAGCCGTCAAATTGACTCGTAGCGTCAGACAAGTACATCTGTCAAACCTAGCAGGTTGCTGATGAATAGCAAACTGACAAAATTTACCTTACAGTGGATTTGGTGTTAAAAGTTAATTTTTCCCGTATTAGTTGTTCAATCCCGACGCGACAGCTGTCAGAAATGGTCGATGGTGCGAACGCTCTCTCCCCCTCATCCCACTTAGCCTCTCTGTGGTCCTGTACCAGTGTGTTATTTGATTAAGTAGACGTCTTTCTATTTTATTAACTTCGATTTATTTAGGCGATTTTTATATATCGGAAGAAATATATGTTGTTCTTGGTATGCTCTTTGAAAAACTGTAGATTCAAAGCGGCAGATAGTAAGGCTGTTGAATGTCGTGGTTAAAAAATACAAGTTTTCGGTCAGTTTCCACCATTTACCACAACTCTTGAAAACTGGACAAACGAATTTCACGAAACGTTCGCCACGATTGGTAGAACCGATTTGACAAGTTTTGACCGCCTTTTAGGTAGATGACGTCATAGGTTATTTGTTTTGAACTCATGAATAAAATGCTGTGGTATCTCATTCCACAATTCTATTAATTTCACCACCACCACAATTCTATTGTTTTCACCACCACCACCACCACAATTCTGTTGTTTTCAACACCACCACCACCACCACCACCGCCACCACCACCGCCACCACCGCCACCACCACCGCCACCGCCACCACCACCACAATTCTATTGTTTTCACCACCACCAAAACCACAATTCTATTGTTTTCACCACCACCACCACCACAATTCCATTGTTTTCACCACCACCACCACACCACAATTCTATTGTTTTCATTTCTATTGTGGTGGTGGTGTTGAAAACAATAGAATTGTGGTGGTGGTGGTGGTGAAAAAAATAGAATTGTTGTGGTGGTGAAATGAATAGAATTGTGGTGGTGGTGAAATGAATAGAATTGTGGTGGTGGTGAAATCAATAGAATTGTGGAATGAGATACCACAGCATTTTATTCATGAGTTCAAAACAAATAACCTATGACGTCATCTACCTAAAAGGCGGTCAAAACTTGTCAAATCGGTTCTACCAATCATGACCGCCACAAGCTAAAAATAGAGCATGATGTTATTGATAAAACCCGTCAAACCAGTTAAAAACCGGTTATACGTTAATGAGAATCCACCGCATTTTATTCACGAGATCAAAACAAATAGCCTATGACGTTACCCCTGTTAATTTATTCAACCGCAAATTAATGAGATTCCACCGCAAAAATACGTTTAATTTCATTCCTCCTATACTACTATTATCTATTTTGGAAAGTTAAATTTAAGTTTGTTTGCTTTCATAGAGCGTTGGGTCTCAGAAAACAGAGAAAGGTAGTATTATATTCGACGAGTTCAAAAGGTTACATCTGTGGTTTATAATTGGTGATGGATTTCGATCCAGTTTGTTTCTGCTTTAGAAAGAAAAATGAAAAGTGGGCGTAAAATGCAAATCGATTTCGCTTTTACGCCCACATGAATGACCTCCAAGAAACACTAGAAAAACGCTAGCCTAACTTTAATAACAAGCTCATAAACGAAATGGAAGCTGGCCGCAGAAAGCGCATACAGTTCGCATACACTACTGAAACTAAGAAGACCATGGAAAGAGGATGATCCTAGGATGATCCTAGCACTAGGATCATCCGAGCGCGACATGTTTTCTGCTTTCAGTTAACATGCAAATGGTCGCACGCTAGGATGATCCTAGCACTAGGATCATCCTATCTGAGAGGTAGAATGATGCTAGCGATACTCCTCGTGCCGCAGTTTTGCATTTAATCCAAATGAACCTCCTAGGATCATCCTAGCACTAATCAAAGATCATCCTTTTTCCATGTAAATAGGGCTAAAGAATATTCGCAGGCGAGCATTCGGGCCGACAAAAATTATCCCCACACTTAAATCGGTCTCTCCTAATTTCCCTGCACTTTTAATCGCTAAACTAACAAATGATCGAATCCAATGGTATGAAGTATGATAGTAAACTGAACTGCGAAGCCGAGACTTTATTGTTAACCCGTTTGTACCCTGCAATGTCATGCAGTTTTATATCTTCTGTCAATAGCCTCTGAACAGACTCCTGAAATGGGAATAGGGCACAAAGGAAAAAAAATCGGCGAGCGGAGCAATGCTTGGAGAGCTAAAGCCTCACAAGACTCCAAAATTCAATATTATTTCGCTCCAGTCACCGATTTTTCTTCCATCCTTTTCCCATCTAAGGTTCACAGGCCAGTAATTTTGTCCAGGTAATGGGACTTGTTCTCTGGTCCGAGCTTCTTTAGAGGGCAATGTCTGTTTTAAAACTTTATTCAAGAATACACGCAGGGTTCTAATCTAGGAAGTTTGAGGGGTGGAAGCTCACCCCCCACCCCCCCCACCCCCCTGCCTGTCTGGATGAAATGAATGTAAATATATGAATGTAAATATATGAATGAATGTAAATATATGAAAATCATAAATATGTGAACTGCGGATCCTAGTTTTTTTTATTTTCTCGGTTGTCAGTGCGATTCTTGAAAGCTTTTATCATAAACGTTTGTTTTCCTGCTTTTTTGTCTGTTTTATGCCTTGCTGACGTCTATAAAACCAGTTGAACATGATGTCACCTGATGATATTGTCGCCCAGCTCTGCTGAATTTTTTTTTTATCAGACATCGTAATAGTGCACCTAAACCCAAAATTGTTTTTTCGCTTAATCAACTCTATGTACGTTGAAAAGTTGAATAGTTAAATATTTCTTGTTTTTAACGTTGCGTTAGTGAATTATAGAGGTTTGAATTAACAAAATGTTAATAAGATGACGTCAAGTCAAGACTCGTTCAATATACAACTACTTGTTTCCACCTCCAAGTAATATTTTTTACAAATCAATTGACTATTAACAGTTTTTATTTAGTATTTCTTAAATTGATTATCCTTAAGCTGTCAACTGCATATTGTAAATTGAAGTAGAAATAATGGTAAAGTCTTGATTTGACGTCACCTAATTAGCATTTTGTAAATTCAAATCTCTATAACTCACTAACGCGACGTTAAAAACAAGAAATATTTCACTATTCGACTTTTCAAAATTGATTACATCGTCATGTCTTTGAGGTTGTTTAAAAAACTGCTTCAAGAGAGTATTATTAAAGTACTTTTTCAACAACATCACACACGCACACACTATCTTTTTGTATATTAATTATTTTATTAATTTTTACAATTTCTCTGATCTTTGTTTTTCTTGATTTCTTCTTCTCCATTAATTATCCTGTAATTAAAAAAAATATATGCTTTAGACTTTTACAGGTTTTTCCGCAGTAGAAAATTTCAAAAATACCCAACGAGAACCAATATCAATACTTTAAGTCGGCTTATGTGTATTAATCTAAGTACTTTTTTGATTTCTCTCACAACTTTATCGCTAACTTTAAACCCCACTCATGCATGAGAGATGACCAAATTCACATAGAATATAACGGATTACTCTGGCAACCTCTTCATTAAATTCAGCGCTGAACCAAACAATTTATTATTTTGGCTGCTGTGATATTATCAACCACAAGTTATCTATGCTTCTGATTGGTTCACAAATAGTGACATTAAACAGGCTTACATCATATCAGCACATGCACCAAAATAATAAGCCCTCCTTAAGCCCCTTCCTGAAATAAACAAAAGGTACCGAAATCTTTCATAAGTCCCCCCCTCCCCTCACTTCAGTATAAAGTGGAATAAAACTAAAATGCTAGTACATCAATACACTGCAATTAAAGGGATGGGGGCTTATTAAAAGGGGGAGGCTTAATAGAGGGAGGAAGCTTAGTGACTTGTTCAAAGTCGTAGTTCTATGTTAAGCATATATGTAAAGGAAACAACTGGGGGTTTTTCACCATCAACACAACTCGCCACACATTATACAACAAATATTAAAGAAATAAAAAAGATCCGAGTGCATTGTTGAGTTATATAAGTATACAGGAATTTTTAAGAACACAAGAGATGTGCAGAGAAGCATGAGCCGAAGGCAAGTACTTCTCGCTTTTCTTGGGTGTTCTTAAAAATTTGCAAGTGCTTAATATACAACTCAATGCATGAGGAACAAGTTTGTTATTTCTTTTATAAAATAAAATCGACCACAAAGGGACAAAAATTCATCAGACAACAGAAATGAGCGTGCATGTTTTATCAAGTTCTTATGAACTTGGTTTGACCAATCATAGAGTGCATTTCCTTAAGCATTTTATAAAGTGTTTCAATGAACTACAATATCACTGAAAAAGCAACATAAACAAAGTGGCAGTGGTGGGGGAGCTTCATAGAGGGAGGTTTTTTTTTGAAGGGCAGAGGGGGGGGGGGGGGGGGGGGATATTAGGAGGGCTTAAAAGTGAGTGGGGATAAATAAAGAAAATATGGTAATATAGAATACATTGTAGCCCCAATGTCATTTTCTCATCCACCTTGTTTATAAATTATGATCAAAGGTTACTTTTTGGAGTTTCCAGTAATAAATTATTGTTCTGGGCCGGGTCGTTCAAAGCATGATTAGTGCTCGAAATGTCAGCTTTCTCGAATCTTTTTATGGTGGCTAATTTACCTCATCGACTCAGTCGATAAAACCAAATTCTTGTGCTTCACCTCCACAGTTTCTCTAGAAACTAACCCCATTCATGATTAAGCTAATTCAGGGATTAGCATCAAGTTTGAATCCAGTCAAATAACTCAACTCCAAAGTTTTCTGCTCTTCAGTTTTGACTTAAACTTGTCTTCACAACTACATGTAGCTATAAATGACCTTTTGAAAACATTTTTAAACAGAGAAATGAAATCCTCAGTTAACTTTTAATCCGGGATTAGTGTTAATCGGCTTTTGAACAACCAGGCCCTGTTCTTAAAACAGTTACCATACAATTACTTATCAGAATGGATGGGATTCCACTGTATGAAAGTCTCAAGTGTGCCGATGGTTGTAACATCCGGAAATTGTCCAATTAGTACTTTAGTAATTTTTAAAAGTAATTATTTATACTGACATTAAAAAATCTTTGAAGTTTCCCCAAGTGGGGGACCGTCTCTCGCCAAGTACACCATGGTACTTGGAGCAATGGGTCCACACCTCTTCAGCCTTGCAGAGGTGTGGACCCATTGGTCGTGGACATGCAATGGTTGCTAATTCCTTGAAAGAAAGAAATTGCATCTTTTATGATGTGAAAGAAAAATAAATCTTTATCTTACATTACTTTTTACATGTAATGCAAAAGAAAACCTGTACAAAGACTTGTTACATTCTTAACTATGGTTTCAAGGCAAAAACAACTGACAATGTGAATAATGTATAGATTAAATATCAAACTCCCTCGCCCCCTTTACCCCTTCTTTCACCTCCTCGCCTTTTCTCGGTTTTTGTTTTTGCGCTGCTCCTCAGTTCAGGCCTGTCAAAATGACCTGTCTATTTCACACCGTTACCATCTACTTCACACTGGAGTTCACAAATCATGACTTACAACAAAATACATCAGTATCCCTTACTACCTACTACTTCTGTTACCCTGCCTACCACTACAAAACATTCTGCAGTTGTAACATTACATTACTAACATTTAATACTAACATTCATTGCTCACATGATTTTTGCTCGCGCAGTATTACTTGCGTGACATACGTGTGTAAGGAAATTTATTGTCCCTCAGAATTGTAGTAAGCCACCTTAAAATCTTGGGATTTTCATCGAAAACAAAAGTACCTACTCTCAGATAATCCAAAACTAATAGCTTCCAAGAACGAAGTAAAATTATAAAACCAGGTTGTCTATCTTGCTTTTACAAAATTTAAGCTTAAGTTATATGATTTTCTTTCTATTTAAGCTTAAAACATCATTGAAAAATCAAAATTTCCATACAAACTTTCATATCACGCTTGGATCTCCGAGACTGGATTTCCTGTGGGTTCACAAGTCCACAAGTGCGACGCAAACAAGGGAAAGCACAAGCAAATACACTTGTGAACTACCGTACGTAACGCAAACGAAATGGAAAATTTTCCATTAAACTCCTCTTCTCTTTTTTGAACTTGGTCTTTCAGGTTTAACTTTCTAAGCTTAATAGTTATAAATATGATCACACTCCATCGACATTGATTAGTGTAGCTTAAATTAAAATTATCTTACAACTTGTGTTCAGACATTTTCACATTGTCTATTTAAACATAATCCTCACCAAACTCTCCTCGACGTTTGTTGATGCCTCACCGACGTGTTCCTCGTTTCTTCTTCTAGTTTTGCTTTCACACAGTCGCTAAAAACCCTGGCTAAAACCTTTGGCGTTGCATCGTTTTGGTAAAAGCATCCCGTCTGACCATTAAAAATCGCGGGCTCGTGGTGAAAGCGAGGCTGTTTTTGACCCTGTTTATTCTTTTTAAGGTGGCTGGTACCAGTTTTCAGCTTTTTGACGGTTTGTAACTTTGAAGGAACAGAACAAAAAGACAGATCAAGGTCACTGTAACACTTTCGTAGGGTTGAAATATATAATATATAGTTGACCAAATGTAAGTGTTATTTCGTCATTAGCGGTTTCCATGGCAACGTTTCCAAAGGATTATTCAGACCTATTTTTTAGCTTGTGGCACTAATAGTTACAAAATTAACCCGGTGACCCCCTGTTTTTTTTTTAGTAATAGCTTTTGGCATTTGAAAAGGAAAATGCACAGTGATTTTAAAAAAATTCTACGGAGCGGAATTTTTGTAAATTTGGATAAAGACAATTTTCACGCAGTGCAAATTTCCTTCCGTAGAATTTTTTAATTTTTTGTCTGACGTTTCCTCTCAATAATTATATTACATTGAAACAATAAAAAGTGGGAGTCACCGGACTCGTTTTTATGTAAAAGCCTTCGTGAGTTTAGCAATTCCCACGCGCGTCTTCGCGCATTCAAAAAATCCGGATTCTATAAGATCAACAGTTGCTCATGATCTGTTCTGACTACCGCTGAATGTTGCGTGTGCTCGCGCGGGCAGCTACTGTTTGGAGAGTTTCGGAGTCAGTTTAGGATACAATGTACGCGATTTGCCGCCGATCTGGTGTTTGAAGTTGTTTACTGCTTAGAAGATCATTTAGTGGCCGTTAAAGACAGCTTTCTGGACTCACCTTTGGGGATTTTATCACAACTTCTGGCTAGATAAGCTATGTCTTTGTCAAATAGCATCAAGCGAAAACACGTGCCGGTCGGTGCTTCAGAATGAAAACATTGCGATACTTCTAAATTGTAAAATGACTTAAATGTTGAGCTTCTTTATGTGAGATTTTCTCGGGATTTGTCCTTATTCTTCACGGTTGTTTTCGTCGCAGTGTTTAACGATGGCGGCCAATATCCTCTTCGGATATATATCCTTCCGTCCATTCATTCTCGTTTTGCGATTTTTAGTTGGGCTGTTCGTCTCTTTACACTTTTTAAAAAACAACGACTCAATGTTTTTTTTCTCCGCGTTTGGCTGTTTAGTGAATGAAAATGACTGTTATTTACGGATGGCTCAGCTTGTGAGCATCTGCAATCGAAAACATGGCTTGTAGTTTCTGTTTGATAATTCATGTCTGCAGTTTTTTGTCCACTGAATCACGGCATCAAAGCTCAAATCATCTTCAATGCCTGGACACTCTGCGTAGCGTGAAACTTGGCAGGTATATACTTTCACAATATGGGTAAAAGACTAGTTTTACCATATAAATAAACTACATAGATTAATATCAATCAGCTCAGGCACGTAAGGTCAGCTGTGGTACCACGGTTTGAAACGTGCGGTAGAGAATTTACCGAATTTATTTGCAAATAAACCGTCAATTTCATCGTAAGTTTATCTGTCTCTCGTACGCATATTTATTACTTCGGGAGTGTTTAATTGCTATAAATTAATCTCTCTACTGGGTCTGTTCACTGTGCCCCTGACGAGAATGACACACCTTCTGAGCAGATAAAATTGTCCATATTATCAAGGCTATGTTGTCTATTAATAAGTTTTTAGTGAGCTCACTAAAGTACATGTTTATGAATTTTAATGTTTAGGTTCAACTGATTAGTTCAAAATTCAAATTTGTCACCAAACTGTTCCGTTTTCGTTCTAGTTTTTGCTGTCTTCTGTTCGTCCAGTTAAGTTTTAATTCTTCAATTTTTAAGTTGGACTTTTTGGTGTTTTTTCGGTGTGACACAAACGAATAATCTCGCCCATTAGTCCAAAAAAATTTATAAATAAGCTTAAAAGTTTACAACAGGTATTAAAACATTTAGGGTCAAAACCTAATGCTCTGTTTTAATTTAAATGATAGCATATGTCGCATATTAAGGTTTCTTTCTTTGCTACAATTTTTTCCGTCTAACATAAAGGATTCGTTCAGTCCTTCTCTCTTTCGCTTGCTGGTTTTTGCGTTCGGTCAGTCGGTCATCTTGTCGTTCGATGATTCATGGGTTCAGTTGAACTGTCAAATGTTCCCCGATTTTCTGTGTGTCATTTTGGCTGTCATTTGAGTTGAGCTGTTCGTGTCTTTTACTTTTTACAAAAACAAAGTTTGACTTTCTGTTGTATGTTACGGTTTGACACAAACGAATTATTTCGCCAATTGGTCCAGACATTTTAAATTAAGAGTTTGCAACAGGTATTAAAAAAATTAGAGCGAAACTCTAATGTTTTGATATAAATGATGGCATTAGCCACAAATTAAGGTTTCTTTCTTTGCTACAATTCTTTGTCTTCTAGCACAAAGGATTCGTTCAGTCCTACTCTCTTTTGCTTGCTGGTTTTTACGTTCGGTTGCCGGTCACTGACCTTGTTGTTTAGTCATTCATAGGCTCAGTTGTCCTTTCAATTGTGCTCTGACTTTCTGTGCCTCATTTTGGTTGCCCTTCCGTTCGTTCATTCTCGGTTTGCGATTTTTAGTTGGGCCGTTCGGGTCTCTACTTTTTAAAAAACGTAGTCTTGTTTATCCTAGTCTCTCTCGCCTGCATACGCAGTGGCCGTTGAGCACTGACAAAAAACACAAACCATAGAATGTGGCCGAGACCATCAAGCGAGATAATTTGTGGTCGTTTGTCATTTCTTCATTTTTATGACCATTTTGCGAGTCCTTGCGCTCCCAATCCTCGTCACGATCGATCGCAGTTTTGCCTTTGAAACTTGAGTATTGAACTCCGGAAGCAATTTGTCTTGAATATAAGGAATTAACTAAGGTCGTACTAGTAGATACAGTCTCGGATATACGCGAATTTCGTTTAAAACAGGACAAAAGTAACCTAGCACGAAAAAAGCCGCGCACCGCCATATTTGTTTTGATTATTCGTCTTTCAAATCTCGCGCCTCTTTCGCGCGTGTCTCTCGCGCTTGACGCACGATAGTGACCTGCTCCCGCGCGAGGAAACTGGTACCAGCCACCTTAACCATGGCTTTGTAGTGAAATTTGACTCGTTTTATAGCTCTGCGTTTTTACGTCACAGGACATCTCACGTGACCTTTTGGCCGCGCGATGGCGGGGACACTTTTTAGGCTAAAAGCGCGTATTTTGAAGGCGAAAACAAAGGCTTTTTCGAAATTTCGAACACTTTAAAAGCTTGTAGTCGTTTTTTATACATATTAAACTTCAAGAAACCGAAGAAAAAAATTTCGTGTCATATGCTCTTTAACTGGAATTTCATTGTCTTGATTCTTTAGAAAGTGGACGACGAGCCATTAAAATGGAGACTGGAAAAGATAAAGAGTTTATAAGAAAAATTGGAAATCTCCATGCGCATGGTGGAGGAGACTGTCCTGAGATGACCTTCAAAGGAATTATTGAAGCCCTGAAAAAAAGCCCTGAAAACGACTCACCCCTCTATGTTTTTACTGATGCATCACCTAAGGACGCTACCAAGACCAACATCGAGGATGCGACAATTCGTGCAAAGGGAGCAGGTGTAAATGTCTACTTTTTTGCGACAAGAGGTTGTGGTGACCCGGGCTCTGTCAAGCCATTTGAGGACCTCGCCAGAGACACTTGTGGTCAGGTTTTTGTACTACCCAAGCATGGCTCTGATCTAACCAAGATGAAGAAAGTCGCTAAAGATCTTCTTGGTGGGACAACCTGTTCTGGAGGAATTGGAAGCTTTTTTGGCAAAAAGAAACGAAGTGTTTCCCATTCGATATACAAACTGCTTGTGGATGACACCATGCAAAAGATCATTGTGTCGGTGTCTAGTGAGAACAGCGGTGCAAAGATTGACTTGAAAGATCCTCTAGGAACTTCCGTTACCTCTGGAAAGACCACAATATCCAAAGTGACAATATTTGAGGCAGATAACCCTAAAGCAGGAATCTGGCAGTTGTTAGTCCCAACAAATGCAGGAAAACACACATACCTGTTGAAGGGATCCAGCAAGATAAATTTGGGATTTGACTTCATCTTTGTCATCCCACGTCACCTAGGGAGCCCCATTCCAATTGCCTATCCCCTTAAGGGTGAGTCGTCGTTTCTTATTTCTTAGGTGTTGCATTGGCCTCTATAAAGGTCCAAATAATGACATTTTGTCAAATGAAATGAGGTTTATGTTTCATCATTTGGCCCAATAGGTTCCTTCTTTAATGACTGACAATAACACACCCCCTATTTTGTCAGTTGACGACCGGTTAAATTTTTATCAGTTTGAAGATTGGCATTTGACCAAGTGCTGACAGTTCTAATTTCTCCATATAACTCTTTAAGCTGCAGACAAATATGCTTTAAAGAGGTGGGTGAATATGTTCGCGGATCGGCGGATTTGGCTTTGAAAAGCGCACAGATTGTGGGTTTTAGCAATAAATTAAGCGGATTCGCGGATTTGAAAATTACTGTGGATCGCAAATCAGCCGAATATTTTGGCCCAGATTCCGGACTTTGTCTGTCTAGAAGTTCTGATTGTGGATCTGATCATTAATTTTTTGGTCGGCCTTGAACGGTATGTTGGTTTTTGTCGACTATTTTTTTCAGTTTCACCAGCAAAGGCGGAAAATTTTGAGTAAAATCTAAATACTGCACATGGAAAACAAAACAAATATATATGCCCATGCACAGCATATTATATATTGCGGAAAGTTTTAAAGTAATGTGGATCCGGATTTGAACGAATATAACGTCGGATCGATGAAACGGGCCAAAAACTAGCACGGATCGGCGGATTTGCATACCCCTATTCACTCCCCCTCCTAAAATGAAATTAAGAAATACTTTCAGATTGGCCGATTTCAGCAGAGAGGCCCTTCTGTCTCTTTTACTTAGTAATAGCAATTAGACTGGGTGGAGTACAATTCAGGGAGTAATCGGGCGAGTAGTTTCAAATCGGCCGAGCGCGTAGCGCGAGGATGATTTGAAATTACGAGCACGATTACCCCGAATTGTACGACACAAGTTCGATTACTTATTAATCGCATTAATAACCAAATTCAAGATTAAAAGTCTATGTCGACTCTTTTGTACTAAAAACGTCTTGGATATTTTCTATCAGTTTGAAAGTAGAAGGAAAACAGCAAAAAGGAACCCATTCAAGTGCAGCTGAATGACGCGTACACAATGTAGGTGTCCAATTACAGGGACACCCACATGACCACACTCCAATTACATAAGAAATAGGCACGTGGATGACCAATCACAATCGAGAATTTTGTTATTGATACGATTATAAGGATTATTGTATTGAATTACCAGCATGGAGAGATAAACATGGAGCAAAGTTTCTTGTCAAAGGAAATAACAGAAAAGCAGAGATTAAGGGCACTTTCCATTTTTCAGAACTGGCCGGCCGGACTGATCAATTTGTAAATATTATGCCATTATTTGTCAGAACTGGCCAGCCGGACTGATCAATTCGGGAACAGTATACACCCTTTTGATGGACTTGTAGAAACAAGACTTCAAAAAACCATTCTGGTCACAAACTGACCAGTCCGGGACGCAAGTTCTGACAAATGGTAAGCACCCTAGGGCTTGAACCACTGACCTTTCTCCCTCCCCTCCCTCCCCCTCCCTTTTTCCTTCACAACCACAGTCCTGTGAGAGATTATATCAGGCTCTATTTTAGCAAGCAAACACATACCAACAATCCTCTATTAAGCCCCCCCCCCCTTTAAATAACCCCCCCCCCCATTTGCCCCAAGAATTCATTTACCCCCCTTCCCTCTTCCTCTCTCCCCCTCCCTTTTTCCTTCACAACCAAAATTTATTACCAGTATACACCACTTTCATAATGGCGGCCGATTTATTTTTTCTTTTATATGTATGTTAATTAGCCTCACCGGCCTCGTTTTAGAGTAAAAATTCTTTTGAATTTTGCACACACCAACGAGGCCAGTGAGGCTAATTAACATACATATAAAAGAATAAATAAATCGGCCGCCATTATGAAAGTGGTGTATATTTTACCGTACTACTTCTGGACACAAATTCACATAAAGTTCTCTCGAGCTTTGGGGGAAATATTACTGGTACTTGTGCTAAAAAATGTAATAACGGTAATCAGAAGCCTACCGTAATCGTGAATGAATGAATTACACAAAATGAGTGATGGACTGCTGGCGTTTTTGCTAAATTCGATAAGCCACCCGTCTCTATTACCCCACCCCCTTTAAACGAGCTTGAAGTAAATAAGCAAGGAAATAAGAGCACTGCTATGATTACAGGCTAGAAAATTTTAATGGTGATCAGGTCTGAAAGTGGGTATCGACATTTGCATACCACCTTGCCTTCACAAATCTTTGTTATTACAAAAGGCTCGGGTTAATGCTTTGTTACAGCTAAACAATTATGAAAACATTAATAAAGTATTATATGATAGTTTGTTTTCTGTGACCACAGGGAAAAATGCCCACGTCATCTTGATAGTAAGAGGAGCTGATAAGGTGCAGGCTGGTTCTCTAAACCTTGATATCCTGAGCACAGATGGAAAGTTGTTCCGCACAACATCTGTAAGAGCAGTTGGAACAAGTGGTACTCATTTCTCAGCCTCCTTCCCCACTCCCACAGTCCCCTTTAAGATGCAACTAAAAGGCAAGACCAAGAAGAACAACAACTTTAACCGCAACTCCCAAAGCACAGTGAACCCAAGCCATGTGGTTGTCAGAGTCCTGTATGCCCGAAATGATTTCACTGTTCCGAAATCCGGATCTGAGGTCATCTGGTTCTTTATCTACAACACTGGAGCTACTGAGGAGTTTAAAATAAAAGTCAAAGATACTTCAAAGTTCAAGGCTCGGTACTCAAAATCGCTAATCCGCGTTTACCAGGACCGTCTAGCCTTCATCGCCATCCATTTCACGAAAAAGCCTTCGGTTGTCTCCGGAAGCGCTGAGGATGTGTTGGTGACCGTGACTGGGCAAACTTCTAAAGTCAGCGCCAGTTACATTGTGAGCTTGATGGCAGGTTGATCGCGCCTGCAGAACGGTGTTTTTAATTTAATGTGCTATGCTTTCTAATGGTTAAAATGAGGTTGAATGTTACTAGTTTTCAGCTCTCCTTCTATGTAAGGGATAAGTATATTGGATTATGTAACTTGCACTTGTTAACCCTTTGAGCCCCAGTAGCAATCATCATCAAATTTCTCCTTGTAATTTCAATGCTCAATCAATCAAAGAGGTTATGAGAATCAAGGATATGATCATCCAAGATGAATTCTATTGGTTTTTTAACAACTTCTCCCCACGCCTGCCATAAGAAATGTAAGGGGAGAGGAAAGGAGAATTTGTATTTGATATTGGGGATTTATAGCAAATTTTTCAAGGTGACATTAAGTCCCAGAGGTATTAAACATAGACACAATGGCTGCGGCCGCATTAGAGTAGTTAACCCGGTTATTTGCAATTAATTAATTAAAATTAACTGGTTTAACAAAATTAATGATGCGGCCGCGTATTTTTGGCGTTCACCGAATTTTAACCGTGTTAGCGGTTCCCATGGAAATTAATTAAAGAACAATAGATTTTTTTAACCGGGTTAGGTTTATTTAAACCACCTCGCCAGGTAGTTTAGTGCAGGTTAACTTTCCCGATCTGTCAATCATCTTCGCCTACGCAGTAATTTTTGGCTTCCCGTTGAATTCGTAGACCTTCGTAGGGACGACTTTCAATTTCAAATAGAGAAAGGAAAACCATCGTGAGTTTATGTTCTCCACAAAACCCATAATTTGATCATTTGACGATGTTGTTTTGGTATATATACCGTTGTTTTGCAGGGAATAACAATATGTAAAATGCACGTGCAGAGGCATTGTTTTCGCTCATTAATCGTATTGTTTTGTGCAGCTCTCGCTAGCAAATGATAACATGATCTCTCACGTTCAAAGTTCAACCTTCTGAAGTGCGGCCGCTCCGAAAATAAACTCGGTTATTTTATTACAAACACCTTTTCACCGAGTTATTTTAACCGGGTTATTTTAACCGGGTTACTAAAAAAATAACCCAGTTAACTCTCCAAGTGCGGCCGCAGCCAATAAGGTGCATGTGATTTTCATTCGATTTTAAGTTTTTACTAAAGTTAAAAAAAAGTTTGATAAATTTTGATAAAGGTGTAGTTTGATAAATTTTAAGGACGTTATAACTCGTCCCTTTAAGAGTGAGGAATTTCTGAGATTAACTATTGTTGTTTAATTTTAATTTTTGGTTGTAGTTATAGCTTCAAAAGTGGAGAGGCTGTAGATGTTTTTGTGGTTGCTATTGGCGTGCTGATAAAATTAAAAAAAATCAACTCAATAATCTTTGTTTTATTCATTGTTCACTAAGAACATGTTATCGTGGTGCACTTTCGATGAGTCCAAAAAAGGCCGAATACCTCGAAATCCTGGTCGTGTCCATTTTAGTTCATACTTTTGGGATGTGTTTAACGGTAAACAATGTAGATTTTTTAGTGATCTCCCTTATTAATTTTATTTCGGGAGAATGTTCCGAACAACACGCCAAAGGAAACGAAGAAAGTTACTATCAAAACCCCTATAAGGGTAAATAGCTGGCCATTGGGAATCAGTTTCGATGCATCGTACATTTTATACGTGTATAGATATCGCATTGGTCCATGTGAAGAGCCTATTCTTTTGTAAATCAAGACGAAAATAGGCGCTTCACACGTACTAATGCAACAACTATACGCTTTTCAGCAACATTTTATGGGAGGGAATACCTGGGGATAAGATGGGTGTGTGTGTGTGTGTGTGTGTGTGTGTGGGGGGGGGGGGGGGGGGGGGGGGGATAGGTACCATTCTCTCGTATCGTTTGCATGGCTCCTATTTATGCGTGCCATCAAAAGGTACCTAAACTGGTTCAAGTAATGACAGTTGACTACGTTTTTCACCCCAGAGGGTACCATGATATCTTAATTGAACACTTTATAGAAAATGAACACCCTAAAAAGTACGAAAAACGCACTTAGGAGTTTAATCATTTAGTACCCCTAAAAAGCGTACTTTGATATGAAAGTCCCCCCTGGGCTCATCCCTCGGTTTCAGCAAAATAAAAATGTCCCAAGTTTCGGAAGCTTTCCATCCCTACTTTCATTCAACTTTCTTTCTTTTATCCGTTACTCTTTATTCCGTGTTATAGTCAGTGGCACGGAGAAGTAACGGGTATACTTAAAGAAAATTTAAAGGGTCGGGTATCTGAATCAGATAGGCCTTATCACGGTTTTTCCAAATTTTTATATTGGCCAGATAGCAAAAATCCATCGACACTACTGGAAAAAGCATCTCAAAATTAGTAAAGTGGCCGAGTTTAAAAGCGATATCTTTTAAAATAGTGGAGATATAGCTCCGCAAAGTCGTCAAATTTCACAGACGTTTGTATCGCGCAGTTTAAGGATTTTTCTTTTTTTTTGGCCATGAAAAATCCATATGATCTGAGATCACAAATCCAATTTCGGATTACCCAAAAAAAACGCAGCCTTAGTCCATATAAAAATGACGGGGGTGCTCGTCGTACCTTTTAGGGGTCAAAATTTGTAGATTGGTACCGCTTAGGGTACTAAAATCTGAAATGACTACCGTTAGAATTATCGCGGTACCTTTTAAGCCGCGGCTACACGTGCGATTTTTTTGCTGGCACAGGTGATGCGATTTTTTGAAAAATTGTCGCGTCGCCAGCGCACGGTGGTGGCTACACGTGTGACAAATTTTGGTGACAAAGTGTTGCAACAAAGACCGCGCGAGGCTGGGTTGATAATTAAGCCTGAGCCTCGCTTTAGTTTTTAAATCTTATTGGCTAGATACCCTTTTGTCGCGTCGCAAGTGCAAGAAAAAAGTTGCAGGGCGGCTACACGAGCGACAATGTCCGCGATTTTATCACGAAACATTCAACTCTTGCGACTTTTTTCTGCGATTTTTTCAGCTCTCGCGTCGCATGTTTATGGGTGGCTACACGTGCGATTTTTACCGTGCGCAGGCGACGCGGCAATTTTGTAAAAAATCGCATCACCTGTGCAAGCAAAAAATCGCACGTGTAGCTGCGGCTTTAGGGTATGAGCCAAAAAAATATGACAGAATATGACATGTGTTGTTTTAGAATTGGTACCTCTTAGGGGTAAAAATTATTTTGAGCCACGCCCATCAAACAAGATTCTGGTACCTTTTAGGATGTTTTTCGAAAATTTCCGACGAGCACCCCTGTCATTTTTATATGGGAGTCCCCCCCCCGGGTTGTCCATATCCTTGCCAGGGAATCGGCTCCTGTCCTTGCCCATCGGGCAAGTGAGTGGGGAAAATTGCTTGGCCGACACAAAAAATGATCTACTTGTCTCAGACGACTGGGCGGGACTTTTCTCGAGCCCTGCACTGAATAAGGTCATTTCTTTCTCTTCCTTCCCAGGCACAATTTTGTTATATTTTCTTCTGTCTCTGTTTTTTGGCCGTAAGGGTCAGTTTACCGTTCAGTTTGTAGTGTGTGTTGGTCAAGACCAAGAGAACATAATTTATGTTCTCTTGTCAAGACTAAACCCAACTGACAACCAGTATCGCATGGATTAAATACATGGGGACTCCCAAATCAAAATGACTGGGGTACTCGTCGAAAATGTTCCAAAAACACTTTAAAACTGTACCAGATTTTCGTTTAATGGGCGTGGCTCAAATGAATTTTTACCCCTAAGAGGTACCAAATCTAAAAGTTCCTGTAATATTTTATTCGGCTCAAAAAGGTACCGCGATATAATTCTAACGGTGGTCATTTTAGATTTTAGTACCCTAAGCGGTACCCATCTACAAATGTTGACCCCTCAAAGGTATGACGAGCACCCTCGTAATTCTGATATTGGAGCCCCCCCCCCCCCACCCCCCTCGCGAGGATTTCCATACCCTTGAAACAGGATATTGGACGAAAACAGGACGATGGGCGCGATCCATTGGACCAAAATTTTTGGAAATTCCGATAAGAATCGAATGGAACGTAAATTTTCGGGAAGAATGTTTCCAACATTTGGGAATAGCTCGCGAGGTTGTCGTCTTTTCCAGAAAATTACTGCTCCATTTGCCGCCGAAATTTTCAGAAATTCTAATCGGAATTTTAGGTCGAATGGATCGCATGAGCACAGCGATCCTTCGCTCTTTCTGTCCTGCAGGAAAAGGTTTCTTGGCGCGGAGAGAGTGGTAACGAGCTCACGAAAAAATGGCGGCAACACCACCACCTCAGCAAGCTAGAATGCGAAATGGAAAATTCCCGCGTGGATAGAGAAAAGTACCACAAGTTATTAGGAGCAAAATAGAATATCTACCTACGCAAGAGTCTGCTGTTCGCTTTCACGGAAAACAACGAATCCAACAATTTTGGAATCCAGGAGCTAGGGGTAATAATTATAAGCTCCTGTGGAATCTTAATACAAACTATAGTCGTTGTACAGGATTTGAAAAGTATTGCGTGACTCCTATAGCCATTCCATGAAATACTGTAGGATATTATGATCAGAATCGTAGCTGTTTTATCACGAAGACACACTATCACAACGATTTTGAAAGCTTGGAAGCCAAGTATTACTAACAAGACATCAAGTTATCGTACAGTGTTCCGGCATGGAACAGTACCTCAGGCATTTTTTTGCTCTACATCGAAACCATCTAAAGCGAATGTAGATTCAGTTGAGCATCCTTTAGAGGTAGGTGAAACCAAAACTTCCAGTACAATAGGCAGAATAATAACATTTGAAAGTATAACAAATATTGAAAAATAGTCCGCCATGTTGGATGAATCCGCGAAATGTCAGCTGTATTGGTATTTGAGCATGATCAGTAAGCATGATTATTTTCGCTCCAAAAAATTAAAAAATCCACGTTGTAAAACATGTCTGAAACCGGCTTGGAAGAGAAAGTGCAAAACATGGATGTGGAAGAGAAGGAGCCTAAAAGCCAGAAAGGAGGAAAAGGCGGAGAGAAAGCTAAGGGAGAGAAAAAGAAAAAGGAAGATCATAGCGCCTTTCCGCTCGAAGTAAGTTCTTTCACGCTCGGTTGCGTGTCACTCCTTGCGCTCCAAACAAAACTCGTAGTAAGCTTAAATCTATTTTCAGTTCTGCTAACTAATTTGGCTTGAATTTAGATTTATCACTCTCTTCTTATTAAATTGTCAGACGATTTTTATTAAATAACTCATTTGACAGATAGTTAAATTTAGGTCAAGGGTATGCTTATATGAAGATTTAGACATTGAAAATATAGCTTGTTTGATTTTCTGGAAGGATTTCCTGTTAAATTACAAGCGTTTACACCAAATGTTTACTATAATCTTTGTTTAGAACCTTTGACATACCATTCGGAAGAATGCCCAGACAATACCTAAATTGGAGACAATATATTCACTTCATTGACTACAAGAATTATTTGAGAAAAATTTGCATTAATTCTTAGTGGCTGATGCAATATTTTGATCATGCAAGTAGCGTGATGATGAAATTTAAACTCAAATTAATTCAAGTCGTCTATATAATCTATGTAACTTACAATCTCTGGGAGCTAACATGACTTTAATAGACCGAAATAATTGAATTTGCCCTGCTATACTCAGGTTATTTGTATAATTTTTATTATACTTGGATTGTGATCTGTGCATTGTACTTTATTCATGACATTGTGCATAAAAAATTATCTGTGTCAGGGAATTTCAATAACTTGTCTGGTTGTTTTCTGTGTGCAGTTCAATTTTCAAGTTTGAAAGATATCCATTCCTCTGCATTTAACTGACTATAATATCGTTTTGAATGACAATATTATAAAAAAGATAAAACTTGGAGGGGCATTTTTTAGACAAAGGTGTTGGGTAATAGAGTACCGAAGTGATGACGTCACAAAAACTAAATTTGTGAAATTATGGGATTTGATTAGATAATTTTTGCCTTTGTTCATTACGTAATGAACCAAGGCAAAAATTAGAAAGGTTTGTATGGAGTCATCAGAGCGTAACAGTGCCAATATCTCACCCCCAAATTGCAATAAGATGCTGATTTTTGGCAAGCGGGCATTTTTCGTCATGCCCTTTCCGAATATCTAATCAAATCCCATAATTTCACAAGTGTGACGTCACACTTCGGTACTCTATTGGCGCATTGTTCATCTCCTTTCAGGGATTGACATTGCGTCCTGTAAGGTCGCTAATGTGACTGGATTTGATCTGCTGGCGACTTACTTTTCACTCTTGGTCGCCAGTTTGGCCACTTGACTAAGATATTTTCATTAAGAATTTTTTTTTTTACTTTCTTAGTCTAACAGAAGAATATACATTGTACTTTCTCATTTTCATGTATGAAGTGATCAAAAGTATTCTTCTGATTGTAAGTTGAAACCCGATCGATACAGACTCTCTTTTGGCTCGTCACACAATCTTTCCTAAAGCGACATTTGTTTCTAAAATTAGATTTTTGCAAAAAAACTACACGTTTTACTGTTTGAAAGTGTATATAATTTTAACAACTGTAGTTCCTAAAGAATATTCGAAACAAATAAAATAGTTGTCGCTAATGCTATTCTTAAACTGAGAACAACCATAACTGTAAAACAAGTTATTGTTGATATTGGATTTTGCCTAGCATGTGAGCGTGTCTGGCCGTGGCCCTAGGGTTAGACTCGATCGAATGAAAATAGCCCCGGTGCTTTTAAATATTTGCAAGTTTGTTTACGACTTCACATCGCTGGCTGTCAAGCGTCAGTAAAGCGAGAAGGACCATTTTAATACATGCTATGATTTTTCGACCTGACCCAGTCCGACTTATCAAAATTTATTGGACTGCAGCAGATTTATAAATAGGGCCTTATAAAAGAAACTACATTGTACTCTGTCGATAAAACAATTTCGTAACGTGTTACCCATAATTGAACAAATCGGACGGTGACCTATTCTAGCAAACAGCTTGTATTTGTAATTGGGCGAGGGTGATGTGGGTGGAATAGCATGCAATGATCTTTAATAACAATTTTTGTTTAATTTTTGTTTTCAGCTGAACCCACCACCAACCTTCATAGATGAAAGAATAGCTTTATTTGACAAACTGAAGGCAGAGCACGATGCACTTTTAGCAGGTAAATGTTATGTTTCTTGATGATAGTAGTGTATTTGGCATTTTTCATTATTATTAGATTTTTGAAAGTTATACAATATTAAAAATACAAATTATCTGTGAAAATGTAATCAGGACTGCTACAAAGACATTGTGTTTCCATTTTCATGTTTGAAAAACATCTAATGCTGTGTTAAGACTGAGTGCCGAAAAAGAACTGACAAAGACAGTCAGACGTTTCGGGGATAACCCCTTCATCAGTGTTTGTGTTACTTTTACGAGACAAATGCTCGTGCACACTAGCGTTTGTTTTGTAAAAGTAACACAAACACTGATGAAGGGGTTATCCCCGAAACGTCTGACTGTCTTTGTCAGTTCTTTTTCGGCACTCAGTCTTAACTAAATTTCAATATTATCATTAACCGTGGTGCCACGCAGCAAAAAACATTTTAATTTGTGCTATCTAATGCTGTGTTCACACTGGGGTGAAACATGTTTAGTCTGATCACAAATGAAACATGTTTCACTATGAAAAGTGTTCGCATCAGGCGGTGCATTGTGTAAATCATGATCGAAACACGTTTACTCTGAGCATGATTGAAACTATCTCATGAAGTAATCTCGATCTAAGTCAGACAAACACATCAGCACAAAGTTAATGTCATCTCCTTGTTAAACACTACATCACCCTTTATTCCGAAGAGCTTGCAAGTGAGAATGTTATTTCTTTTTATATATATTTGAATTCAACAATACCGTAAACACCGGTGTATAAGCTGCACTTTTTTGCCCAAAATTTTTGCTCAAAATCGAGGGTGCGGCTTATCTATGGGAACATCTGCAATAGTTATCGTACATTCCGGTGATATAAGTTGACCAGACTTTTTGAGCCTCGAAATTAAGATTTCATTTATTAGGTGTATAACGTGGAACAAGATTCTTTAACTTTAGATGATGTAGAAAAGTAAGTCTTCTCTGTCTAACAGAGCGGCCAGAGCACCTCCGAGACCAAAAATCAAATTGAACAGACAATCTGCACCGAGCAGGTAATGCACGAACGTGAGCGTTGTGTTTATAAATTGTGAAATTTAGCCTCAAATTGTCAAAATACCTGTGTTAAAACAGTGCTCGCTTTCTTTGTCAGACATTTCGAAGCTTTTAGCAATGAAGGGACACCGAAGACGAATGAAAGAAGCCAAAGAAAAGTGTCTGTAAACAAGCGGCCATCTTGGTTAACCTAAGTAACCAGGCTAAATAAAAACATGTGCTCAAGAAATTTGCACGGTTACCAAGCTTGTTTTGGCCTGAATGAACGGGGGGCAAATGAACGTAGCTGCGCTGAAAACTGCTGAAACTGTTTTTTATCAATACACAATGATTCGATGGATAGATGAAGCAAAGTCTAGCTCTAACCATTTTTTTCCAAAATTTGAGCTTCAAAATTCAGGGTGCGGCTTATATGTATCTACAAGTGCGGCTTATACAACAATGTTTACGGTACTTACTACACCACGACTACTTACACTTTTTACAATACGTTCGATTTTTTCAATACAAAATACTACGATACTAGCTAGGGATTAGTATTAAATGTATGACAACATAGTACAAGCTAAACAAGCTAAAATAAGCCAAAAAGGACATGTCACAAACAACAACAAAAGGGAAATTACATACAAAAAGCTCAAAATTTAACTTCCAATCATTATTGTCATTATTGTCATTAACAAGATTATCATGTCTCATCAAAAAAGTAAATTAAATTAATGAAATTCTTACTTTTTCTAGCCAAAGAGAAAACACCTATAAAAGTCACTCTGCTTGATGGTAAAGTTGTAGATGGACTGGCTTGGAAAACCACACCTTATGAAATCGCAGCCTCAATTAGGTATGAAATTTGAATTTCTTCTTAAAAAATAATGGTATAATTTCTGTCAATCACTTGAGCATACGTTGTAAGTTATGTTATCAACCAGAAGAACATTGTTTTAGCAGTAATGCTGTAAACTGTACTTAATGTAATTGAAATCGATGTCTAGAAATCTGCAACTGACTTGTCTACAAATCATTTTTTTCATATTTTTAGCCAAGGTCTTGCTGACAACACTGTTGTTTGTAAGGTTAGTAGTTTTTTTAACAACCTGTCGCATGTAACAGTAACATGTTTCTTTATCACCACACAACATGCTTTCGACATTGCTGATTCCAGCAGTATGCAGGACATGTGTCAAATATGAACCTACAATTCCTCACAAAGCGAGGTTTATAAATTTGTTGGCGTGGATCGCTTTAGGGTGGTGGAATCTCCGGTTGCCTTTATATACATGTATGTTGTGGGTCAAAATTTTCCTTGGTTCAAAATTTTCTTTCCTTTGTTTAAAACTCATTATCATACATTATCATGCATTTTCATACCCAAAAACAAAGGAAAAGAAAATTTTGAATCAAGGAAAATTTTGACCCACAACATATATATTTATCGGGTTGGTGTCCTGCAGTTGCCTAGCAACAAAACCGCGTCAGCTCCAATTGACGTCATCCAGTGTGTCGAGCGACTGGGAATGAGAATTTCTCAACTTCAAATTCTTGGGTCATTGTGGCCGTGCAACCCAATCTCTCCAGTTAAACCAGAAATTCCATCTCTCCTTCCCCTGTCACTAATATTTTGCGGTGCACCCTCCCCGAGCTTCTTGGGGTTCTGCGAGACACGTATTTCTAGTAAATGACCTATTGTAGCTTGCTAAGAATTTTCCAGTAGCTCAGATGATCAGAGTGTCTGGCCAGTTTCTAGCAGGTCGTGGGGGAATTCAGATTTTTTTTTCTTGTCCTATGCTTGTTGAAATTATATCTTTCTTATAACAGTAACAACATTAATTTTTTCAAACCCATGACTTGCAGTGACTTTGTTATTGCATTTCACCTAAAGCATATGGTTGTTAAACTATAAAATGATGGCAAGCTATCAAAGCTACATGTACATTAACTTATTTTTAGTACTATGAAAGTAAGGTATTAGTCATGAATGTTACTGTACTGCTGTTAAAGTGCTTGTATTCTTTTCAGGTCAATGGTGAGGTATTTGACTTGGACAGAGAGCTTGAAGGAGATTGCATCCTAGAATTTCTTAAATTTGAAGATGATGAAGGTAACATTTTAATTATACGATAAGTTTCTTTGTCTGCACAAACGTACATTGGAGACAAATGTGTTGCTCATGGAAGTTCCTAAACATTATAAATAGTGCACCTTTTATCACACAGGTGCTCAAAGAAAGCATGATATTTTCTTGCTTGTGGAGGACTTTGTTTCTTCCTACAGTGTTGAAACATGGACCTTTTCTAGATGTTCTCTCACAAAAGCTGCACCCCCAATTTAAAGGGAAATTTGGGATCAAAAAGTGATGTATCTACATGTACCCTTTTAAATTCGTGAATACTGTATGTGAAGTGATAAGTTGGTATAATAGCAGTTGCAGACAAAATTCACTTAGTTGGTCAGTCGATGGGCTGTTAACATCAAGCCCACGATAAGTTATGGTCACCAGTGTTATCTATGGGGACATCGTTGGAGGGAGGGGAGGGTGGGGGAGTCAGATGCATAGCAAAATGCCTTGGAGAGGGTGGAGTCCATGAATAATATGTAATGGTCAGATGCCTTTTTCATGGGGATGGCATTAGAGGGAGGGGAGGGTGGGGAGTTGGATGCATAAGGTAGGGATCAGTGAAGCAAAATGCCTAGGGGATGTATGGTATAGTGTTCCACTTCCTACGTTGTATGGATGAAAATTCCCCAGGTCTAGGCCCCTTAAAAAGGTTTTAATGTTGAGGCCAGGGCTTATATAACAGGGATATTTTAATTACATTATATAATAGGGGTATTTTAATATATATGTTAATATGTTTTAATATATGTATGTATGTGTTTGTTTTTATATGTTTTAATATACAGGTTTGTACAGTACAGTATGTATGTGTATGTTTTTATGTTTTGATATAATTATGTTATAATATAAAGTTAAAACTTTATATTAGAACCATTCCCTGTGGGTATAATGTTGGTAAAATGTATTGATTGTGATGTGTTATGTCTTGCAATAGCCAAGGCAGTGTTTTGGCATTCCAGTGCACACATTATGGGTGAAGCCATGGAGAGACACTATGGAGGACACTTGTGTTATGGGCCACCAATAGAAGAAGGATATTACTACGACATGTTCTGTGATGGAAGGTTTGCTTGCCTTTATACTTTTTCTCAGTTTTTTTTTTTGGTTTTGCCAAATAAGATCAGTATGCTCTGAATTTAAATCTCAGATTTGTTGTCTTGTGTGACATGGTTCGCATTTGTTTTTGATTCTCCAACTAAAGCTCTTTCTTCAGGTTCTCTTACTAATTTTGCTTGTTCTTCAAAAAAGGTAACATTAATAAATCAATAATTGATCTGGATCTAGGTGTGACAGTACATTAATTTTAGTCCTAAGATTACTGACAATACAGTCAAACCTCCTTAACATGGACACCAATGGGACAGACCCAATAGCATTATAGAGGTGTTCGTATTATAGCGGTGTCCGTATTGTAGAGGTGTCCGTATTATAGAGGTGTCTGTATTATAGAGGTGTCCGTATTATAGAGGTGTCCGTATTATAGAGGTGTCCGTATTATAGAGGTGTCTGTATTACAGGGCTTGAAATTAACTTTTTCGTTCAGGAGCCAACTGGCGACTAATGGGAACATTTTGGTCGCCAGATCGTAAATTTTGGTCGCCAATTTTATTCAATATGTATCTTATATAAAACACACTTAAATGTTACTTTGCATGCAAGAAAAATCATAGGTAGAAAGAAGCAGTATAGGATAGACTTACGAAAGTTACATGTAGCTACCAGTGTTCACAGCTGACATGTCTTTAGCAATGGTTTGTTCTTAGTTTTTCAAGATGCAGGTAAGCACCAAATGTTCCGAGTTCATAGTTTTCATAACTAGACAAATAAGGGTCCTTTACCCTTGCTTTTACCTCTTCACAACATACCATTAACACTGGCGTATATAAATTAAAGCCACACTCGCAGATAAGCCGCACCCCGAGTTTGAAGCTCAAAGTTTTGGGAAAAAAAGTTTTTTTTAAAAATAAAAACGTAAGTCAGAGAATTGGCTCTAGGAAATGTGAGCTCTACTTTGCTTCTATCCATCGAATCATCCTGTATTGAAAAAAAAAAAACCAAACTTTTGATCGCAGCTACGTTCGTTTGCCTGCCGTTCGTTCAGGCTACAACAAGCTTGGTAGCCATGCAAATTTCTTGAGGACATTGGGTTAACCAAGATGGCCGCTTGTTTACAGTTCCGAAAATCTAGTCGCCAGCACTCAATTTTTGGTCGCATTGGCGACCAGTTAGTCACAATTTCGAGTCCTGTATCATAGAGGTGTCCATATTATAGAGGTGTCTGTATTATAGAGGTGTCCATTATTATAGCGGTGTCCGTATTATAGAGGTGTCCATATTATAGAGGTGTCTATTATAGAGGTGTCTGTGTTATAGAGGTGTCTGTATTATAGAGGTGTCCATATTATTAAGGTGTCTGTATTATAGAGGTGTCTGCATTATAGTGGTGTCTGCATTATAGAGGTGTCCATATTATAGAGGTGTCCGTATTATAGAGGTGTTCGTATTATAGAGGTGTTTGTATTATAGAGATGTCCGTATTATAGAGGTGTCCGTATTATAGAGGTGTCCGTATTATAGAGGTGTCAGTATTATAGAGGTGTCCGCATTATAGAGGTGTCCGCATTATAGAGGTGTCCGCATTATAGAGGTGTCTGTATTATAGAGGTGTCCGTAATTTAGAGGTGTCCGTATTATAGAGGTGTCTGCATTATAGAGATGTCCATATTATAGAGGTGTCCGTATTATAGAGGTGTCTGTATTATAGAGGTAGGGATTTTCTGAATTTTGGTACATGTATCTTCATTTTAGGAGTTTTCGCACTATTTAGAGTTTGCAACCAACAAGTTTGCTCCCACCCGACACAAGTTTGCTCCAAGATTTTGAGTGTGCCTTTCGTGTAACTCACGTTTAGAGTGAAGAATATACATTATTACTCCAGCTGCCAAACTCAAAATCTTGGAGCAAACTTGTATCAGGTGAGAGCGCACTCGTTGGTTGCGAACTCTCAATGGTGTGAACCCTCCAGGTTAACGTATCTTCGGGACCATGAGAACTGTCCGTAATAGAGAGGTTTCGGTATTATGGAGGTGTCCGTAAGGAAAGGTTTGACTGTATTATCATAATTTGTTTACAACATGTTCTCTTGTTGTTTTTAACAGACAGGTATCATCTAATGACTACCCTTCCCTGGATACGTTGACAAAATCCATTGTGAAGGAGAAACAGCAATTTGTCAGGCTTGAGATGACAAAGGAGCACCTTTTGGAGATGTTCAAGGTAGCCTCTTATGACTACATTTGATGGAAATTGTTTTTGAAACTAAAGTGGATGTGTGGTTATGTTGTGGTTAGTGTGTTGGACTTCAGAACCAAAGGTCTGCGGTTTGAGGTCTGGTCCAGGCTACTCCACATTGTCCCTCTCAACCTGTGCCACGTGTTTAAGGGGTACTGGCGACAAAAATGCTGGGATAACCCTGAGATTGACCAACATCCGTTCCAGAGGGGAGTTGCGATACTCCTTGTTGTTTTAAGCTACAGAAACTGGGTAAAACTACTGTCAAGTGGCTTGTGACACTGTACCTACCTTACCTTTATTTTTGAAACTATGCCTGATTGTTCCCTATCATGTAATATTTCATAATAGCAATAAATTCAAAGGCTCCTAAGAGCCAACCCGTGAATAAGATATGCGAACATTTAACCCAATGTTGCCAGCGCTAGACCACTAGACCAGCGCTAGATCACTAGACCATCGAGGAACACATGCTCAATTGAGACTAAATTTTATTATTTCAAGGTAGACACACATCAAAACGTGTGTCTCAATTGGAAAATAATTTTAGATTGATTTTAATGTTGCATTAACGACTCCAAATGTGAAATGTCTTTAAGCTTATTGTTGTTTATATTCATTTACATCAAATTAGTTATTGTTATCGATAGATTCACATTGTGCTTGTTATGAAACCATTCTTAACAAAGCATTACGTCACTAAGTTTACAGCTGATGGAAGGAGTGAGTGAGTGAGTGAGTTAGTGGGCGAGTGAGTGAGTGAGTGAGTGAGTGAGTGAATTAGCCACCGTTACCAATAACTGTTTGTTACTCTTGCACATATTCATGGGTTAAAAAAAAGGTCCTTGTGCTCTCATGTACAAACTTATGGTTTGGTGCTTGACGTAAGTCTGATTTTTCCGATTTCTTTTGTTTTCAGCACAAACTGCACGTGCTACATGTATGCTTTAACTTCTTGGCAATTTGCATACAGTGCACATTAATTTTGTATACGAACACACAATGCTACGTCCTAGCGTTCCTATATGTACTCTGAATTTCATTGTGCCATTCTAACAAAGGAGACTTGAATAATAACACCCCAGTGAGGCTGAGCCTGCACATAAAAGATTGTTATGGTATTTTTGGAAATGGGCTATAGTTTAGAGATAAAGTACATCAACAGGATTGCAAGGATGGAAGTGGATTACAGTAAATCAAATTTGATTTCAAGACAGGCGGTCAATAAATCAAACTTGCCATTGTTGTGAAATTTTCACTCTTTTTAGCCATTCCCTCTTTGCTTTCATCACTTTCGGTGACTTCTCTCCCTTTTTTAAGATAATAAAACAAGCTTAAACAAGTTCCTGGCCATAATTATGAAAACACGATATATCACCCAGGACAATGTTTCTTTAATGAAAGCCAGGTGCAATTTTGAATGGGGGAGGTGGGGTGGGGTGGGGGGGGGGGGGGGGGGAGGGGGGTGAGATACAAGTTGAATCACAGCTTCAAAAGATGTTTGAAGTGCTTTGTTATTGTGTTGAGACCTTTGAATGATTTCATCTTGCTTGCTCCATTTTTCAGTACAATGAATTCAAGTGCAGGATTATAAGAGAAAAAGTCAAAACTCCGACCACCACAGTGTACAGGTTAGTCTGTTTAGAGATTACCCTAATTTCCATTGTATTTTATGGGGTTTGGAACTCATGAAAGTTATGCAAAACTGAAAGGGTCAATTTAGACTAGTAAAATGTGCTTGTTGTTTAATGAGTCAATTCCAGTCCAATTTTGCATTAATTTTCTCAGGACTCCCCAAATTTGACAACTATTCAATTTCCATCTTCAGTTGTCATACACTCAGGTAATAATTTTTGTTATTATTAATTTAAGATGTGGTCCACTGATTGACTTGTGCCGAGGACCTCATGTGCGACACACTGGTAAGATAAAGGCCATGCAAGTCACTAAGGTACGTACAGTATATTTTCTTAATTTGGACTGTGGCTATAAGCACGTGATTGACCTTCCTCAGTGATATCCTGTGATCAGACCCTGTAGAGCTGACTTACATTTATGCTCTGTATGTCCCATGCCATGGCAATGGATGCCACAGAAAGCTATTATTAACACAGCTCCAGGACTGGATCAACTAGGATGCTTCACCATCTGTGGCTGAAATATTGTTAACCCTTCTCAATTGAAACTGTGTTGTCACTTCAGACAGACAATGATCATGATGGAATTAATAACATTAGCCAATGTTTTATGTACATGTAACTTGTCTCATGACAACAAATTGAACAAATTAGACAATACAATTACCAAATGTAACATATTCTGCATACTGTATATTTAACTTTTTATCCATATTTGTGGGTGTTTCTTGGTGTTGCGGAAACTATTGTTGGTTAGCTTTTGTGTTGTGGTGTGGGTATTGTTTACTTTCTTTTGAATCTTTTGTTTTACGTCATTTGGTGATCGCAACACCAAGAAACTGCCATATTTGTCACAATATTTGAAAAAAGAAGAAACTTCTACTTTTCTTAGTGATTGCAACAGCAACAAACTATTGGAAATGACTGTTGCAGGGTACACGTGCAGCTTGTATTGCAATTTTGTTGACAAATTGCAAAAAGTGTAAAGGCCTGTTGATACATGCAATTTTTGATACAATTTGCTGCGATTTCCCCAAAATTGCTGCTAAGTTGCATCAAGTTTTGAATGTGTACATGTATGTTTGAAACCTCTGCAACATTGCAGCAACAAATTGCACCTAAATTGCACTGAAATTGCTGTTACACTGTAGTTTACACATGTATGCAGTTTGAAGATGCAACTTGGGTGCAAAACAAGGTGCATTGAAAAGTGTGACAAAAAGTGCACAAAAAATTGCCTATGTAAATGGGCATCAACACAGCCTTGAGCAAGTGTAGTAGTCTGATGATTTTCATTTCTCTTTGTTTTCAGAATTCTGCTACTTACTGGGAAGGAAATTGCGAGGCTGAGTCTCTTCAGCGGCTGTACGGAATCTCTTTCCCAAATGATAAGCAGGTAATTAGTTATTTCTATGCAAAAAATGAATACACACAGTGACACTACTTGAAAGAGTTGGAACTTTTAGCTGGAAATGACATTTACATGCTTTAGGCCACCCTACAGGTTATGTTTACATATTCAATTCTAATAGCAAAATATCATATATTCTGCACGTCAAACAGGCGCCAAGGTGGATTATACAAGTTTTTGTAACTTCCTGCTGTGAATACAAGAAAAATTGAAATAATGAAAGAAATTGCAATTGCAAAGAAATGCTTGTCTACGTTTCGCTGAAAGTGGACAGTTCTTCTGTAATTTATATTAGTAATATTTTTAATGTAATCGTACGTCTGTGTAGTCCGTATAGTATCATATTGTAAGGCTGTGATGTAAATAATGTACTGTTTCAAATAAAGTTGTTCATTATGGAAAAAAAGGTTATGTTTACATATGTGTTATATACATGTACTGTATGTATGTTTGAAACTATACTTTAAAATTACCTCATATTTGAAGGATTTCACTATGAGATAACCCCTTGACTGCATTAACTTGAGGTTCCACATGAGCCGTATGTTCGTTGTATGACTGCATTGAAGCTACCAATACCTTCAATTCTCTTTTTCCTTGTTTATACATACAATAACACTTCTGAAGAAGGCCTTTCTTATCCGATTTTTCTTGTGAAGAACTTACTCATTCCTTTTTATGAACTAGATGAAAGAATGGAAGAAGTTTCAAGAAGAAGCTGCCAAAAGAGACCACAGAAAACTAGGAAGGGTATGTACACATTTAAATTCTCATATCTATTCCCAGTGTTGTTGTTACAAAAATAAAATGCTACTCACTTGGATCCTTTATAATTTTGTATAGTTTCAGTGTCAAGTGTGAACATTTGACAGAATATGTCATGGGTTGTTTTACAATATATTGATACCTTTTTGGGGTGAAAATATATTTGAGCCACACCCACAAAACAAAGATTCTGATACCTTTTAGGGGAGTTTTTGAAAATTTACAATAACCACCCCAAATTAATTAGAAATGATCATAACTCATTGTTTTGAGTTGAACCTGTAACCCACAACACTTGCAAAGGTGGTCAAGTGTTTCAATACCAAGTTTAGTAAGGGCCAATTTTGCAAAAAGAAAAGCAAAAATCGAAGAACTGTACCATAGGAAAGTACTGCTTAAAAGGTGTTATTTCAGTGGAATTTATCCAGTGTCAAACATTAGTGCCCCTTTACAGTACATGAGAATTTTTGTCCCGACACGACTTTCGTCCCAGGATGAGTTCATCTTGATATCTAGTCATTTCCTTTTTGCTGTTTACATTGTTTCATCTCAGACGAGTTTATCCCACTGACTTCTTCTCAGGTGGGTTGAAGGCACTCGATCGTGTAAATGAAACTTGTTTTCATCCAGGAATGACACTCATCCCTCCTGGGATGAAACTCATGTCAGCTTTCATGTAAACCGGCACTTAGAATCACATAAGCTGGTTCAAAGTTTGACCCAAGGAAAGGGTTAAAGTGTTTGTTCCAGGATTTTGACTGACTGACTTATTTAATCAACTTATATCCGCCAACAGTTTTACTTTATACATGTACATGTACATGTTTTTTTTTCTGTTCACAGGATCATGAACTGTTTTTCTTTCATGAGTTGAGTCCAGGAAGCTGCTTCTTTTTGCCCAAAGGGGCTCACATATACAACACACTAATTAACTTCATCAAGGTATGTAATATTAAATTTATAATTTGATAATATATTTACATGGAACCAGCTGCCCTCCACTGTAAAATTGGCAACTACCCTTTCTGAATTTTGCTCTCCTACTAAGAACATTAGCTACAAAGGATTGTCAGTGTAACAAGTGCTTGTAAATCTCCCTTACATGTAGTTTTTGTTGTTGTTTTAGTATTTAGTTTGAATCCTGTTTAACTCAAAAATAATAATTTTATGTCCCTTACAGTCAACACTCTCTTAATGGACACCTTTCCAAGATTCTGAAGTTGTTCTCTGCTTCACTTCAGCCATTAAAATTATTGTTAGTACTGTAACTGAACTCTGCAAGATGGACACCTCTCTAAGATGGACACTTGAAGTTGGTCTCTACCCTCCAACTGAACTGTTTTTTTTTTTTTTTACGAAACGGACACCTCTGTCAGATGGACAGCTGGTTAACACAGATTTTCCCACTGTACTTAGGCTCTAACCATACCCATGTACACTGGTTCACATAAAATGAGGACTGTATCTTTTTTCTGCAGTTTCAACAATCTAACAATCAATTTACAATCCATAACAATCTAGTACAAGCTGACTAAATGTTACAATGCAGAAAAAAAAAAAATGTTGACCTGTGGTACATGTTCTAAAAGTGTCCAATGCTACTGATATTTATCCTTTTGTAACCAGGAGGAGTACAGGAAGCGAGGATTCCAGGAAGTTGTTTCACCCAACATTTACAGCACCAAGTTATGGGAAACATCTGGTCATTGGCAACATTACTCAGTGAGTACATGTACATGTTGCAGGTAAAATCCGTTCTCAGGTTGAATCAGTATTCAATCTAGGTTAAATGTGTACCCAGTATTCTATCTAGGTAAGCTAACCCTAACTAACCCTAGTTAACTCTAACACAAGGCTAACCATCACCACTAGCACAAAGATACATATAGCCAATAGTGTGAATGTTAGCTTTGTGTTAGAGTTAACTAGGGTTAGTTAGGGTTAGCTTACCTAGATAGAATACTGGGAACACATTTAACCTAGATTGAATACTGATACAACCTGAGAACCGATTTTACCTGCAACATACACACCGGTGCATGTATTCAGGGGAACCCAATGTAGAATGTTTGGGAAAACTGTACTGTTTTACCGTTGTACTGTTTTCAACAGCATTTTAGTGTCTTTAAGGGGAACCATGCGAAAGCTAATACAGCTTGGACTTTTTGGTTGTTTTAGCAAAATATTTCAGTGTCAGAAAACGTTAGGGAAATTAATCTTTTTTTTTTTTCACTTTATTAGCGTTATTAACTCCTAACAGAAATGTTACATAAAAACTAACAAAACTGAATGAATCTTATCCTCCGAATTTGCTACTTGATTTGTGTGTAGTTGCTTTCACCTTTCCGAAAATCCTAGCTGAGCTTCTTTCATACCCAAAGCAAAATTTTTATCTCTTTGAAAACAAAAGGCATTATTAAATTTTCTGCTGTTACAAAAGTTTGAGGTGGCATTTTGCTTAAGAAATCTCTGAATTTTAATCCAATTTATTTCAAATTTTTTTAAGATGACTTAGGCTTTCTGAAGAGCTTTCTGCTGAAGCGATTTATTATGTGCTGCTACATATTGCATTACTCTATTCATTATCTTATTTTCATGGGACATAATCATCCAAATATTGTATGTAATGTTTACTACATGAGCGGGAGTGTTGTATTGGCCTATACAATCATGATGAGCAGCCGAGTGAATGTGTAGTGCCGATACAACACGGACGCTAATGTAGAAAACAACTTGTGAAATTCACATTCACATGTAAATTAGATACAACCACTAGTGAGTTGTATCTGATATACAGGGTAACCATGTGATTGGAATGGCTCATTTCTATTTGTTAGTAACCTTATGAATTGAAGGGCCGAGAGCATGTCCAGCCTATATGATTTTTTAGGCCTTTTTTTATTTTTTCTCGCTCAGAATAGCCTCATTTTATCGTACAACGGATAATATCACAAGCCCTTGTCGAATTTGCACTAACCCTAAGGAATTTGACCAATTTCACCTGAAAAAAGCAGAGTTCTGGCCCTCCAGTGCTTTGACTGTACATTCAGAGCGCAATTTCGAAGCCATTTCAAAGCAGTTTGGCCGTGAGAATACGCGACTGCAATACTTCTGACCAGTGCCAACAACCTGAACGAAAATACCGTTATTTACGCACGCCTGGCTCGCTTATCTATCGTGAGCTCACTACGGCAACACATCGCCTCTGTAGCGTGTGTGTAAGCCAACGTGTATGAGGCCCGTCTGGTGATTGAAAGACATCATTAACCCATTGACACCTGAACCGCCCGTAACCGCCCGTACAAGACTCCACTGCTTTAAAAAATTGTAACTTTCTCAATCGTGCGAACATTGCCTTAACTAGCAGTTGTGAGCATTGACTAGAAAGTCTTTCAAATTGAGATACCCAATAAACACAAAAAAGTCAGCGATTTTTGCAGAATATCAGCGTTTGAATTTGGACAATAACAAAAATTACTGTAAGTTTTTAACGTCATAGAAAAACAACAAAAATCACGTTTTTGCCTTTAGTTTTTTTTATTCAAATCATCGTGGCAAACCCAAAAGTCAACATTTACAGCAAAATTCAGTCCTAGTCCTAGCTTAGCAGTGAATTTTTTGCTCTTATTTGTTGCTCGGGCCGTGCTACAGCTTCTTATTCTAGGGCATACTCACCTTGTCTCGATTTTCAACATCACCACCGCACTGCATGCTGGGAAATAAACAGATTTTTTGACAGCGTCCATTCCGTCCTCCACAATTTTCATATATATACTAAGTCCACAGCCACTCTGACCCACCGCCGAAATTTCGCCCTTGTTGTGTTCTCCTGTGGTCGCAACTTCCAAAATATGCCGCGGTAGGTCGAGAAATTCATCCAGAGTCGAGTCCCAAAGCTACTTCGTTTCCAGGCGGCCATTTTTCCAGTTCAACGAGCAACGAGCCAAATTCGTAAACAAAGTACAACACCTAACTCGCTTCATTGAGAAGTGGACTCTGAACTACCTCCAAGCTTAATGATGCTCACCAGGCAGCTGTGAACTGGCTGTGAACTTACCAAAAATCGTAGATAATTCATATTGGACCCTTTATTGCAAATCAACCAAGCAAAATGAGATCGTCACAATGATGTTTCCAGTAAACTCGAGCCTTCAGTGTTTTAGAACAGCAGCACTTTCAATGGTAACTCCAAATATGAAGTCACGAAATCCTATGGGGCGTGTGTATGCAGAAAATCACTCAAAAACGTAAAAATCCTCAGGTGTCAATGGGTTAAGTCCGGAAATCCTTAAGTCTCTAGCACTTCTCAAAAAAACGAGTCGTGTTTGTTGTCCTTCCTTGTGTCTGAAGCGCCATTTAGCGCTCGAGGTGAAAAACGGACCTTGGTTGGGAAGACGAGCTGGCAGGAAAGTCTGGAATCACTTCGGATCAGAAAAGGGGGAGCGTTGAGAGTTGTGGGCCATTTCCCATCCCGTGCTGTGGTCGAAATGCCCGATATCCGAAGTGCTTTGAGACTTATAGTATTTTGCAATAACTTTCGGGCGGGAACTCCATTTCGGTTTTGTTGTAGGGTTTCCCGACATGCTTTGCGACAGTGGTAGATGGGTCCGCTGTGCGTGGTCGGGCACTTGAAATACAGCTTTGGGCAGTTCGAAGTGAGTTGTTGCTGGCCGGCGGGAAGACGTTTCGCATTTGGAGTCTTTAATGCAACATTAAATTCGATCTAAAAGGATTTTGAAATCGAGATACGCGTTTTGATGCGTATCAACCTTTAAATAATAAAACTTAGCCTGAACTGAGCATGTGTTCCTCGGTGGTCTAGTGGTTTGGTCGGGGATTTGCGCTCGGACGGCTCCGGGTTCGAATCACGCTTAGCATCTTTTTTTTTTTTCCGAACTGGACATTATGAAAGTGATTTACTTTTTTTGCGTTCGTCAAAATTCCTTACGTTTAATTTAAAAAAAATATCGAACCGTGTCGGTGTGAAAACAGAAGCTTACCGCAATATTGCGTTACAATAGGAGCCTTTGATTTATTTATTTATTTTTTTTTTGCATACGGTATTTCTCGAAAACGACGGAAAAAACAACAGAAAAAAATTCGGAACAATGTTTTGCAACTAATTTCTAGTTCACATGCCAAAATTGGACAAATCTGAGCAAGAAAAAATAAAAAAAGGCCTAAAAAGTCATATAGGCTGGACATGCTCTCGGCCCTTCAATTATTAATGAATTTTACCATGTGTTATGGACAATTTGGAGCTCTGGAAAATCTGTGTAAGTTCTGGAAAAGTCCTGGAAGTTGTTTCTTACCCTGGAAATACTGTCATGAAGGCATTTTCAACAAAGTCTAATTCCGTAATGCATGAGCCAGGAATAACTTGTACATGTAGAAAGTAACATGCTGCAACAGGGTTTTCATTTAGAATTGTAGTTGCAGGAGAACAGTGTAAAGTAACAGGAGAATATTATGAAAGAGCGAAGATAGCTACATATTGCCACTGAAATTTAGCCGGAGAATTCTGCGTAGTAGGCGGAGAATTCTCCGATCCCGATGCCTAATAAACACCCTGTGCAACCAAGATTTGTTTGTGATTTACCCAGAGAGCATGTTGTTGAAAAATGTTATAAAATCGTAAATTTAGGCCAACTTGAGTATTATTTTTAATCAATTGGAGATCTTTTGGAAAGTGAAATGCACGCTAACTGTTGTTTCTGCATTGTTTTGTCAGGATAACATGTTCAGTTTTGAGGTGGAAAAAGAGAAATACGCCTTGAAGCCTATGAATTGTCCAGGACATTGGTATGTTTTTGTAAAAATTAAGTTTTTATAATGGTCATTTGAGACCTGCCTAATTCATTTGATGGTTTGTTCTTTTGCTTACATGCAAGTGTATAAAAGACATAGAAAAGTGCTGCTTTATGAGCTGATACAAACATGAAAAACCTGGAAGACTCTAAAGAATGCGACAGTTTATGTTCACCTATTTGTTTTAATATCTTAGATCATGCTTCCACCAATTTTCAGCTTAAGATAAAGGAAGCTTTACATATCAAATGGGAACAACCTTCTTTGAACCAACAGTTGCATCATGTTAATTTAAAACTTTCTTTTTAATCACGTATTGTCACACATTCTTTCATTTATTTGTCAAAGGTGTTTTCTCTCATTAGCATTTTCTTTTACTTAGTATAAATTCAACTTTGTAACTTAAAATTTCAAACTGAAGATGACAAAGGATTGTCGAAACATGTCTTTTAAAATCAAGTCAGTTGTCGTTGCTTTAAAAATTATTACTTGCTTGCTATTATCCAGACCCATTAAAACATAAGCATAACTAATAATCATAACTTTATATCAACCATTGGGTGCAGGTGCAGGGATGTAGATAATAGCCGGGAACCGGGGAAATTACCCGGCTGTGAACTTCACTTTTCCGGCTGTAAAAGCCAAGTGCAGCTTTAAAAGGACTGTTTTTCTCTTTTTTACCCGTCTGTCAGTTCTATATTCCCGCCTATTAAAAACTGAATCTACATCCCTGAGGTGTAGTGGTTATTGCGTTGGACTTGAGATCTCTCTGAGTTCTGTGGTTTGAGGCCTGGTCTCAGCTGTCATGTGGTCTACTTACATAAGATACTTTGCTCCACATTGTCTCTCTCCACCCAGGTGTATAAATGGGTACCGGCAACAAAATGCTAGGGGTAACCCTGTGATGGACTATCATCCCATCCAGGCGGGAGGAGCAATACTCCTGGTTGCTTCATGCTTCAGAATTCAGGTTAAGCTCCAGCCGAGTGGGTTACCTGTGGTGTTGTAACATCCTTTGATAACCCAGGGCTTGCTCTAGCAGTGCCTGGGTGCCACAGGTGACTAACTTTTGTCTTAGGGTGACAAAAAAACTTAGTTTTTGCACATAGTTTAACTGCTGGGCACCCTGAATTTTAAGGTTGAACTCTTTTGGGCTCCCTATGATAACTCTTGTGACACAACCTTGTAACCCCTTAATTCTCATGACCTATTGCATTAACATCATTATAAATTGAGAAAATTGATGCTGATAACTTAAGATTGAGAGGTTTGTTAATTGATCTCTGTTTATTTGGTTTAGTGTAATGTTTGATCACCGCCCCCGTTCATGGCGTGAACTTCCACTGAGGATGGCTGACTTTGGTGTTCTCCATCGTAATGAGCTGTCTGGTACACTCACTGGACTGACCCGAGTCAGGAGGTTTCAGCAGGATGATGCCCACATCTTCTGCAGGCCAGATCAGGTCAGGATAGATCAGGAAAAAAGCATTCTGATTGGAACGCTATTAATGATGGACTGTTCACAAAATGTCACCAAATTGTGTTTTCAATTTCAAAAGTGAAAAAAAAATGTTTGGTGTTAAAGGGACACTGCCCTGGCTGAAATTTTGTGTTTTCATGGTTATGGCCTTTATTATCTTGAAATTGGAAGAAACCATCACCACCAGAAGCAAAGAAATATGAACTAAACAGACACAATAATGGCTAGAAAAGTCAAAATTTCACAAGAATGGCAAGTTTGATTTATTGACAGGCAGTCAGTAAATCAAATTTCATGAACTGTAATCCACTTCAATCCTTGCAATCCTGTACTTTATCTCCAAACTACTGCTTTTGTTCTGCTCCATAGAATCTTTATATCCGACTAAGTTGCATATTTGGTGGCATTTGGCGATATAATGTGGAAATAAGCTAAGCGACATTTTGCTATTTCGGCGGGACAGTGTCCCTTTAAGTAGAAATCTTTTTCCGAGGAAGAACCTTGACATATATTTTCACAGTACAGACCCCTTGCTAGTTGAATGAGTGTATATATTTGTGCATACATACAGTGTATGTCATGGACATCTTACCCTTAACAGATTGGCGAGGAAATTAAAGGCTGCCTGGATTTCCTGAAATTTATCTACACCAAGTTTGGTTTCTCATTCAAACTCTACCTGTCCACCAGACCTGATAAGTACATGGGGAAACTGGAGCTGTGGAATGATGCTGAGAAGGTGAGACTGGGTATACTGTACACTGGCACACATGAGCCACAGGAATCCCACACTGTCGAAGCTTAACCCAGTTTCTGTAGTGTGAAGCATCTATGAGTAATGTATTTCCTCAAATAATAAAGAGCTATTCCTTGATTAATCCCCCCTTCGAATAATCGCCTTACTTTGGTGGAAATATTAAAAAAAATAACCTCCCTTGACTTATCGCTCCCCCCCCTATCCCCTCCCCTTTCTTTCATATCCTCCCAGTCAAGTTAAAAATTTACTTTTTGTATAAGAAACAATTTGTTACAATTACAGAAAAGTTACCAAAGCACAGGTTTCATATAGTTTTTCTATAGTGACATTCATGTATTTGACTGTTTCCTTTATTTCTTGGAGCTCTCTAAATTGCAAATTAGCATGTTAGCACTTCCAGTGAGCAGTATTTGAAAAAATGGCCCCCCTTGATTAATCGTCTCCCCTCAAATAATTGACCCCTTTAAAGGAAATATGGTGTCTCCCTCCTGGATGGATGCCAGTCTGTCACAGGGTTATCCCAGCAATATGTTGTTAGTACTCATTTCATACTAATAGTGGCTTCACTTGCCTTGTTAACTGAGACCCTTTGTAAGGGATGGAACATTTTACTTGTATTTGCTTGCTCCTAGAAATAGTTTTATGTTGTTAATTGTTCGATGCTCTTTTATCTTTTCAAGATCCAAAAGGTATTTCTGTTTATTTCAGGAGCTTGAAAAGTCACTGAACGAAGCTGGAATGTCATGGACTCTGAACCCTGGTGATGGAGCATTTTATGGACCAAAGGTACCAAAATCCTGAGCTATAACAATCAAATATTTAAACAGCAGGTTCTTAAAGTGTTGTTCATTGTACTGCGGCTGGAATGGTACAGAAATTAAATCTAAGCGGACACTCCTCTAAGATGGACACCTAAACAGTACGCCAAATTAGGGCCTGTTTGCATGGAGGGAGGGTTACCCTAAGGCCAACTTACCTGGTTAATCAGATGACCCACCTAGCCAGGCCAGCCTACCTTTACATGCAAAATTCATAACCCTTTTACCTGGGTTACTGCAGTGTCATTGACATAAGAATACCAACAACCTCTAAATAAAATGCTCAAGAATTTGATTTTTTTCTTCATAATGAAGTTTAACTTTCCTGAAGTCATGTATACTACAAGCTCTTAGACATGGCCAGACACATAGTTCAACAACTTCAGCCACTAAACTAATCAAAGGCTCCTATGAGCCAACTCGCAAATACGACACAACCTACTGACCCTCTGCTCTCCTATGCATTTTGCCCCACCTAACCCTGCACACTGCATCCAACTCCCCACCCTCCCTTCTCTCATGCGAAAAGCAGGTGACCATTACCTATCGCATTTGGAACAGGCAAAATATATGCGCAAGCCTTATGTACTGGTCGGCGGAATTACCAAAAAAAGTTTTCAGCTGAAGGAAGGAAGGAAGGAGTAAAATTTGAATATTTGTCCCTATATGCAATAACTTATGAAACACTTCGTATATTCACGAGTTAAAAACGATTAATCATAAAAAATGTGTTTTGTGAAACATTTAAAATTAAATTTGATTTAATCTGGATGACCCTTTAAACTCAACTGTCTTGGTCACCCTTTCTCCATGCCCTTAGTAGACTGTATTCTCCACTACAAAGTAAAGCTCATCAGAGTTATGTTCGTGTTATTATCTGCTGTGTTACTGTCCTGACAGATTGATATTCAGATTCAAGACGCACTGCGCAGGTACCACCAGTGTGCTACCATTCAACTTGACTTCCAGCTTCCAGAGAGATTCAACCTAACTTTTGTCAGGTCAGAACACTCTTTTGCTGTTTTCATTTTAGGTGTTCATGTTACAAAGTGTAAAATGGTGTACAAAGCAACACTCAGTAGTAGAAACATCGAGGTTCCATTCTACCTATACAGCCTTGATCTCTCTAAGACGTTGTAATCTGACTGAGAGGCCTACATGCTGGCACTTAACTCTGTCTTCAAAACATGAATAAACTAGGGGTACCATATTACTATTCCTGGGGTGGGGTTATTTGTTATTTTAAGCACGTTTTGAGGGGAAAGGGTGGAAGCTTAATTAATAGAGAGGAGGTGCTTATTATAATCTAGTGAAATGCAATGTCATCCGAACCTCCTGCATGTGGATAAACGACTATAAACCATACTTCGATTGATCAATGAAGTGTTATACATTCATGATTTACCGTATTTCTGATTATTCTTTAGTACAAGCACCGGTAATATTTCCCCAAAGTTTGTGAGTGCTGTATGCGAATTCGTGGCCGGATTGGTTTGGTAAAAACATACTGGTAATACAGTCTGTCGTCTATTGTTTTGGTTGTGAAGGAAAAGAAGAGGGGGAGGGGGGGGGGGGATAATAAATTTCTTGCTCCAAAAAGGGGTGTGGGGGGGGGGGGGGAGGGGGCTTATTAGAGAGGGAGGCTTAATAGAGGATTTACGGTAGATAATGTGGTTACATTTCTTCTCAGAGGAAATAACTTATTTCTCCTTTTTTGAGCCAATTGAAATAGAAACATTTTTCCTGTTTGAAGATGCTATGGATGATACAACGACATCCATGATCTATATACCAAACTCTCAGAGGCAAGAACTAAATGTTGTTGTTGTTTTCGTATTGTAGTGGTGAAGGAGATGAAAAGAAAAGGCCAGTCATCATCCATCGTGCTATTTTGGGTTCTGTCGAGAGAATGATCGCCATCTTGACTGAAAGTTTTGGTGGAAAATGGTAAGGTGGATTTATGTATTTTCCGCTGGTATTCCAAGTAATTTATGCTACTTGTTTAGCTTTATCACCTGCCGCACCCTCTATTATGTATTACACCATATCCTACCATACTTTGTGTTTGGTGATTGGTATTACGGGAATTGAGGGGTAAAATGATTTACGTTCGTTTGAGCGCAGCGAATTAGAACGTAAACAAAAATTATCATTTGAGACTGCTTTCAATCCAGCTGTAGGGAATGTGTTTATTACAATATGACTTAACTCAAATGATGCTTGTCTTGCAGGCCGTTCTGGTTATCACCAACTCAAGCCATCGTCATCCCCGTGTCACCTAAATATGAAGAGTATGCAAACAAAGTATGTGTACTTCATTCCTTTAATATCGTATCAGACTATCGCCTCCTTTTAAGGCTGACTTCATTAGAATGGCATGCGCTCTCTGATTGGTCCATTTTCGGTCACCTATGCGAAATCCGGCTCACTAATTGGTCCATTTCGGTCACCTGTGCAAAAGTCGGATTTCTGATTGGCTACGAGGAAAAACAATGAATTATACTTCTTACCACTTGACATTGATGGCATTTTTCTTTTGAGGAGACAATTATATTCCAAAACAAATATTCCCGTGTACTCGCAGATACCACGCAGCTCTTAACAACCTCTAATTTCATTGTACCTGGGTATCACGCAGCTCTATTGTTTTCAGGGCTAGGGTCCATTGTTGTGTTGTTTGTTTTCTTGTTTTCTCAGAAAATCAGAGAAGACCTTGTAAGAGCTGCGTACTGCCCCTGTAGTCTGGAGTGTCAGCTCGCGTTGCGTTCACCACCCGGGGAGAGACGGGGGGGGGGGGGGGGGGGGGGGGATTGGTAGACAGCCAACACTTCAACCATAACGTTGTTTTGAAGTTGAGACTCAAAACATGCGCCGAGCACTGATTATGTAAAACTAATATTTGTGCAATATTTTGACTCTCTTACCTTTTGACGCTTGCAGGTCAAGCAGACCGTGTGGAATGCTGGGTATTTGTCTGACGTGGACATGGATCATGGGACCACACTCAACAAGAAGATCAGAAACGCTCAGCTTGCTCAGTACAACTTTATTTTTGGTAAGAAAACTTGTGTTGTACTGCATGAGACAGCGAGTTGTGTTTGACTGCCAAGGTACTGCCTTTGCAGTTCTTCAGTACCCATGATTTTTAACACTTCTTTTTGTTATAGTAATGTTGTGTTTCGTGTAATTAAGTTGTTCTGTCAATTCATCAAGCTCAGTGAATAAATCAACTTTATTTTATGAAAATAACACCTAAGATTATAATCAACTGAAAAACTAGTGACCCTCCTAAGTGATGAGCTAAAATACATAAAGTAGCTGTAAGAAAAACTTTTAAATGGTAAAAATTTGTTCCTAAAATAGCCAATCCGCATAACTAAACTACCGCAAAAATATCATGCTGTACGGCGCGCACATTTTCCCGCGTTCATGATGTACGGTAAGCACGTTTTCCCGCGCTCATAAAGTACGGACTACGCACGTTTTCCCGTGTTTTGCACAAGGTACATTTCTCCGAGTTCTGATTGGTTGTTTTTGTTGTGAATGATCTCATGTGATGACTATTACTAGAAAAAACTTAAAGACGGATTTGATATTATCCCTGTATGATGACGCACTTAGTGGGTTTTTAATGTTTCACTGACTTGTCTTGTGACCACCGGAAAAGCAAAATAGATCGTTGCAACCAAAAATGTGTTTCCATTTTTAAGAGGTTTTAGTTTTGGTAATTAGTTTATCACATTTTTTTTCAGTGGTTGGCGAAAAGGAAGAAAATTCCAACACTGTCAATGTTCGCACACGGGACAACAAAGTTCACGGAGAGGTCAGCATCGAGCAGGTGCTGGAAAAGTTCGCCTATCTCGCCAAAGAGCGAGTCAGGAACAGCGAGGATGAATTTTAAATTACAATTACAGTTTCTTGAAGCGGAGGAACGAAGAAACACGACTATTTGAATGTATCTGTTTTGTCTGTTAGAAGCGACGAGTGCAATCGGGAAAAGGGAGAGGGGAGGGGAGGGAGGGGTGAAAATGTACCAGACTCATTTTAGTGTCTATTTGTCGAAAAAACCCGTTACAGAAATGTGTTGTATTGTACCATTGTAATTGTATGCCTTCTGTTAGGTATGATATAGCAGGGTTTTTAAAAAGCTAGTTATCGCGCGCACACCCACAAATCAACACTCTCTCCTCACCACCTTCTTCCCACCTCTGCCCCCTTGCTCCACCCCTCCCAGCTCCACGTCCCCCTCCCCCCTCCCCACCCTCACAGTGAGTATGTATAGCTTAGTTTGTTCTCAACAAAGAAAACACTTTAATGTGATGTTTCCGCTACTGCAGATTGACCCCCCAGTACTCCCGTCAATAGGTGTGTGCCGCGCAGGTTCTTAAACCCTGAACCTATTTAAGGGTAGAAAATCGAAAATTGACACCATATTTAAGGGAAAACCCATAACTCTGAATTGCGTCTACAGGTCGTTTATATTTCTTTTCTGTACATGGAAAGTTTAGCATCAGGCATAGAATACTAGACTGCCTAGTTTCATTAATACGCCATGATAACCATTATATTTTTTTCGTTCAGCTGCGTGTTTAGATACTGTAATTTAGCTAATAGAATTTAAAGGAACCCTAACCAAGGATCACAATACCAAAAAGGATCGGCCCTATTTAAGGACTGAGAACATCAAAAACCATACCTTATCCCGCGGCACATACCTAAATAGCTTATATATGGGAGTACCCCCTCCCCCTCGGGAATTGAAACTTCAGGCTCTCCTGTATCAGACGTAACCGAGCTAGAGGTCGTTCTGTCCTCATCCCCTTATAGCTCTGCAGATTTGCACTTAGACGAGGTCGTCGTCAAATGTAACAAAATAGGAAGTTTTTCAATTTGTAATGTAAAGCAGGAAAGGTCGAATTGTCAATGTCGTTTAGTGTTGCTTTGTAAAAATTCTGAATAAAAAGTTTATTACGAAGACATCTGGAGCTGATTTTGTTTTAAGTAACAGTGTTGGATCTAAATTCCTTTCGTAAAGGGAGGGAGGATGAATAATGGGGGAAGAGGGGGAGGGGGGGGGGGGGTGAATAATGGGCGGGGGGTGAATAGGCGAGTGAATAATGTGTGTGTGTGGGAGGGGGGGGGGGGGGTAATGGGGGGCATTAAAAATGTTAGGGGGTCTCGGGTTCCTCCCCTGGGTACTCTAATAAGTGCTTACATTGCCTTCGCTGTTTAAGTGACATGTAATACTTGTCCTTCGTGTTCTTTTAGGTTGTAGTTCATTTGTTGTTATTCCCTTTGTTCTTTCCTTAAGGTTTTTTCCCACTTGACAACGCTTATTTCATTTAAGTTTCCATGTCACCGATTCTAAAGCGTGTTTTAAACGGGCAAGTTTTCTGTGACAAGTTTTACAAGTTTTACTTGCTCGTTTGTATGAATAACAAGTTCTATTTGACAAGTTTTCTTTGTAGCCAGCAATACAATTGTACAGCGGACGAAGAAAACACAACTCCATTTTATTCGTTGACCATGTCTTACATCGCCCTTACATGTATTAAACAAGGAGAATGGCATGGCAAGATCAATGCCAGGAACTACAGCTCTCATGAGCTCAAGAACCTCTTCGTAGTCAGTTTTCTTTTGTTTCTATTTCTATAGGATTCTTCCTTTGTATTCCACAAACTTTCTCTTGTTCGAAGGTATTCTAGTAGAAGCGATGTGGCAGAATCGGTCCAACGAACAGTTTTAGCTGCCATGTTATTCGCCATGACTGCTTACTCCAAACAACAAGACCGCTGAGCGCCCGCGATTTCGCAACGATTCTTGTCAAGTTTTCCTTGTTGAGCATACAGACAAGCAAGTTTTGCGATTTTTCAAGTTTTTCTATGACAAGTTGCCTTGTTCAAACGATAGCATGCCAGCTTTTGAACAAGTGCACTTAATGAAAATCAATACAAGTTTTTATTACAAACTTGTTATAGAAAACTTGCTAGTCCAGTGTAACGTGCTAAAGAGCGAAAGTTTCCATTGTGGACATTTGTGTGCTAGGTGTAAAACTTTTTGCAGCAAGGCAGATGTTTCTGTATTAGGGAAGAACAATTAGCTATTAAGCTAAATACTTTTGGACACTATAATAAAGGTTTTGTTGTTGTTGTTGTTGCGAAACACTCGCCCGTAAAAAACCCCCAAAGATTTGCAACGTGCGAGAAGTTGTCACTAGCATGGCCGCCAGCCAAGGTCAACTCGTTAAAACGAAGGCGTGATCAGCATAATTGCTTCCTGTAGTGCTTTAACGATATCATAATTACACTTTCTCACCCTCCTTCGGTGATAACAGCATTTTGACACTAAACACTTGTGTAGGAAAACGGGTTTGAAGCATAATGTAAACACTTGACAAATAAAGACTTTTTTCTGTCAAGTCAAAGTCACTGACGTATTATGAACTAAAAAAAAAAACAATTATTATAAGCTAAAGAAACAGGAAGGAACAACATTCCATCTCTGACAGACCTTGAAGTGTACGTGGTTTGGGTGTCAATTTGTTTTAATTGCGGTTTTTTGGCGAAAATTAGTATGCCGTTAAGTTATACAAGTTTGCGGTTTGTAGCAGGCCTCGAGAGTTAAGTGCTGCACGCACGCTATCGACATGTAAGGATCATTTGGACAAACAGCAGTAAATTGTATCCGGATCTTTGTGTAGATCAGGATCATTTTAAAAACAAACTTTAAACAAAATGCAAGGATGATTCTAACAGCTAAAAGTGTGCCTTCTATTGCCCAATATTTCGGTTAGACAAAACTAACCTCCATTAAGGGAGGACAAAAAGCTAAGTGAAAATAGGAACAAACGGTTACAAAATTTAAAATAAAGAAAGATACAATGTAGGTGTATGATTGGCTGATAAGAATAAACGAAAACTGACAAGAAATGACAAAAAGGGAGTAAATAAGATAACAAATGAAACTAATAAAAAAATTAAGTTTCATCCAATCTATTCTGCCGGTTTGACTTTACGAGTTCTGGGTGATGAGTTGTACGCTATGTTTGTTGAAGAGAACAACGAATGAACATTTCCAGAACAAATCACAGCAGCCTGATTCTTAGACGGTTCAGCCTACAGGAGGTCTTTACCTAACGCGTAAAAGTACCACTAACAAAAGCACTTCTCTTTTGAGGGAGTACCCCCTCCCCGTGGGGGAACACTGTTATAAGCTACAATCTCGGACGGAACAAAAAGAGAAATAACACCTCCGCTCCCCCCGATTCAATGATGGATTCGCGCGAAAAATGTCCAAGATTGTGGATGGTTTTAGAGCCGTTTTGGTCAGCAGACATTCTTTTTACTTCACGGTCACTATTCTACATGTCGCGTAGTTTGACCAGTTTCGCGATTATTTATGTTAAAAAAAAACAGGCTTTCATTTTGACCTTACCATACCAGGATCGGGAGCTTACCCGCGACTTATGGTACATGCGACTGGTCTCGTGGCAGTCGTGGCTTCGGCTGCTCGCCTGATCGAGTATCGCGAGGAACAGCGAAGGTGTCCCGGTTGATATATCGTACCGTATATATCGATAAATATCGTGTATATATCGTTTTGATATATCGTATTTTCATACATGAGTATGGTCAGGAGCTTGCTTTAAGCAAAGAGAATATAAAACAGAAAAATCGCCAAGAGTGACGAAAGCAAACAAAGCAAAGAAATACGAAACCTGGATCTAGTCTAAAAAGCTCAACGCTTCACTAAAAATGGTAATTTTTATTTCTTGACCGCCAAATTAGAATTGATGAACTGTAATCCACTTCCGTGTTTTAACTCCTTCACTTTATCGCCATACTTGTTCTATTTTGCTCTGTAGAATCTTTTTATCCTATTTAGTTTGAAACAGTTTTGAATGTGGCATGTCCTTAACCGTGGCTAACCTAAAGTGAATCTTTTAAGCCTGCAAAGAAATTTATCTCATTGCAAATTATGTCTGACCATGTCTGTAAGTCAAATTCGTTTCAGATCACTGTTGGAAACGATCTATTACGATCTAATGGCAAAGAGGTATGATCTGACTAATAGCAAAGAGGAATGATCCAAAGGCATAAAGGTACGATCTAAGGCATGAGGGTTCGAACAAATTACACTTGGTACGATCCAATGGAATGAAGATTACGATCTAATTGCATAGAGGTTCGATCTAATGGAATGAAGGTTACGTTTTGTTTGCATTTTTGTCTAGAATGCTCCTCCATACGTGACGCTTCACGACATAGCCCCTTTAATTGCTTTGTGAGCACATCCAGTGCTAAATCGTCGTCTCATCCGGGACATAGATTACGTCATAGGCAAAGTTAATCACACAGGATAAACCAGTTTGTCACTCTGAGTATTCAACTGCAATACTATTAATCGACTGAAACGTGGCTCAAGCTGATACCCTTTTCCCGGGCACTTTTGGGTTTGCAATATTAAAGAGTTTTCGATTATTTTCTCTTTTTTTTATAAAATCAGGTGGCCTGGGGATATAGATAGACAATAATGACGTGCTCACGTTACTTCCTGTTGTGTCCTAAAATGGCTTTTTTGCGTCACGACATGTTTGCTCAACAGTTGCTATCGCCGTTGCTACGAACTTTCCTGTGGATATAAAGAGGCCTTCTGCTCGTAAAAACTTCCTGTGTTCATTCGAATTGTTCGCAAAAAAGATTCGTTCTTGCATCAGAGGATCGCCGACCTTGTGCATCATAACCGAGGAATCTTTCATACTCGTATGTGGTTTCGTGATAACAGAGAGATTTGTTTCATCCCATCGATCGCGCTATATTTATTCGTGTTTTGTTCGCTCGAATAATAACTAAATCCGAAGATTCTGCTCGAACATCTCAACTGAAGCATGGTCACTTTGGAAATGGGCGATCCTTATGAGGATCAAATCCTAAATATGAATGGCAAACCGATAACATTTGACGATTTTTTCGAGGAGACCAGTTTGCACCTTAACTCAAGCCTCTTCCCGATGCCTTCTGATCAAGGTACGTAAGTCTTTATATAACGCAGAATTTATTTGATCTAAAGCATTTGATTTTTCAATTTGTTGTCTATTTTATGATGATGATCCCACTTCACGTCCACTTCCTTCTATCACCGTGAAAAGGTAAGCAATGGTCCTTCACCTAATTGGAGAGAAAATCAGGTGAATCAGGTGAAGTGGCCGAAATATGCCCTCCAGGCGGGATCAGTTGGTCAGCCAGACAGTGCACTTTCACTCTGCAAGAATGTTTTTTCTTCACTCAGCTCCTTTGCTTGTTTTTTTTTTCAGTAATATTCTCTTGCATGAATATTTTTGTATTTTCCCCACGCCCCACCACCATCACTTTTCTCAGTAATGGTCCGTCCCTAATATAGTATGGAAAAAAGGAAGAAAAAGAAAAGAAAGAAGAAGAAGAAGAAGAAGAAGACGAAGACGAAGACGAAGACGAAGACGAAGAAGAAGACGAAGAAGAAGACGAAGAAGAAGTAGATGGACGATCGCTCACTCATACGACGGTATGATGATTCAATCAGTAATCGTGATTTTAAACAGCATTTCAGTGGATTTTTGTGCTGTTTAAACTCTGCAAAATTTTTTGGCCAACTAAAATTCACGAACTATTGTATCATCCTTCCAGATCATTCCACACTTCATAAGCCATAGCTTAGCTCTTACTGACGTGTCTGTAAATATTTTTCTCTTTTCTATGATATTTGTATTTGAACTTTGCCTTTCATTTGAAATTTGAACATCAATGAAAGACTTGCTTTCCGTCGGCATTTGATTTGAACTGTGCTATTCATTATACGTTTACACATCAACTAAAGACTGCGCCTTCCCGGCATGCAAGTGTCCCTTTCAAGCGCTCATTTGTCAATCGTCAAATTCCAGGGACGGCGGAAGTATAATGTAGTAATGCCGGGTTTAATGTCAAGTTATACATCTGTTATATGTATCAAGTCTCAAATTTCGGCTGATTGACTATTATAAAATATATCGTGGAGAATGCTGAAAATAGCATTTCCGAGCCTCTAGATTTCAAAATTTTCGGGGAAGAGCATCCCCCCACACCCCCCTAGTAGTCAGGTCGCTTATCGCAAAAAAATGGCTCGATCTATACAGAGTGGACAAAAGCACCAAATTTGGTATAAAGGTAGTATAGGGCATGGTAATCAATATTGGAGGCGGTGCCCAGATGTACCTCTTCACAGTAAAGGATAGCAGAGCATTAAAGTTTTTAAAATCATCGGTGATGGGCTCCCTGTGGTGGGTACTAAGAAAAACCTTTTTCTCTGGCTTCTATTCCATAAAATCAATAGAAAATCTTTAAGGGTAGATAAAACTAAGTGTTCTTTGTTGAATTCCTGAAAAGAAAACTGAAATTCAATAAAATAAAGCGAAATAAAAAATAAGAAAGTTTAAGTCTTGTACCCAGTCCCCAAGCGGTCATCCAACATGGCGCCGATCAGTCATTCGCTACATGCAATGTAAGTACAAAAGAAAATTGTTGATTTTGAACACAATATTATCAAATTTGGATTTTTCTGAGTTAAAACATAGCCTTAAAGAGTTAACAGTTGGATATGTGCTGTTGTAAAGCTCTTTATTGGCTCAATTTGCAGCGAATAACGATTGTTTCCTTCGTTCATTTTCAGAGGTGTTCTAAATACGAAGCCAATTCTTGGCTAAAATGAATTTGAATTGGGAATCATGCATTATTTGCCAGCAGCAGACAAAAGAAAGTTTAAGATGTCCGCAAAATTCCCCTTCAACATTCGACCCAAATGTCTATACGACCTTCTTGAACAATATAGTGGCATTCAAAGATTTGGATTGCCTGCCGGTCGAAATTCAGTTCGATCTCGACAATGTCTCATCACGCACTCTAGAAGAAAATAACGCAAAATGGCACCAGACTTGCCGTCTTAAGTTTACCACCTCAAAGCTCAAAAGAGCAGAAGAGAGAGCAAATAAACGGGAAAATGCAGAGAAAACAGAGCAAGTGCTACCTACTCCTGAAGTTAACAAAAGAACCCGACGATCTCCTGACGATGAAAAGTGTATCATCTGTGATAAGCCCGGAGGAGTGTTGCATAAGTTTTCGACACACGAAGCCGACAGGAATTTAAGACGAATTGCCACCAAGTTGCATGAATTTGATCTGACTGCCAGAATGGCTGCTGGTGACTTGGTCGCAATCGATGCGTTGTACCATATGAAATGTCTGACAGAGCTGAGGAACAAGGAGCGGTCAGAAGAGAGAAAAGAGAAAAGTAGAGGTGTGTGGGAAGCGGAAGAGGACGAGAGAATAAATGAGACGAGAGCATTTGTAGAGCTAAAAGAGTATATCACAGACGCGGTAGAAAACAGCACCTATTTCTTCGTCCTGTCCGAACTTCACAGCCTGTTTGAAAGTCGCCTGAAAGAGTTAGGCATACAGAAGTCAATTAACCGATTTAGGTTGAAAAATCGATTACTCGAGGAATTTCCCGAGGCCCAGGAACAGAACGATGGAAAGAACACAATCATTGCATTTCGTGCCGGTCTTAAAGGCATATTAAAAGATGTATTAAAGGAAGGAGACTTTTCTGATGATACTTTAGCTTTAGCGAAAGCAGCAAAGATCGTCCGTCAAGACATGTTCTCGCACACAGGATTTTCTTTCTCCGGTGCATTCACACCCGAATGTCAAGAAAAATCAGTCCCCGCCAGTCTCAAGACCTTGATTTCTATGATTCTGACTGGTGTAAATGTCAGAGAGCAAGGACCCGAGTCACAGCCTTGTTTAACTATGTGTCAGACGATTTTGTTTAACTCTAAGAAACGATCATACAGTTTCGAGCGACACACCCTAGCACGTGAGCCGCCATTACCGCTTTACATTGGTTTCAGCCTCCATTCCTTAACGAGGTGCAAAACACTGATTTCCAAACTTAATCAGCTGGGTCTCTCCATCTCGTATGACAGAGTTATGGAAATTCAGGAATGGCTAGCCACAGCTACGTCCCAGCGTTTCGAGTCTGACAGATGTGTTGCTCCTCCCTGTCTTAAAAAAGGCATCTTCTCTGTGGGTGCACTCGATAACATTGATCACAACACAAGTTCTACAACTGCTACATCCTCGTTCCATGGTACTGGAATCAGCATTTTCCAGTTTGCGACTGAAAACAATCCTGGCGAGAGTCGACCGCCGATAACCATTCCCCCTCCTGTTGGATCTGCTTCACATTGTCTTCCAGAAAGTTATGCTGTTGTCCCTCCTACAGAGCTTAATACGACAACCACGAGCTAGTAGTGTTGGATAGCAGAGACTGCATGGATGTCTCGGTTGCTGAAACGGTGCAGTCTTTTCAAGATCTCGGTAAACGGCAGTACGAGGAGTATCGGAAGCAAGTAGTCATTAACCGAACAAAGTCGATTAACGATCCAATCAAGAAAAACAACTTAGCTCTTTTCAAGAAGCCGCATCAGAAGTCCACGTCCAAGCAGCAAAAGACAATCTCCGTCTTACAGAACAATGTTGCCATCTTCTCACAGCTATATATCGCGATGCAGAACAGAGAGAGTGACCTAGCGGAGTTCTTCTCGCACGAAGTGCAGTCTTTCCCCCCGTCTTTGTCCGAGTTTGGCAAATTGCGGCTTCCAACAGCGAAGTCAGATCTTCTACAATGTTTCCCAGACGTTCAACAGCCTGAACCACCCAGACATGTCGGCTGCAGAATCCTCGATGGCGCTGTGATAGTCCACTGTCTTCCCACCACAGGTGCTGTCACGTTTGACGAGTACGCAGACAAGGTTTTCATACCGCATCTACTGAGTCAGCTGCAGTATACCAAGCGAATAGATGTCGTTTGGGATGCCTACGTGCCTGGCAGTTTGAAAGAGTCTACGAGGGAAAAACGAGGGACGGGAAATCGGAGAAAGGTATCTGGGCAGACAAAAGTACCTTTGCAATGGATGCAGTTCCTCAGGGATGCGGTAAACAAGAAAGAGTTGTTCCAATTTTTGACATCTAAAGTAGCCAACTTCAAGTTTCCCGCCGACAAAAGTATCTACATAACATCAGGTAATCAATGCTTAGCGAAATAAAAACTTCCCTTGTCGAGGAAGTAAAACTTCCACGCAAACGTATAGCGGTTGTTTCGAACTGGCCTCAGTGCAGATGTCAGGTAAACTGATTCCCGCACCAGTGCAGCATCTCTTTTCTGATTACAGTAATACTTAAACATGTTTTACTCTTTATGTTGGCAGGACAAGCCGTGGTTTCAGGAGGGACAGGGCAGCCTATGGTCAGCTGCAACCACGAGGAAGCAGACACGAGAATGATCGTTCATCTCTTCCACGCTTTGCTGACTATCGACAAAGCACTGGTTCGCACAGTTGACACAGACGTAATAGCGATACTAGTTGGAAAGATGGCCGACTTCCTAGCGGTCAACCCAGAAGCCGAGGTCTGGGTTGCGTTCGGGATGGGCAGGAACTTTCGTTTTCTCTGCGTCAATGCAATCTCTGCGTCCCTAGGTGTCTCCAAATCCCGTTCCCTCCCTGTATTCCACGCTTTAACCGGGTGCGATACGACGTCGGGATTCTACGGCAAAGCAAAGTGGACAGCATGGGACGCCTGGACGCTGTGCAGCAATAGAGTGACGGCTACTCTTGAGTTTCTCGCGACCAACCCCTTCCAGCAACTCACAGAAAATTCCATCCACTTCCGCACTCTAGCCGGAGCGTTTCATCATCGTGATGTATGACAAGACCAGTCCCCGCACCAATTTAAACGATGCAAGGATGGATCTTTTCTGTCGGCGTACTAGTGGATCAATCGATAATCCTCCGCCGACAAAGGTATCTAATCTAATCATATCAATTCGATTTATTTTTATACTAACAGAAATGTAACGTTTGGATATTTACTTCCTTGAGAATGCCCTGTTGCACCATGTTAGACGAGCCACTTTACAGGCAGGCATCTGGACCACTAGTGACTCATCTGTCCAGGAGATCCCCTCACCCGGTTACTTTGGTTGGACCAGGAGTGCTGACACATGGACGCCCCTATGGCTTACCGTACCGGAGGTCTCAAAGTGTTGTCAGGAGCTGCTCAAGTGTTCGTGCAAGCAGCAGTGTACTAGGTGTAAATGTGCAAAGGCAAACCTCAGTTGCACTCCGCTTTGCAAATGCACATGCAATCGATCGTAGACAGTAGGGTATGACCTTTAGTGTGGATTTAGTGGATTTAGTGTGGATTTAGTGTGGATACTGTGTTGGTTCGTACGTTTACTGTCTTCCATGCTCCATTGTGGGCAGATTGTCAAGATTAGAAATTACGGACAAAAATCGAGTCGTCTCCAGTAACGAGGTGAAAGATTGGACTGCATGTTTCATAGCAAGCGAAGGTCAAATATGGATAAAAAAAACGGAGAGTATCGTGTAAATATGTGAGTATTTTTTAATATCTTTTTCTTTAATTAACTTTGTTCTTCCCATAAAAAGATACAGAACTCAAAATTTTGAAAAAATGGATGAGTGGAGCCTGGAGTCGAGTAAGAAGCAAACTTTGCAATTTCACTAGTTAAAGCATATTTATCTACTCCCTTGAGCCGATCAATGTTCAACTAGTATAAAACAGCTTGTTTCTGCTTACACCACTCGTAAATAGTCACGAGAAAGACGTTTTTAAAATCAAACCACATGGAGCCCAATTCGTGAAAATTTCAAATAACTCGAACCCCTGGAGAGATACATCTGGGCACCGCCTCTAATATTGAATGTCATTCTTAAAAGTACACTCGTGCCAAGTTTGGTGCTTTTGTCCACTCTGTATAGATCAGAGCACTAAGCAACCAGACTATAGAGGCTCGCGACTTCGGCGCTCGTTATAACAAGCAGAATTATGAAAGAGAATCGCGTGGGATCAACAATTTATTGCGGGATCAGGGATCAAAATTCCCAACGGCTTTGAGATCAAGGATCCTGTTCCTGATCAAGGCCCTGTTATAATGGAACGTTTTTGAAAAAGTCGCTTTCCATTGATGACAATATACTGAGAAAATATCGGTTGAAATTAATATGACAATGAAATTTCCTCAATGGAAGCCACCAGGAGTAGAAAAAAACCCTTTTTAATGATACAGTTTTATCATCAATTTGATTTGCAACAAAAATTCGTGGATTGTTCGTGGAGGCGTGGAGGCGGTAAACACTCTATATCAGTACACCACACAAACTTAAGGGTATATTTATGATGAAAGTACACATTCTTGATGTCCCTCAATGGTTGTTTTGAAATGTTGAGCTTGCAAGACTCGGAACGCCAATTTTCCAAATGTACACTGTCTTAGATAAGCATTAGTCAAGTTTTTTTTAATGATGTTGCGCTTTTAAATGTTATCTAAAAGGAAATACAACGCACGTTTTACTGTGGAAAATGCAATACGCGTCACGTCTGTGAAAATCAGTCGACATCAATTCTAACAAATTAAACTTTTCTTAACTCTTTTCTGTATACAGAAAGCATAGCATTGGTAGCTTTTATGGCCGCTATCTCTTCTTATTTGCCGTTATGTTGATATTCATTTTCCATAGAATAATAAACAGTACCACAGGAAAGTACTGCTCAATCAGCTCAATAGCTTTCATTTCAATGGTCACATTAGTCGAAAATTTGTCTAGCTACAGACCCAAAAGCTTAAAACCACCTTGTACAGGCCTAAATGTGAATGGTCAAATTTGGCTTGATTCACAGACTCATAAGTCAAGAACATCCTTACATAGGTTTCAAATTTTACTCAAGCATGGAAGAGGCAATCCAACTTATTCGTCCAGTTCCTACAATATTTAAAGTAGTTCCTTTTGTTCCCTTTAGCTGTCATCGCCAATGATGTAGTCACAGAACGCCTTGAAGCCAAATCTGCTGTCAAAGATGAGCCGACAGTGAACAATCCAATGCGGGGGCCTTTTGTGAATTCGAGAGGAGACACTATTTATTACTTGAGACGGGAGATGCCTGACCTCGACCTTTATGAAGAAGGTGACGTTATTTATTTCTTCGGAAAGCCTCTTGGGTAGTTGACTCCTGGGGGATGAGTTGTACGCTATGTTTGTTGAAGAGAACAACGAATAAACATTTCCAGACGAAATTACAGCAGCCTGTTTCTTAGACGGTTTAGCCTATGTGGATAAATTTACATGGGAGTGAACGTTGCTGTTCTCCACGGTTAAAGCGTGACACTTGATTAAATTAATATGTGTTTAATTAAAACGTGAAAAAAAAAAATGGTAAGAATAAATGAAAAATTATAAAAAGTGTCGTAGTGATTCACTTAGAAGGAATTTGGCTGTATTTGCGGAGTTTTTTTAAGAGTTTTGTGCTTTTGGAAATCCGGTGGAGTTAATAAAAAACGTTTTATTCATTTTCTCCGGTAGTATTGAGCGTACATTTCGCATTTTTGCATGTGACGCTGAAGTGCCATTGCTTAGAATTTAATTTTTCAAGTTACGCTGTGTTCTTTAGCTTTTTCAATTTTCGCTACATGGCGGGATTAAACCAAGTTCGTTGTGGTTACATTTGTCCACATTCAGCCATAAAGTTTTTGCTTAGTATTCGCTTTATTGTTATGCTTTGTGCTATTCATCAAATAATAATCTTCTAAAAGCCAACAGGGTTTTTTTTGTATTCATGACAAACAAACTTGATTGCTTTCAGTTACTAAAAAAATGGTCGTGTATATAATTATTGTTACTGAAATGCGCTACCTTCCGAACAATAGAGTGTGTGCGCTCACCTGACCCTTGAATTACCGTCCGCCATGTTGGAGGACCACTTTGATGGGCTTTCCCTGTGTTTACCTTCTGGAGAGGGGCAGTGCGAGCGCTTTTGAAATCATAACTCGCGTTTCCTTTAACGTTGTGAATTAAAATCGAAAAGGTAGCTAATGTACACTGCTTTTTTGTCATTTTTGCAAATTTAAATCCCAAAAACCCTTTTCTTTCGATAATTATATGGGGCCGTATTTGTTTCGATCAATTCGAATTGCCGATTTGCCTTCGCGATTTTTTTTAAACCTTGAAAACATTATCACAGAGTAGAAAATCAGCCACACTTATAAAATCGGTTTTACGTCAACAATATTTCTTATAAAATGGAATCATTTTCATGGTCGCGACAAATTGTAGAATCAGTCTTGTAGCTAGCGCGTCTCTAATTATAGCTAGTTTTGCACGCTGCAATTTGTCTGCACGAAATTTTGTTTCGAAGTGGTTTCTGTGGGGAACTTGTTACCCGGGTGCTTACTATTTAGCCAAGAAAACCGGTATTTTCGGTTGGAAAGCAAAAGGTACGGTTGATTTTCAGGGAATTTGGGTTGAAACTAGTGGAAAACCTTCAGCGATTAGTAGCGTGAGCCCGGCAGCCGGGCACGGTCTTCAAAGGGTCTTATGAAAATGCCTCAGAAATTCCCACAGAATTTTCACGAAAAGCTCCATTTAAACCTCCTAAGAGTATTCTATCTTTGTTTAGAAATGCCAAGCGCTTCGAAAAATTATTTTGGTTTTGTAGTTGACGAATTCTCCGAGCTTCTGCATGCTATAAAATCGCTATGTTCTCGACACTTAGAAAATCTGAGTGTCGAGAACATAGCGATTTTTTAGTATGCACAAGCTCGGAACAAGCTCGGAGAATTCGTCAACTACAAAACCAAAATAATTTTTCGAAGCGCTTGGCGTTTCCAAACAAAGATAGAATACTCACAGGAGGTTTCTGAATGAAGCCTTCGAGATTTTAGCATATTTGACAGCATCGGAGGCTCAAGTTATGTTGTTTTAGGCTGCGTTTTTTTGGGAGAATCCGAAATTGGATTTGTGATCTCGGATCATATGGATTTTTCATGACTAAAAAAACGAAAAATCCTAAAACGGATCATTTAACGTAAAAAAACCGTTGGTATGCAAATGAACCTATTTTGACTCGCTTGTGTTTATCAGCCTGCTCGACAAATAGTTTTCAAAATATAAGCAATAAAATCTTACCTGAATTGCCCATGATATGAAATCGCGGAAGAAACAAAACAGCGAACGGAACGAGTAAATTTGCACGAAAGACCGCTTGTCAGATGTACTTTTTTCGAATCCATTCCCAAAAAAAACGCTCAGATCACGAATCTAAAAATCCGGATTTGGATTTGATCCGAAGAATCCAACATGAGTGTGGATTTTATGGATTCATGATCCGTTTCTGGATTTGCCCAAAAAAACGCAAAATCCGTTTTTGGATTCAGAAATCCGGATTTGGATTTTCCCAAAAAAACGCACCCTACCATTTTGATTACGTCAGTCCTCCAACATGGCCGCCGGTAAGTTTGTGACGTCATCCGCACACACACTATAGTTACCTTAAGTTTAATTTATGGTTCTTAATTAGCTTCGTTCCACAACTTCACGGTATCTATTCAAGTTGACACTTGTTAGTAAATTTATCGACATTTTAAGTTATATTTAGCCGAATTATCACGTAGCAAACTGTATTAAACACACTAGCTGTTAAGTAATGATCCGCATATTAAAGAAGGATAGCGCCAACGGCAATGGAATGTCAAACACGATGGAATGTCAAGAATTTTCATTGTTAAAACTAGTGATCTCATTGGCCTAGACTCAAAAACCGCTAAAAAGTTAAGGTTCAAGGTGCATTTTGTCTAATTTTTTTAAGGTTTCAAGTTTTTTGAGACCCAATCGCACAACATACAATTTTTAAATGAAATTGTATTTGGGGAACTTCATCAAAGAAGATGTACTCACCTGTCACTCGAATCACGCGCTGCCACATCACGTGTTCCGAGGAGCCCAAGAGAGCCCATAGAGCTCTTTGCGAGACATCTTTGCGACACTATGGGCGGGAATCGAGTGACAGGTGATTACGGAACCTGATATGGTGAACGGGTCATTGTGAAATCTATTTGCGCTGGCGTTCTTGCTGGCGACATTTAGTTCGCTACACTGTGCTGATGAGTTGCAATAACAACGAAACGGCTGTCCACGGTTGCGATCCTACTTTGTCAGTTTCTGTCGTGAAGGTGTCTCGCAAAGTCTGTTTTTTTTTTATGTAGTCAGATCAGCCCTGCAGTTTATTGTATGTTTGTCCAAGTCCCGGGGGAGGGGGAGGGGGGCGGGGGGGGGGGGGGGGGTACTCTGCAAATTTTTGGGCGGGGGTGTGCCACTAGGACTCTGAGACCCTTAACCTATACTAGACCATTTCAGCTGCATTTTGCAACCCTATTCTAGACTAAACACCGAAAAACCCTACCCTATCCTAGACCTATTTTAGACTTGTTTAACTGCAAAAACCGTGGACGAAGATCCTGCTGGTTTTTCGTTGGATCTCACAGGAGGAGATCTAATCAGCTAAAATGAATCAATATACTAACGAGAAGTGGACTACTGCAAAGCTGATACAACGAGTAAATATATTCCAAACAATATTTCGGCTGGCCAGACCAGCCTTCTTCAGGTTAAATACCTATTTTAGACTCGTTATTTTCCAGAAACTCGTTCACTATCACAGTCTAAGATGTCAGGGTCAGCAAAAATACCGCACCGCCCGCCGTACCTATTTTTAAATGCCATTTGCCAGTAAACCTCGTCTAGACTAAATTCTTCATGCAACTCAGATAGTTTCTCGGAAAATGATACCCTATTCTAGACCAAAAATCTCTGATTACTATACCCTATCCCAGTCTAAACTGCCTGAAAACCATACCCTTCACAGCGGCCAGCGGCACATACCTATATAAAAAACTTTAACATGCAAGGCTGACAGCAAATTCGTTCGATTTCTTTTAATAATATTTGCCCGATATTTCGGTTAGACAAAACTAACCTTCATCAGGGGCTAAGAAAGCTAAGTGAAGAAGGAAACAAACGGTTACAATATTTAAAAGGGGGCTAAGATAAAATACTGACACATGATAGGCTAATGAACAAGTAACGGTTGAAAACTAGAAACGGCTAGTAATGATAATAACAATAAATGTGTGGAAGATTAAATTTCGTCGCGTCTGTTCATGCCATTAGGTTATTTAATCACTATAGACAATACACTTGAACCTAATGGCATGAACAGACGCGACGAAATTTAATCTTCCACGCATTTATTGTTATTATCATTACTAGCCGTTTCTAGTTTTCAACCGTTACTTGTTCATTAGCCTATCATGTGTCAGTATTTTATCTTAGCCCCCTTTTAAATATTGTAACCGTTTGTTTCCTTCTTCACTTAGCTTTCTTAGCCCCTGATGAAGGTTAGTTTTGTCTAACCGAAATATCGGGCAAATATTATTAAAAGAAATCGAACGAATTTGCTTAGACTTGCCACAAGTCGACTGCGAAACCCCCGAGAGCGCGACGAAGTCGCGAAAAGCGAGTGACGAAGTCGCGAGTCGACTTGTTTCGTCTGCACGAAATCGAATTTAATTTGCATATTGTTGGCGCGAAAATATGGATGTGACGTAATGGTTCACGCATCGGGCTGGTAAAATAAATAGTTCTCAAATGACTGGATAGTCTGAATTCCACAATGAATTGTAATAAAAGGTGACGGGATGACAGGCCTAGCAGAAATCCTGCTCGTCGCTAAAAGCATTTCAGCCTAGCTTTATACGAATAACTCTACCCCAAGAACGTTCCTTTCAGTTCAAACAGATGCTTATCACGTACTGTTATCAGCTTCTGGTTCAAATTAAAGATATAACAGGCTTGTTGTCGTTTCTTTGATTTTAGGAAAAAATCTCTAGCTGTGATACTGGCAGGAGAAATTTACGCTTTCCAGAGCCGTTTAGAATATTTAGTTAATACGCCATCGTTTGTTTGCTAGCTCTTGGCATTACAATGGAGCTTCTTTGGCTCAATTTGAAAGAGTTGCAAGGTCACTGAGTAGCCGCTTAAGTAGGAATTATTCACTGCTTAGGATCAGTTCATTTCTCAGTCCGTGATTTAATGTGACCGCAAGTCTGCGGTTAGCATAACTTCTGATATAGTGTTTCTTCATCACGACTTCTAAGATCCAAGTCTCATGCGATAGTCACGGTCTATATCTTACAATTGTTTTTAGCTTCTCAGAGTTTATATAATGTGTTTCTCGAAGCTAGGCAGTATCTCCATTGTCAGAAGTATGGCGTCATTGCATTCGGTTTGAATTATTTGAATCTCTACTGTCTCTAGTATGATAACTGTTTTGTAATTCTGCGTTTCTAACAAGTTTCCCGGAAAATGACGTCATGAAACTTAAGGTCCTCTGATTGGACATCAATGCTGCCACACACCCGACACACCGCCGACCCAGAGGAGGTTGGACACGGGCCGAAAGGTATCCTGGTAGGAGTAGTCGACCAATCAGATCAACGTATTCATTCACAGTTTTTTCTGCGAGAATTTCTCCACGCAACATTTCATGGTTTTTTAGTCAGTTTTTCTTCAAATATGAAGTCCGCTTTTTCCAGTAAAGGATTTTTCATGAAAGGTATGTTGCTGCTTTTGGTATTTACTTGTTTATATTACAACTTTTGTAGCAGAATTCGCTTTTATTAGACTTCCTCGCAAGCCGGTCCAATATGGCGGCTTTCGTCCACGTTGTGTAGTCAACCAACGCGTTCGTTTCTTAACGCTATATCGTGTGGGTTCTAGCCACGAAAATCGCACCATCTTTTGTAGAAAACGTTATTCTTTTTATTTAGGACGTCGTACCACATCGTACCTCTTACCAATTTTCTGTTATTTGCGATTAAAGTTCAGTCATTTTCGCAGGTTATCACAACTGTGTGTAAGCTGTAATTTGTAAGGTTGCTTCGACCTTTTGAGATCAAAGTTTCTGTCTTCTGAGGAAAAAATATCTACACTCTAATCATGAGAGTTGAACATTGCAATTTATATATGAGCTTTTATAACCTTTATAACTAAAGGCTTATATGTTTGTTATTGTTTTCTTTTCATATTTATTAGAGTGGCTTCCTAATGAAGGCTATTCTTTTTCTAGGTTCAACAGCAAAATGTGGAGCCCTTCAGTCTGCTCTTTTTCCTGAAAATAGCAGCCAAACAAGAATTACATTTTTATTGCTTGGCCCAAAATAGTAGGGCTTAAGGCATGGCAGTGAGGGTTTTGGTCTGTCATTATCATGTCTTGTAAAGCCCTGCTCTTAGCAAAAATCCAAAGCTCTTGAGACCCACAAACACCTAAAAACAGGTCGGTAAAAAATGGCGCGCTGCAGGCGAGAAAAGTCCATTCTCCGCCCGACCACCAAAAACGAGAAAACGAAAAACGGACTTAATTTGAGAAAGTCTAGAATTTGCTGTCTGATCAGCCTTGCATGTTAAAGTTTTTTATTTGGTTCATTGCTGATCCTGATCTGCGCAAAGATCCAGCTACATTTTGCTACTGTTTGTTCAAGTGGTCCTTGCATTTTTACGGAAGTCATACCTATATAGTCTAGTCTCTAGTCTCCAGTCCCTCACTCCTAGAATGCTAGCAGCCGCTCGCTGGATGGTCGAGTGAGCGGGCAGACTCGACGATCGACCGAGCGAGCGAAAGCCGAATGTGAACCGAGCTTATCTTCGTGATTAGCTCGCCCGCTCAACTGATAGAAAAGGGACAGCAAGCGCCAAGCAGTCTGAATCACGCCATGCACGTTTTGAGGCTGAGATTGGCCAAACTTTTAACTGAACTTGTAACTTGTAACTTTATTACTTCCATCACTTTTTTACAATTATGTGTAATATTAAACAAATTAAACACAAGAAGTGATGAGGAGTCTAAAGAAAAGCAGAAATGCTTGAAGTAATAGACCCCCATTAACGAAGACAGCCCATTTGTTGTTACAATGAGCAAATTAAAAATAATCTAACAACTTTATAATAAAATGTGTTGAGCTCAATCTGTCAGTTGATACCCGGGGTATCAACTGGTACCCGGGGTATCATTTCCAACATTCGGTAACGCGAACATTTATAATCGAGCTTAATCGAACATGATCGATTGTCGAACACAATCGGGCAATGAACAAAATATCGAACTGACCAAAAATTTCGGCAATCGAACTCAATCGAACGTTCGATTTCCGAACCTTTGATTAGCCACCAAAAAATGAATTGTTTACAATACCTGGTTTTCAGAACAGGCTCTCTAGATACCAGATGTTTCCATCGATCCCTCGAAATTGACGAATCCTTGGCGGAAATAAGTGATGATATAGTATATATCGGAAGGTTAATACAGTTTGTTTTCAGTAGAATTGCCGTTTCCAGTAGCTCACATTTCTTTGTTTATACAAGATGGTTTTGACCAGCACTTGATTACGTCAGGATGACTGACGGTTTTGTTCGATTTCTGAAAACATTTAACAATATCGAACGATTAAGTTCGATTATGTTCGATTAGTTCGATAATCGAACGCACCAAAAAGTCTCACGTTAAGTCTTGTTCGATTGCCGAATACAATCGAACGTAATCTGAACATTGTGTTGGATAACGTTCGATTGTTCGATTTTGTTCGATTTGATACTCCGGACATTGATACAAATACGATTACTGAATATTAGAGCAGTTTTCAATTGAGTGTCGAAAGTAATTACACAATTGCTTTGGTTTTGCATTGCTACGCTTTGTGATTGGCTAAAAAATCTCGCGCCACTTTCTCGACCAATCAGAAGTAAAACCAAAACCAATCGTGACTTGCTCGCACGCGTTTTCCCGCGCTTTGCGCCGGCGACATGTAATTGCTTCGAGCTCTGATTGGTTCATTGGATTGTTTACGACTGTTGTGATTGGTCAGAGTAATTACTTTGGTTTTGGTTTTACCACACTCAACTGAAAACTGCTCTATACCATTTATTGTTTAAAACAGCATGTCAGGAATGTTTTTAGGCTCACGAAACGTTCAGCCCCAGCTCGGCCTCAGATAAAAAATTAGACGTTCTTTTATTTAAAAAGTGTTTACCCACTTTGATCAAGTTTTCGTGCCACATGCGCGTTTTGAGTATCGGAAACCATTTTGTTACACCGCATTTTATAAAAGTTGCTTTTATTCCTTTGATAAGATGTCTCCGGGAGGGATATAACCACAAAGACTGTCGTTAACCAAACAGTCATGACCAGTGACATCAGAATGTTGTTCCTTCCGGCTTGTTTCTAAGAAATACGGGAATTATCACATACCAGTGCGCAGGTAATACAGTTAAGGGGGGAGAAACTTAACTACAAGGTGGTTGCTATGGAAGAGTTCCAAACGTCATATAATGAGTTTCTTTACTTCCTCGGCTATGATGTTTGGTCACGTTCATTCTGTTAATGGTACCATTAAATTTCATAAGTCACAGCCATATTTGGTAAGTCACGTGACCAGAACCTAAAAACCCTTAAAACTCAAACATCTTACATTTTTTTCCAATAAAACCAATGTCAACGGCTTAAGAACATCCTAATAAAAAATCTGTAGCATGGATTTGTTAAAATTCACGTAATTGAAAAAGCTATGACGTCACAAAGGTGTATTTTGATACATTTTCTTTAATAACTTTCCTGTTTTTTCGCCTAACGGTAATTCCATGCTACAGATTTTTAAAAAAGTTGAATTGCGTATGATTCGGCAAAAAAATCAGATTTTTATCTCGTTTCCTTTGAGTTTTTACGCTTTTTCATTCTTACGCGCGGTTGGGGACTGGCACTAGTTACGCATGTGCAATGTCGATTTAGTGATGTCTTGTGTTCAGTTTCATAGTTCCCACCACATTAGCAGTTTATGACACGTGAGAAATGCTAACCATGAAATAATGTCCCTAGCAACGACTCCAAAACTGTAGTTAAGTTTCTCCCCCCTTAACCGGGACGAGTACGTCCAAATGGAAATGGAAATCTCTAGGGGTGAGGGGTGGGTCCGGAATAACTATTCTCATGATAATGATGATGGTGGTCACGTCTTAGGAAATAAGAACAATGTTCATGATATGAAAATATACTTGGAAATTCAGTTGTAGATATTAGCGGTGGTGAGAAAAAAAAATCAGTGAAAACGAAACTCCTTTTGTACTTGTTTCTCTCAAAGTTTGCTCGATTTTGTTAGCAACGCAGACAAGATTCAAGAACGCAATGATGTTTTTTTGTGCTTGAAGATGAGCATGTTTTTTTTTTTTGAAAACTCGAAGGAAAAGCGTGAATGGGTGTGTTCATGTATCTCATTAATTAAGTGGAACTATTTCAATATTTAAAACCTCAATAACCTTGATAAACTATAATATAGTATACTGCGGCTAAATTAGATTACCAAATGGACATTTTTGTTTCTTTCTGTTTGTTCGCAATCCTAGTTTTCAAGAAAAATCTCGTCAGAGAAAAAGGATTCGAGAATGGACTGCCATAAATACTTATTTCCCAATTAACACACTTGACATTGACGTATTATTTCCTCTTTCCGGAGAAGCGTGAGTTGATTCACAAATCAGACCACGTTTGCTTTGTGGCACGTCCAGTAGCACAAGCATCATCTCATCCGGGACATAGATTACGTCATGGGCAAAGTTCATCACACAGGACAAGTTCGTCACGCTGAGCTCTAATTTGCAATAAATCGGCTGAAACGTGGCTCAAGCTGTTCATACCCTTTCCCTTAGCACTTTTGGGTTTGCAATATTGAAGAGTTTGCGATTATTTTCTTCTCTTTCTATATAAAATCAGGTGACCTGGGGATATAGATAGACAACAATGATGTGCTCATGTTACTTCCTGTTCTGTCCTAAAATGGCTTTTTTGCGTCACGACATGTTTGTTCAACAGTTGCTATCGCCGTTGCTACGTGCGTCTTCATTTCAAAAGACAGCGAATGACATCAGCAAAGCAGCCTATTTCTAGCAAAAAACCTTTACCTAGGTCTGCAAAATCCCAGAATTAGGCTTTATACCAATTCTTACCGAGCAGGCTTCACTAAAACGGTGAAACTCAATGCAAATTTCCTTACCGCAGACCGGAAGTTTCACGGTTGATTGGCCATTTTGCGGTTAATCCGAACACAATGCACGGAATTTTCCTGTGGATATAAAGAGGACTGCTGCTCGTAAAAACTTCCTGTGTTCATTCGAATTGTTCGCAAAAAGATTCGTAGTATATAGACTCTCTGAAAGACACTGTAATCAAGTGTACCATTGTCCTTGCATCAGTGACATTAGTGGATCGACTTTGTGCATTATAACCGAGAAATCTTTATTGGCTCGTACGCGGATTTTCAAGCAGGTTCGTGATAAACAGAGAGATTTTGTTTCATCCCATCGATCGCGCTATATTTATTCGTGTTTTGTTCGATCGAATAATAACTAAATCCGAAGTTTCTGCTCCAACATTTCAACTGAAGCATGGTCAGTTTGGAAATGGGCGATCCTTATGACGATCAAATCCTAAATGTGAATGGCAAACCGATAACATTTGACGATATTTTGGCGGAGACCAGTTTGTATCTTAACTCAAGCCTCTTCCCGATGCCTTCTGATCAAGGTAAGAAAGTCTTTATATAACGCAGAATTTATTTGATCTAAAGCATGGAACAAACTTAGTGTCGTCTTTAAGACCGTATGAATGACATGTATTCTGAATGTCCACGATTCTCGTTTGGGTCTAGATTATCCATACCATGTATTTAATCTACAACCGTGTTAAATTTATAATTCAAATGAGCCTTTGAAGGAAAACGATGAAATGATTCTTTCGTCCTTTTTCTTCGAGCTCTATTACTTAATTAAATTTCAATTAACATCTGCAGTGTCTGTCGCAAGATTTGCTGCCAACTGCGTTGTCAGATTGTGAAGATTGCACCACTTTGCAATTCCCGCACAAATTAATCAAATAAGTGTTCTACGATTATTCATATCTTTGATATGAATTTCCCTAACGCCGAAATTGTTTTTGCAAAATCGTCTACGTTATAGTGTATAGCAAGTGTTCAACACGGCTCGTTGTGTAAAGTTGTCTTTGTGCAAGTTGCCATTTTGGAAGGTTACGATGAGCCAGGCGTTATGTTAGTAGTGCATGGGTCAGTAAATTTACTTTCAACCTGTCAGATGCATGCCTTGTTAATAAAAAGATGTAATGTGTTCTTTCTTTAATGTATTATTACTTTAGAGACACACGGATGATTAGAGATTATTTTGTTTGTTTTGTTGACCGACGCTTGTCAATTTCCTGATCGCAAGCGCTTCATGTTCATTTCATTGTCCATTTCGCTTGAAGCTAACTGTAATTTTAAAATTTGTATGCTGATCAGGCGTTTTATTAAGGAAATATATCGACAGACAGTTAATAGTAAGCACAATTGGTTATTTGCAGTAAATTACTCAATGCAAATCTAGGTACTTGACATTTGAACACTGAATTTGTGTTGAGTTTTTTGTTAGAAAATCATGTCATTTATCACGCAGCCAGTCGCTGGCCCGATCTCGTTGATCGTCTCTATTTGTAGTCAAGTCAACTGTATTCTTTTCTATTGGAATATAATTCAATATTGAAAATCTGGATTTTAAAGACGTTAGACATTTAAAGACATTTCCGGCTCTGACATGCAATGACCATAAAATATAATAAAGTAAGCGAATACTGACGTGCTGACTCATGAATTATTAAATAATTGTCCCCGTTCACGTTTTGAAGTCACAGACGATTGTAAAAATTTAGTGAAAACTACAGTTTACATTGTTTGTGAAAATATTATCAGGGCTTGGATGATCTGAAGTAAGCCATTTTCGCAACATGAAAAAAACAATGATTGCGAAAGCTCAGTATTATTAAATCAGTGAGATAAAATAGTCTCAGGCCAACTCGCTAAAAACCCCTGATCGCTGCAGCGAAGATGGTTTAAGTGTTGCAAATTTCTATTGCTCTCGAAAAATAACGAATGAAAATACTATTGTCGTTTAAATCTGTTAGAAAATTTTAAAAAAGTAATGTTTGCTCCCAAGTCCAAGTTTATAGTACAGTCACGTTTTCATATCGCTCCCCGGCCGGCACGCCCGAAGCGTGTCAAAAGGGCATTTATGACTCGATATTGCCCGATATAAATCGCAATGTCACGAACATAAAACCAGTTTTACAAGTTACCAAGGCCGGCAGCAGAGATTACTTGTGTTGATGCTTATTGACGCGCATCATTGTTATTTTATTTTATCAATGGCTGCAGGTGTTACGTTATGCAATCCATTATAATGCTGAACACGTCCGCGGCAATGTTGAAAATTTATTTTGCGGGTTTCTTGCCACTCGAAGAATCAACTGCCCTTAGTGGCGTGAATACTTTAAATCGAAATAATTCCACTAATTTCACCAACTGTTACCTTGTGAAGTATTTTCAGAAGCATGGTGCGTCATAGAAAACTCAAATAAATTTGACAGTATGTATATTGTGTGACCAAAACCGGAAACGAAGGCCTTACTGCAGAATATCAACAGTGTAAAGAATATTGTTCACTTAAAAGTGATGAACACAGCACTGTGTGATTTCTATTTTAGCGCAACTTAAAACTTTTTTTAGTACCAAAGAACATATCGAAGGTTGACAAAGCTTTTTCTTGCTTGACCTTTGGTCTTACGTATTACTCTCAACTGTCAATCATTCCGTATAAAAAAAAGACAAGTCGATCGAGAAGTTCAATTAGAAAAAATACGCTGTTTTATAAAGTCTGAAGTTGCATTAAAAATAAACCTGATGCTATGAAGTTGAGTGCACTACACTAACGACTTTACGAAACCGCAAAAGCGGCAAAAATAGTTGATTTCAACAACAACAACAACAATTTATTGAGGTATTTCCATTTCTATACATGGCATTACCTTATATAAATTATATAATTATGTAAATTTCTAATACAGTTTCACTTGTTATATAACTTTTTATATCTAGAGTTCATGATTTCATAGACAAAAGCAGCAACTGATCTACAAATAAATGGGTCGATGCTATTAAAGAGGAACAAAATTTTTGAACTAATATCTAATTGTTCAAAAAATTGGTATTTTGCAGTGATTTCATCAAAAAATTTGATTCGAAAGCTATCATAAAAAGTGCAAGAGAATAGAACGTGAGATTCGTTTTCAACATCATTAACCTGGCACAAATTGCAAATTCTTAAATTTTCAGGAGTTTTTGGAACAGTATGTCTTCCAGTTTCAATGCGGAGTTGATGATTTCCTAAGCGAAATTTATTTATAGCGGTTCTATGGAGGGGATTTATAATAGCATCTAGAAAAACAGTTTGTTTAGTGTCTGTTTTAAAAGAGTTGTAAAAGCACAGTTTTCTGTTTGAGTTAAGAAGTGAGAGTTGATGGTTAATTAATGCTTTGCGTATATTTTGATTGACGTGGTTAATAAACGCTTTACAGTTGTTGTGATTTCAGAAAAAAAGTAATTGATTTCAGGGACATCACGTGTCGCGGTTTTTACTTAGCTTCTTTGAGGATCATTTATGAAAAAATATACCTCGTTACGACCCTGTTATTAATGGAAGGTTTTTGAAAAAGTCGCTTTCCATTTATGACGATACTGGGAAAATATCGGTTGAAATTAATATGACAATGAAATTTCCTCAATGGAAGCCACCAGAAGTGGAAAAAAACTTTAAAATGATACAGTTTTTTACCAATTTGATTTGCAACAAAAATTCGTGGATTGTTCGAGGAGGCGGTAAACACTCTATATCTACACCGCACAAACTTAAGGGTATGTTTATGATGAAAGCACAAATTCTTGGTCTTCCGACGAACTTGATGGCCCTCGATGGTTGTTTTGAAATGTTGAGCTTGCAAGAGTCGGAAACGCCAGTTTTTCCAAATCGGTACACTGTCTAAGATAGACATTAGTCAAGTGTTTTAATGCTGCTCTTTAAATGTTATCTAAAAGGAAATACAACGCACGTTTTACTGTGGAAAATGCAGTATGCGTCAAGTCTGTGAAGATCAGTCGACATCAATTCTTTTCTAAGTTATGAATACCTTGTACAGAATAATAAACAGCACCACATAAAACTACTGCTCAGTAGTTTTCATTTGAATGGTCACACTGTAGGATTTCATCCACAGACTCAAAAGTTAGACCCACCTTGTACAGCATAATAAACAGTACCACAGGAAAGAACTGCTCAATAGCTTTCATTTGAATGGTCACACTGTAGGATTTCATCCACAAACTCAAAAGTTAGACCCACCTTGCACAGCATAATAAACAGTACCACAGGAAAGTACTGCTCAATAGCTTTCATTTGAATGGTCACACTGTAGGATTTCATCCACAGACTCAAAAGTTAGACCCACCTTGTACAGCATAATAAACAGTACCATAGGAAAGTACTGCTCAATAGCTTTCATTTGAATGGTCACACTGTAGGATTTCATCCACAGACTCAAAAGTTAGACCCACCTTGTACAGCATAATAAACAGTACCACGGGAATGTACTGCTCAGTGGCTTTCATTTGAATGGTCACACTTTAGGATTTCATCCACAGACTCAAAAGTTAGAACCACCTTGTACAGCATAATAAACAGCACCATGGGAAAGAACTGCTCAATAGCTTTCATTTGAATGGTCACACTAGGATTTCATCCACAAACTCAAAAGTTAGAACCACCTTGTACAGCATAATAAACAGTACCACAGGAAAGTACTGCTCAATAGCTTTCATTTGAATGGTCACACTGTAGGATTTCACCCACAGACTCAAAAGATAGAACCACCTTGTACAGCACTGAGAATAAACAGCTTCACAGGAAAGTACTGCTCAATAGCTTTCATTTGAATGGTTACGCTGTAGGATTTCACCCACAGAGTCAAAAATTAGAACCACCTTGTACAGCTCTTTGTATTTCACTCACGAAACACATTTCACTTCTCATTACTTGACATCACGTGATACATTGCGTTGGCGCAGGATAATGTCATGTGTGCCGATATAAACTTCATCATAAGTCGTCACGTGCAGGTTCAATCCTGGATCATTTACCATCTGACGTCAACAAAACCGAAATCCTACACACACGATCGAGGGGACATGTCTGGCATCATAACCCTGGGCATTGCCAACTAGTTTTAACACGTACGGTGTGGGGTTGGGGGAGGGGGGTCATGCACAGTCTTCAGTCTTAACGCGTAGATCGTGTCCAGTGGGGTCTCGCTCCAGGGGTCGGGAAGAAGAGATACCCTGGGGACGAGGTTGGTTAACTGGGTTTAAGTAATATATCAAACATGAGACACAGTGTTTCATCGGATTTCAAAACACCGCGAAGTGGGTTGAAAAAAGAGGCGCAGCCGAGTTTTTTTAACCCACTTCAAGGTGTTTGGAAATCTGATGAAATACTGTGTTGAATGTTTGATATTACTTCTCAAACCAAATGATTTTAGAAAGAGAAATTAAGGATGCAAAAATGAGGAGTGTTTCAACTGATTTCCAAACACTCATTAAACATTAATTTCCTTTGTATTTTCGTCATGAATTATTAATGAGTTTGAGAATGTTAGTTGAAACGTTTGTTAAGCCAATCAACGAAATATCTTTGTTTTTCAATATTCCCATGTGTGTGTCGCGGGAACTTAACCGCGGTCAAAGAAAAAGAAATTTGCAAAAGTTAAGCAAAGTACTTAAAAGTTAAGGTTGTCATTCTCACTGTTTAAAGTTTAATAGATTGCCAATACACTGTCAATTTACCAAAAGTTTTGAAAGTTTACCAAAAAAGTTCTAAGCGTTTAAGAACGTACTGTGAACTGCAGAATTGTCGGCGCCATTTGCCAACATAATTTTGATCAGGCGCAAAGAGTTTTGGTCAGTTTTCAATGGAAAAAAGCTTATTATTTTGAGAAAAATTAAAAGATAGTAACGTAAACTAATTTTTTTATACATCCTTGCCCATATTTCCATTTAATATTAAATGAAATCCCACTAAATAAAACGAAAAACGCCTCGGACGTTTGACCGCGGTGGACGCGGGGTCATTGTCACTTGGACATCACTGCGAACAGTCACCTTCGGCCCCAGTGCCCTCTCCTCTTTCAAAATGGCGGGCTGAGCGGAGAAAACCCTGGAGAATTTGTCACGTGATCGATAATATGGCGTTTTTGGAGGTTATTATTAGCAGCCGTTTTCGTTTTTCAGCAATCGGAAACCGTTCAAACGAAACGAAGGCATTTCATGATGTTTTACGCGATAAAATTACCCCAGGATTTGTGGAGTATTTTGACAGTCTCGTGCAGGGGTTTCTGTGTCCGCCATTTTGAACCGAGAACGAGGTTGATGAGTGGTCTATCTTTCCTCTTATACCAACCTCGTTGCTAGGGTCTCTCTTCTTCCCGTCCCCTGGGAACGAGGTTGCTCTTGTACCTCAGTCGCATCATTTCTTTTTTCGATTGACAATCCGGTGAAGAGGGGGGTTGTGCGTTCTGTGTATTTGTATCTCAAATTATTTAGTGTGTTTTGTGTCAGTAAAGGAGTAACAATTTTTAGGTAAACAGTTAAGAATAAATATAAAATGAAATCGCATAATTAATGTGCTCTTAGTATTTGAAAATGATGGCATGAAGTCGTCGAAGCGTCGTTCTCTGATATCGCTTATTTTTATTCTTAACATTAAAAGACTTACAGTTTAAATACCATTTCTCATTTCTTCGTAGCATTTCCTCCTTTGGACCTCTGCTATACGGAAGATTCAAAAGCAAACGTGACTGTTTTGGATTTGAGAGATTTCTACGACAAGGGACAAAGTCGACGAAAAGCTAACTCAGAGCAGAGATTACTTAAAGCTGACGTTCACCTCAAGGCAACGGCAGAAAAACAAATTCAGGTAACCAGAACAGCTTACAATTGAGTGTTGAAAGTAATTTCGCGACTGCTTTTGTTTTGCATTGCTACGCTTTGTGATTGGCTAAAAAATATCGGGCCACTTAATCGTCCAATCAGAAGTAAAACCAATCGTGACTTACTCGCACACGTTTTCCCGCGCTTGACGCCGGCTACATGTATTTTCTATGAGTTCCGATTGGTTCATTGGCTTGTCTTCGCCTGCTGTGAATGGCCATCGTGATTGCTCGAAAGTTAGAATCACCTTAAAGCAGCAAAGGAAATTAAAAGTGCTGGTCAGTAGCTTTCATTTGAATGGCCACACACAGACTAAGTTAGAATCACCTTGCACAGCAAAAATAAATAACACCCCGGGATTACTCAGAAAGGATGAATGAACAAAGAAAGGAAAAAAGGCATGGAATGGCGTTTTTGGCTCTCTATTCTTTTACAAGTATTAGCATCACTTTAAGGTTTGCGTGAACTGAGTTCATATTTCATCGAGGATACTTTATTTGCTATTCAGGGAGCGTGCGCATACGTGGAGAGATGCCCAGAAGCGGCAAGGATTCTCCAGGACTCAACCGGTCGCGTTCCACTGGAGTTGGAGTACAGCAAGAAAGAACCATACTTTATGAACTTTTCTGTCAACCTCGATTCAGTTTACATGACTCAAAAGGGAACCAAAGTGTACGAACTTTCCCGCGTCAAAGGCGAGGAGAGAAACATCTTCCGTTTGATCGTTGTGCTCCATTTTGTGGATGGGACGACGAAGGAGTTCACGAGCAAGCATTTTCAAGTTCAAAGTAAAAAGAACACTAAACTTAACCAAGGTTAGTCAAAGATAAATATGATTGTATATGTTTGTTAAAATTTAAGCTAGTTTAAGTCAGAACCGTTTCTCTACCGTCTAAGGGAAATTACTAAGTGTTTTCTACCTGATATAACAACTCCCGTTGCTAAGTCGCGCAAACAAGCAAGTTCCCCAGCGGCCCTCACCATACTTGCGTGGTTTGCTATTTACTAGTCAGTCATTGAGTGAAAAATTCCTCTCCAAGTGGGAATATTTAGCGGTCAAATGCTTTAACGGTCGGGCCTCACAAAGTGCCATCTTCACCTTTCGAAGTTTTGAATGTTTTTTTTTTAGAATAGCAGACTTAAACTGCACGATGATCATTAGCTGATGATGAAAATAGAATGGGGTTGTAAAACCTTGAGTTAATGATCACCTAGAATCGCTTTGTAGACAGTCAAATGCCCGTCCCTTCAACCACGGTGATCAAATTCCCCATTACGTGGTAGCCTGTGGTCAAGTCTTTTGGTTGGGGAATAGGGCGAAAAGAAAGGCCATGAAAGAAAAGAAAGATCGCGAGCGAGCGAAGCGAGCTGAGGAAAAACTTGGGAGAGAGGAGGGGGAGGAGAAAGGCCTCTCCCCAGTTTACCCTCGGCTCGCGTCGCTCTTGGCCTTTCTTTTCGCTCTATCCCCCACCAGAACTTGAGCCATGTTCACTGGCTAACTACATGGAGACAACCTTGCCGAGTCAAATGCCCAGGATATACGATCATGACACGATGCATCTTTCTCATTTCATTACCGAGCCAATTACCATCCTTTTCTATTTATTAACTCAGTTAATGGTTGAGGTAAAGAAAGCTTTCAGTTACCCGACAACATGGCGCGCTTTTCACCAGAACGATTTTCTTTCTGTTTTGATCTGCACGAGTAATCAATGCCTGCTTTTCTTTACTTTACTGCTCTCAGATGAAGATTCATGCAGTGACAATGGCTACTGCAGTACTCCAAGTCCAGAAAATAAGAGAAAGAGACCGAAAAGTAAGTTCACTGATTTTTTCTCTTGGTACATTTTGAAATGGCTCAAACCTTACAGAATAGATCACCTCGTAGAACTTTCTAAAATAGATTTCTAAAATAACTCTAACTTTCAGTTGAAGAGTCCAGTCCGCTTGGAAGCATAAGCAGTGAGCTGAATAGCGACAGCAGTAAGTTCATTCATCTGAAATGTTATTTTAAGTTTAACACCGAGAATAGCTCTCATTTTAATGGTCCGCAAAATTTCATCCACAAACCACCTTGTATACTGAGTACCACAAAAACGTTTCACTCAAATAGCTTTAATTGAATGGTCACATGCACTTGATAATTTTATCTACAGACTCAAAAGTTAATGTTATCTTATATACCATAGTAAACAGTACCACGGGAAAGTACTGCTCAATAGCTTTCATTTGAGTAGTCACACTTGATAATTTATCTACAGACTCAAGTTTAAACCACCTTGTACAACTCAATGAGCAACGAGGCATAAATGTGAATGGCCATACCTAGAAATTTGATTCACAGACTCATAGTCGTAGACGTAGTTTGAAATTTTACTCAATCAGGGAAGAGGTAATCCAGCTTATTCGTTCAGTACCTATAATAAGTAATTACTCGTTTGTTCCATATAGCTGTCATCGCCAATGATGTAGTCACCGAACGCCTTGAGGCCAAATCTGCTGTCATCGATGAGCTGACAGTAAACAAACCCATTGTGACTTCCAGAGGAGACATCGCTTATCATTTCAGACTGGGGAAGTCTGACCACGACCTTCCTCTTGAAGAAGGTGACGTCATTGGTTTTTTTGGAGAACCTCATGGAAAGAGTCATATTGAAAAGCTGACGCATTTTAATGCATCAAAAGCCAAGATGGCGGGCGTAATAAGCAGGTCAGCTTATCTCGAGGCTAAGACGCCAGCTGAGGACGAAGAAAAAGGTAAACAGAGAAACCTGGACTTGCAGTGTTCCAGTCAACTTTCAAAGCCAGGGAGTTGATGAATAATTTTAAGGGGTCAATAGATTGTGGGTCTCTCTTTATCTTCTTAAGTTAGCCATTTGATTTGTCAGGTCAGGAAGCCAGTCTTGTCGGGTTTTTGACCTGAGACCCCTCTCTTATCTGGAATACTGACTTGCATATATTCCATCCAGAAATGAGTGGTAATACTCTCAGTCCCTGTTTTTCTGGTGAAACCGGGAAGACGTTATCTAACTAGTCACTGTCAAACCGGTTATCATAAAATAGAAAAATACTTAACCCTTCAACTCCTAAGAGTGCCAAAAATCAAAATTCAAGAAAATTCTCAAGTTTCATTTTGTAAAATCTAAAAAAAACAAATGGTACCATGCAAAAGTACTTCTGAAGAGGTTTCATTTGAATGGTCACACCATAGGATTTCGTCCACAGACTCAGAAGTTAGAACAAGTGGTACCATGTAAAAGTACTGCTGAAGAGGTTTCATTTGAATGGTCACACCATAGGATTTCGTCCACAGACTCAGAAGTTAGAACAAATGGTACCATGCAAAAGTACTTCTGAAGAGGTTTCATTTGAATGGTCACACCATAGGATTTCGTCCACAGACTCAGAAGTTAGAACAAATGGTACCATGAAAAAGTACTGCTGAAGAGGTTTTATTTGAATGGTCACACCATAGGATTTCGTCCACAGACTCAAAAGGTAGAACTACATTACAGTACATGTCTCCATAATTGACTCTGGAAGTGAAAGGCGGGATAAAATGATGATATATCAAGATCATTTTTGTCTTGGATATATAGATTAATTGAACTCAAATACGTCGACATAGCGGTTGTAGGCATCCTCTCTTAGGAACGCCTTCAGATTTAGTTTTTAGTTGACATTTATGCATCTTTTTGTTTTCAGCTCTAAGCGACCTCGTGTGTGTGATTGGTATGGTGAACGTTAAAGTTCTCGGCCCAGTCGCAAACGGCGAGCGGGTCTACGCCTCGCTGGAACATCCAGGTGTCGCCATAGCCCAGAGCCGAGTGTGTGATGCAGTGTCCAGCGACGCTTTTCTCCTCGGCCAGACGCTTGAAGGCACGGACGCTAAAACCGATGACGTCAGTTTGGTTCAGTCTTTTGTTTCAGTCATGTTAAGCATTTCAAACGGTCACATGACACACGCTTTCGATGGTTTGCGGGAAAACATGAAAGAGGATTTGAAAACTGAAGTGAAGCAGATCAAGAAGAAATGTTTGAGAGGTAATTTAAACATCGATGTTTTTTCAACGTAATATTCATTCTGATAACTCTATCCTATACTAAGTACGCCAGGCAAGTTCAAACAAACAAACAAACAGTATCACTGGAAAGTATAGACTTCGTCGCTCGCTTTCGCGACTTTGTCGTTCTCATAAGTCGACTTGTGGGCAAGTCTAAGGAAAGTACTGCTCAGCAGCTTAAATACATTTAAATGGTCAAACTTGAGGATTTCATCCGCATACACAATAGTTGAACCGCGTTGTACAGCGTAATAAACAGAATCACAGAAAAGTAGGAAAGTAAAGAGCCTTTACATTTATTTGACTGGTCACAGTTAGGAATTCATCCACAGTCACAATAGTAAGAATCTTGCACAGAACGTGAACACAACCAGGCAAAAGTAGTTTTCAATAAATAACTCGCAGACTGAAACGTAATAATAACATTTGATGCGGTTTGTCTCTGGGAATGTTTAGAGTCAAAACAAAATAATATGTTGAGTATAGTTAAATTTGAATTTAAGGGATAAACGGACAAAGGACGTAGCTAAACCAATCAGAACACGCCATTTTATACCTCGGTAAACAGTCAACCCATTTTTGTTTGCTTCAGGTTTTCGCCGCTGGCTGTTCGCGGGCTTCATCCTAGCAGTTTTATTAGGGGTTTTGCTGTATCAGTTATACGTCCCTGGAACTGCTTTTCGTTACTACAGATGTCGCCAAGGAAGAATTGAACACAGTGAAATGTGGTTCACATTCACAACTCATGATATGCAGGTAATTTGTTTCTTTCTAATCTACCCTGGTTCTCTTTTGTGAAAGAGGCACAACTGACAACAGGAGCCCTAACAGAAGTCAAACTGCCTTAATCTTTCACTATCTAGAGCATCTTTTAAAAATTAAAATTATAGAAAATCCCAAATTTTAATTTTGTAAAATACCGATCAACAAACAGCACCACAGCAAAGTACAGTGGAACCCCGCCTTACGGTCACCTCGTTAATACGGTCACCTCGTTAATACGGTCACCTCGTTAATACGGTCACCTCGTTATTACGGTCACTTTTTTTTGTCCCGGCGAAACGCGCGCCCATACATTTTCTTATGATGAAACCCCGTTAATGCGGCCACCCCGTTAATACGGCTAAATTTTCATGGCCTGTTGGTGACCGTATTAACGGGGTTCCAGTGTACTACTAAAGAGCTTTCATTTGAATGGTCACACCTTAGGATTTCATCCACAGACTCAATAGTAAGAACCACCTTGTACAGTATAATTAAACAGTACCACAGGAAAGTACTGCTCAATAGCTTTCATTTGAATGGTCACACTTTAAGATTTCATTCACAGATTCAAAAGTTAGAGCCACCTTGTACAGCATAATAAACAGCACCACAGGAATGTACTGCTCAGTAGCTTTCATTTGAATGGTCACACTTTAAGATTTCATCCACAGACTCAAACGTTAGAACCACCTTGTACAGCATAATAAACAGCTTCACAGGAGAGTACTGCTCAATAGCTTTCATTTGAATGGTCACACTGTAGGATTTCATCCACAGACTCAAAAGTTAGAACCACCTTGTACAGCATAATAAACAGCTTCACAGGAGAGTACTGCTCAATAGCTTTCATTTGAATGGTCACACTGTAGGATTTCATCCACAGACTCAAAAGTTAGAACCACCTTGTACAGTATAATAAACAGCACCAAGGGAAAGAACTGCTCAGTAGCTTTCCTTTGAATGGTCACACTTCAGGATTTCATCCACAGACTCAAAAGTTATAACCACCTTGTACAGCATAATAAACAGCTTCACAGGAGAGTACTGCTCAATAGCTTTCATTTGAATGGTCACACTGTAGGATTTCATCCACAGACTCAAACGTTAGAACCACCTTGTACAGCATAATAAACAGCTTCACAGGAGAGTACTGCTCAATAGCTTTCATTTGAATGGTCACACTTTAAGATTTCATCCACAGAGTCAAAAGTTAGAACCACCTTGTACAGCATAACAAACAGCTTCACAGGAAAGTACTGCTCAATAGCTTTCATTTGAATGGTCACGACTGTAGGATTTCATCCACAGACTCAAAAATTAGAACCACCTTGTACAGCATAATAAACAGCTTCACAGGAGAGTACTGCTCAATAGCTTTCATTTGAATGGTCACACTGTAGGATTTCATCCACAGACTCAAAAGTTAGAACCACCTTGTACAGCATAACAAACAGCTTCACAGGAAAGTACTGCTCAGTAGCTTTCATTTGAATGGTCACATTGTTCATCCACAGACTCAAAAGTTAGAACCACATTAGTTTTATTTACACAGCTGAAGGTTTGACCCCGGCAGTCAAAGCGTTATTTTTTTATTAACAAACTCTATAAGAAAAGTAGATCGTGTACTGTATTGTTAATGTTTGAAGCGTTTTTCTTTTGGTTGTTGTTTGTAAGTATTATTTGTTTCTTAAACTAGATTCCTCGAGTACACTGCATTGAGTTTACTTTTGACAAATTGAAGAAAAAAATGGACTTGAAGTTTGGAAAAATTAACTATACAGGTAAGGAATTAAAGCATGACTGATAAAAGAGAATACATAGATGCTTTCGTTATGCGAGACGCCACTCGGACCAATCGCCAAAAAATGGAACGACATTTTCCGATCGGAAAATTTCGGTCGGAAATAAAATGGAACGGTTTGGTCCGAGCGAATAATTTCAGTCATGATGGAAACTACTAAGTGGCGCGGTATTGGAAACGAGAATTTCTGAAAATGAACGATAAATTTCGGACCAACCGGTCAAAGAGATCCATATTCAGAGGTGGATCACTCTTGAAAGCACTCCATGTAAACGGGCCCATTAATACTTTTATTTTCTTGTAATGGTACGTTGGATATTGTGACTGTCTTTGCAATCTTTTAGCGAGAAACACATTCAGTGACTTGTTTGCTTCAAGTCAACAATGAGCTTGAAATGTTTTCCTGCATAGCTAGTCAGAGATTTTTTCAATTAGCTCATGACCTTGATTAAGCCAGCCAGAGTAAAAAAAAAAGAACGGTCTTGTGTGTGATTGGCCAAAGACACCAATGATTTACACCAAGGGAAATTTTGACCAATAAACGAGCTTAGCAAAAAGTCAAAACAATTAAATAAACATACTTGCTGACCCACTGACCTTCCATCACTAAATACAGGATCTTTTTTCTTTGCTTCTCACTTTAGACGCGCATTATTACCTGAATCTAGACCGATGTGCTTATGGTGGAATTCGACCCGTTGGCTCGCCGATGGACGGCAAAGAAATGGTTCGAGGTGCGGAAATTGTCGCTGTGAATCATAACTGTACAACGGTTTATTATCACTCGGAAGAGTGGACACCATACGACAGCGGTAGGGACGTCGTATGCACAGCGCATCCCTGACCAAAGATGGAGAAAGGGCTTTAGGTCTTTGAAGTTGCATTTTCCGCAAGACGCGGGAGTACGTCATCTCTTTTATGGGAAGCCTACGTATATATACCCAAGACGACAATTCAACGTGGAACGTTGAAGAAGGCAGTATAGTTCCATAAGGCGACGCTTGATTGGTGTGCATGATACGCTTTGTTTCGGCGCTTTGCACGTTTAGAATTATCATAGCTCTTTTATGAACCGAAAATCGAGAACGCGATTTGGAGGGCAGTTTGCACAATTTGGTTGTTTGGTATGTCACGTGATAAGTTTTTTTAGCGCGGCGATGACTCGCCCAAGATTACTTGTACATAATCCCTTATATGGAATGACTTTGTTGGTTTGTGGCTGGTCCAAGTGTGCTTCTTAATGAGCAACTTTATATTATATAGATTATTTGATTAGTCGACAGATTGTTTATTCAGATCGTTTAATCGAATTTAGGTCAAGTCGTTTAGTAAATTACACGAAATAATATTATCCAAATTGCTTCATGAATTGAGTGATATAATTTATTGCAGCTCTTGAAATAGGTTCAGTGTAGGTTGAAGTTTTCAGTAGATTACATTTTATTTCTAAAGTTCGCTTTCGTTTAAATACCCCACAATACATTCGATTAATCGAAAATCTTCCTCTACTACCTCTTAGGGTATCACATTTTAATTTTTTATCAACCTTGAGTCCCCTGGGCTTGGGTGTTAAAACGGCAAGGATCGGCTTTTAATTCCGTCATGTAGTAAATGGGTAGAGTCTACCTTCTATAGCTCAGAAGGAGGTCGGACACTTATTGAGAATTATATAACGCAATGTCGACACTAAGTATAAAAACGAAAATCTAAAATCCCCACTCAGGGTTGAACCTGTGACCTCAGCTAGGCTTAGACTTACATAGCCAACCGTACCACAAAAGCTAACCAGTTACTCCGTTATATAAGTCTCAATAAGGCGTCCGACCTCCTTCTGAGCTATGAAATACTGAGCATGTGGTCCTACTTGGTCATGACAATGAGAAATCTCAGAAAAACTAAGTTGCTGAAATTTTTCAAAATCTGACGTTGGGACTTAAGGATTGATACGATTCTTATTATGATAGTTAAGTTATACTGTATTTTAAAAATTGTTGAATTTTTCTTACGCATTCAATACGAAACTTATAATACCCAATTGTGGATTGGTTTTGAGTGGGGTTGGAGCGGGGGGATACTTCAGCATAGGTCATTTTAAACGCTCGAGGAAACATACTCGTTAGAGTAGTACACAGTCAAACCATAGCACTGATGCTATGGTTTGACCCCCCCTAAGATCCATTCTGTTACTTGGCAAACTCGCAGCCATGAAATACCTTATCCGTTGCCTCTATCCCTCTCACAAATTGGTGAATTGTTTTCTCGAGTGAAGAAAAAGAACGACTGTGTGGAGAAAACATAAGCTAGGAGAAATAAATAAAGCGCAATGAAGGCTGGTCCTTCGTATTTAATATATCAATGTATGAAGTTGAGAATTTGTAATTGCTGTTTTTTTTTCATGATGGTTGTGTACAAAGAAATAGAGATTTATTTAAGTAAATACGTACGATTTTAAAGTAAATTATTAAGAATATAACGCTCTTGTTTTTAGTGATCTTTTCATACCCGATAGTATACGTTTTGCAAGTTAAAAAATAAAGTAATCTGTTTGAATCGTTACTGTTTATAAAAGTGATGTTTTGTTCAGAGTATCTGAGTTCAAAGTTAAGAGTGACTTGTTACCACAAGCTCGCGTGACTGAACAGGGAGGCTCGGTTTGAAGCGTGCACCGTTTGAATTGGGTTGATGTCCGAGTCCCCCTCAGGAACGAACTATTAGATTTCTTAGGGGGTGGGGAGTAGGGGGGAGGTGGGGGGGGGGGGGGGGGGGGGGTTGGTGATTAAAAAAAAATGTCCAGCAAGTCAACTCTCTTGAAAAAAAAATATCCTTCAACTGCGAAAGCCCGACTTTAGACTATGATTTTTTGTACATCTCGTATGCCCTATACTCCCTTCCAGATAGTTAAAACGTAGGCTCACCCAAGTGAAAGTGAATGCGAGAGGGACAATCACTGTTCATTGTTTTGTTATTTAATTCCCCCTTTCCCTGCGGCTGATTAGGCGACGGCTAAACATTTTTTAGACCAATCCATCAGATTACAAAAGAACTAAAGCTAGCTGACTACAAGCAGTCCCACTTTCCCAGCTTAGTTCGTCGAGCGAAAAACGAGAAAACATTGGCGAGCGGAAAATGGCCGCGCAAACACTGGGGTGAGACGAGCGCGCAGTTTTTGCGCGGCCATTTTCCGCTCGCCAATGTTTTCTCGTTTCTCGCTCGATGGACTAAGCTGGGAAAGAGGGACTTTCCGTAGTCTAAACTAAAGCCAGTTTTTGTCGCTCACGCCCGCCTGTAACGCCCCTAACTGCAAGGAGTCTCTATTCTATAGAACTGGTTACCTTGCGCTTGTATGCGGTAAACTCCTTAAAGTTTGCAAACTGGTCTTGGCACATGCAGGTTGGTGCGTATCACCGTTGTACTTTTAGTAGAAAAAAGTAAAAAAAAAAAAAGAGATAAATTGCCAAAATTTGCAGACAAAAAAGCCATACGCGCCAGGCTTCACCCTTTAAATTCGTGTAATTTGTAAAAAATGACAAAAAGAACCCAAAGGATTTGTTAGCAAATTTTGTGACACTTGTATCATTTTAACTTTTATCTACTACATTAGAGTCGCGCAGTTTTCGAACATTTTTATTGTTTACTTTTATCCAAGCAAACGTCGCGTGTACATAATGGCGACAGCTTGAAGAAGAATACAAACGTGCTCAACGAGTTTCGGTCTATATCAATGAACTTCACATTCTATCTTCAACATGGGACATTTCTTCCGCAAAGACAAGTAAGAAAAACGAGAGACTCAATAAAAACAGTTGCCTCCAAAGTTAGATTGAGGCAACAATTTTGATGTTTGGTGAGGTTTGTTGTCAAGGAATCTTTACATTACTTTTACGCTACTCCCAAGAGTGCCAAAAATCAAAATTTAAGGAAAAATCCCAAAGTTCATTTTGTAAAATAGTGAAAATCAAATGGTGTCATGTTATTAGCTCATGAAGAAATACTTTTTATCTTAATTTATGTAATTTAAATCTTATTTTTCTATGCACTCAGTTATTTCTTTTTGGGTCATCCACCCGATTAGCTCTAGCTATTTGGATGCCCCAAACTCACAAATTTTACCTGTTAATTTTTTTCTTTGGATTTTCTTTTTTATATCTTTAATTTAGTTTTTATTTTTAATTATTTTCTTTTTCCTGTTTTGTAAAGATCTTGTGTGAGTTGAAATAAAATACTGTTGTTGTTATTATTGTTATAAAATATTGTTGTTGTTGTTATTGTTGTTGTCAACAGGGACTTTTAGAGAGTTTAGCCCCATGGCCGAGCGAGAGGTGCCCTTCGTTCAGGAATTCGAACATGTTGATTTATCGTTGATCTAGACTCATTCGGTTTCAAGCAAAACTCAAAGCTCTTACTGAAAGACTTTAATTGTCATGTAAGTATTTGAACAACTCAATTTTCCTTGCTTACCAAATAGAGGAAATTTTGAAGATATTCTTTTAACACCTTCACAACCTAAAGCTCATTTCATATTCCAAAGGCTTTGTTCCAACAGCGGGTGAAAAACACCTAAAAGACTTGCTTTACGATCACAAAGGTTAAGATGTTTTCCAGGATCGAGAAGAAAAATACAGTCAAACCTGTATTAAGCGGACACCCTCGGGACCCTCGTTAGTGTCCGCTTAATACAGGGTTTCCGCTTGATACAGGTTCTGATACATTGCTTAATAAGAGTTAGTCATTAATTCTTTTATATCTCCATTTTATTATACCCACACATACTGATTTCATAACATTTCAATTCATAAACCTAGGTCGGAACTGTCTGTATCGAGTTGAATTAATTGGCTAAAAGTCAAAGTGGTAACCGTAAGCTTCATTCAACTGAGACTGCCCTTCTCTGTGTTACAGACGATCTGCTGCAGGCAATCGATGATAAAAAGATCTCAGTTCTAGTGTTACTCGACATGTCAAAGGCTTTTGACAGCATTAGACATGATTTTTTATTGCAGAAATTACAAACACTGGGTGTCTCCTCTCTAAGCCTCGACTGGTTTCATAGCTATCTCGTTGGCCGCAGCCAAAGAGTACGCATCCACGATGCTACCTCTGATGCACTTGTATTGAAGTATGGAGTCCCTCAGGGATCAATATTGGGCCCAGTCCTGTTTACTATTTATGTAAATGACATGTTGTCTGTCCGATCCCTATTCACTGCAAATCGGCCTGTTACGTCGATGATTCTAAACTGTACTTGTCTTTTCCCTGGTCTGACATATCCACTGCAATTGACAATCAGTTAAATGCGGATCTGGAATGTGTCTCCAGATGGTGTTGTCAAAAACCCTGATAAGACGGCCAAAGTTTTAATAATTGGCGTGCCTCAACTCCTCAACAAGCTTCCCACAGTATTTGTTCGGATGCTTGGAAAAGAAATTATACCTGTTACTGTTGCTAAGGATTGATCGTGGTGTCTATATCCAAATAAATAGAATTAAACACTTGCTAGATAAGAAAACAGTACTTCTCGTTATGAGTTCCTTTGTTTTCAGTAGGTTATATTACTGTTCAACTGCGGGCTGGTCAAACACCCGGGGAGGGGGGGGGGGGGGGGGGGGGGGGTGGGGAGGTACTCCGCAAATGTTTGGGTGGGGGTGTGACGCTGGGACTCTGATACCCTTAACCTATACTAGACCATTTTAGCTGCATTTTGCAACCCTATTCTAGACTAAACACCAAAAAACCCTACCCTATTTTAGACCTATTCCAGAGTCGCTATTTTCCAGTAACTCTTTCACTACCACATTCTAAGATGCCAGGAGTCAGTAAAAATGCCGTACTGCCCGCCGTACCGATTTTTAAATGCCATTTGCCAGTAAACCTTGTCTATACTAAATTCTTCACGCAACTGATCAGTTTTGCGGAAAATAATACCCTATTCTAGACCAAAATCTCTGAATACTATACCCTATTCTAGACTAAACTGCCTGAAAACCATAAACTAAATGCAAGGCTGATCGGACAGCTATAAAGGGTATTTTATTGCCATTAAACAACATCACATTGATCAGCCTACCGCCGTTTCAGATCACTTTACTCTTCCTGGCCATTCAATCAACGACATAGAACTCATTCCCCTTGAACTCATTAACTCTGACAGAGACGCCATTCGTAAGGCCAGAGAAGCATTTTTAATTTCCAAGGGCAAGACTCTTGAACCCTATGGGATGAACAGGCGCGATGTAACTTAATATATTTCTATTTTTATAGTAGCCTTTGTAAACGTTTCTTCTGTTTATTTTTGTTAACCAATCATATTTAATCTTTTCATTTGAATCATTTTATATCTTGTAACCGTTTTATTCCATTTTTACTTAGCTCTTTGCAGCACCCGATGATGTTTAGTTTTGCCTAACCGAAATATTGGGCAATAAAATACCCTTTATAGCTGTCCGAACAGCCCTGCATTTAGTTTTAAGTTTTATTCAATACTGCTGATACTGATCTACACCAAGACCCGTCTTCACCTCGCCGTGCTGTTTGTGTAAGTGGTCCTTGTTTTATTTGAGAGTTACCTGAAAACCATACCCTTCACAGCGGCACATACATATATAGCTCATATATGGGAGTACCCCCCCCCCCCCCCCCCCCCCCCCCCCCCCCCCCTTGGGGTCAAACACTAGGAAACATAACATTAAGAAACTTCAGTTAGTGCAGAACTTCGCCGCTCGTATTAATATATTGTTCTTGGCCACAAAAAGTTTGACCACATTTCACAAGGTATCAAATCTCTCAATTGGCTGCCTGTTAAGGATAGACTTTACTTGAATGATGACGTAATGACTACTTAATCGAGAAATTTACTAAGCGCTCACAAATTCACACGAGAAATACTAAACAACGCGGTCAACTAAACATTCCGAGGAGCCGTACAACCACCGGACAGCGGTCTTTCACTTACCGTAGTGCTAAACTCTGGAATAATCTAAGAGACGATGTTAAATCTTCAGACTCTGTTAAAGTCTTTGGGAAAAGACTTGTTAACTTACTTCTTAATTTCTGATTAGTCTATGAATTTGTAAATAGTAAATTAATCGTATTTTTCTTTTTCTTTCTTATCGTATTTTGCTAATTTTTAACTTAGTCATTTAGTTATTTATTTGTTATTTTAGCATGATAATTAGATAAATATGTAATTTTGTAACTGAAAAACCCTTGTAGGGAGTTGCAATAAAGTATGTATGTATGTAATTACTTTTTACTTGACATCACGCTGTTAGAAGTAGAAGGTAATCCCACTTTTTAATATAAAAAGCATTCTAAAAACACTTGAAATGTCCGCTTAATACAGATTTCGTCTAACAAAATGGCCTAACTTTAATTGGTGTCCGCGTTCGCTTAATAGAGGGGTCCGCTGAATACAGGTTCGATTTGCAGTAAATATGGGGAGAAAATTTCGGAACCCAAGCTGGTGTCCGCTTAATAGAGGGTGTCCGCTTAATACAGGTTTGACTGCATTAAAAATGCGCTGTAACAATGTAAAAGTAGTGCCTAAGAGGTTTGAATAGTCACACCACAGGATTTCGTCGACAGGCTTAAAAGATAAGACTGCACTACATGTCTCCATAATTGAACCCTTTTGTGTGAACAACAGTGCTTTTCATGTACAATAAATTATAGAAAACAAAAATGCAAAGCAAAGTTAGTAAAAACAGGCCGCGCTACTAGCTGCAAAGCACGTGCATTTAACTTAAACCTGGCCTTCTCAAAGGACACTCATGTCTAATAAATTAGAGTTAAATAAATTGCACAGCAACATATGAATTGCATATGAATCTATATACGCCTTGAGCTATTAAAAACACCACTCAAATGTGGTAAAGCTCGATAAGAGAATACAGGAAAACCACGCAGTTATTTAAAACTATAAAGGGGTTAGTTCCTGAAGTGTGCTCGGTATCTGGGCTGTGCTGCGCTATCTTCCGCGGAGGGAATTCTCGTCGTCTCGCTTAGGGGTGTAAATTTCGGATTTTGGTCTCACTTAGGGTGTTCTGGGCAAAACACCGTTATATTTAGCCGTCAAGGTCTCGTTTAGGGTTGCACGTAAAAAGTAACTGTATTTTTTATTTGTCTGTGTTTTAAAATGGTCTCTATTAGGAGTCAAAAAAAGCTTGGGCCACGCCCAGATTGGTCTCCTTTAGGGTTTTATATGAGAGTCCCCCCCCCCCCCCCCCGGTGCTATCTGTGTGCTGTTCTCGGGAACTGTGCTCGGTATCAACCGACTTTATAATTAAAAAATCGGGCACCGCTAAGAGATTGAAAAGCTGACGTCAGTTAGGAACCGATTAGCTTGCGAACGCTCGATATCGCTGGTTACCCGCTTTTTTGGTGGGCGAGTGCTGAATTTAGTGTTTGGTCGCCATTTTGGTTTTGCACAATGTCGGAGGCTGGGAGGAGTGACTCCCACGCCCTTGGTCGCATCTCCACCGCGGTCAGTTAATGAAAGTGATCCCGTGTTTTTAAATAAAGATGATGATGATGATGATGATGATGCCTCAGTCTGCGGTTTTTATAACGCAGCGATCGTTCGCCCCTCAAATACGTCTGCTTTGCAGGCTATACTATGACTAACGCTAACTAGAGCTTGTTCTTTGCAAACGCTTTTGGTCTACATATTGGCCTGAAAGTCTCTGTTAAGTTAGTCCATGTGGGTAGTTTCCACCGTACGGATCCAGTGTTCCTGTATTTCTACGTTAACTTTCATCGTTTCCTTAACTCAAAGTCATACACAGGGACTGCGATAACAAAAATAGCTTGAGATGGATTGTTCAGATTCACTTGCGTTTCCTCTCTTAGGTTATCCGGTCGTCTTCCCGTTGAAGTCTACTGAAATGATTATTTTATAACTTATAGTTCAAGTAAACAACGCCATATCTGCGTCATCGTCACGATGGAGTTTTACACGTGACTTCAGTGAAAAAGTGCTTCAGATGTATGATGGATCACATTTGATGTTGCGTGCCGAAGTGTACTGAGACCATTTGTGTATTTCGCACTCCACGTAATACACTTTGGTGCAATTAGAGTTCACAGCGAACAACTCTGGCCCACGAATTGGCGGCTTGTGATCGAGAACAATTCGTTCACCGTATGCACAGCGGTCAATATTTAGATAATAGTACATTCCTGCAAACGAGAAAAAAACATACAGTTAATTAAAAGGGGAACACAGTAAATGAAACAAGCTGGTCAAAATCTAAGATTGCAATTACAATAAACAGCAATAAAAGAATAGTCTGTAGTGGTGTTTTTTAAATATAACTGTCTTCAAGAGAAAATAATCTCTTGCTGTCCATTATAATAATACGAAAATTTGGTTTTATGAACCGCGTTGCCTACTGTAACGAAATTCTACTGAACACGTCAGCTTTTGAATCTCCGTTGACGGTTGCCAAGTTACCTTATCAACTCAGTTGATAAGACTAAGGTGGCTAGCAATAGTTCCCAGAAGTTTCCATCACCTATACTTTGATGGATCAATACTATAATTCTTTATCAGTTGATGCTTTAATAATGCTAAGTGGTATCAAACAAATGCCCAATTATTGGTGAACAAGTTGTGGTCTCTTTTATGATGTAACAGGTTACCATAGTAACAGTATAACCTGTTAAAGAAACCCTTAATTTTAGCTTTACGTGCTTATAACTAAAAAACGAGCTGGATGACCCCCGTTTTTTATGATCGAATTGTAATTGGCATGTTAAGATACAACTTTTTGCAAGTTTCAAAAAATTCTGTACATACGGTTCAGTGCCACCTTAACTTTTCGAACATTTTTGATCCATCCAAGTATAGGTGATGGAAAATTCTGGGAACTATTGTGAGCCACCTTAAATTCGTATTTCACTTTTCTATTGACGCAGCAAAAATTTAAATTTTAATTTAAACAAAAAAATAACTGTATGACGTCACCAGAATCTGCCGGAAACAGTATTATGTCCCAATACAGAGGAGCTCCTCTGGTCAAACTCGTTCCCAGGTTTTTTTCCTGGGAACGAGGTTGTTCTCTGGTCCCAATGTGAGCATTCTTACTAGCACGTCCAATCAGTTGGACTGGAGGTTACCAGCAAGAAATTCCGTCACCAGTCATTTAGCCTCCAAATTAATGGGACCCTGTCAGGGGCGGATCCAGGATTTTTCTTAGGAGGCACCGCCTGTCACGAAATCAAATTTGATGAACTGTAATCCACCTTCATCCTTGCAATCCTGCACTTTATCTCCAAACTACTGCTTCTGCTTTGCTCTAAAGAATCTTTTTATCCAATTACGTTGTATATCTGGTAGCATTTGGCGATATAACATGAAAATAAGGTCACCGAAATTTTGCTATTTCGGCAGGACAGAGTCCCATTAAAGACACTTTTAGAATTAATGAATGAAATACGGCCTAATTGAAGAAACATATATTGTCGGGGGAAAAACATGAAATTAAAGTGTACATGAAGTGAAATTTCACCACGTTTCGTTTAAGGGTTTTGTGTTGTTTATATCACCTTTATTTCATTTCCAATCGTTTTTCTCATTTGCGCGAAGAGGATCCACTATTTTTAGCAGTTTGAAAACTCCCGCCGGGGCCTGAAAATTGCGACATTTTCAACGCAGCCAAAAAGGTATTTGTGACGTCATTCATGTGTTCGATCACAACAAAACATAACGGAGAAGGGGACGAAACCGATGCTAAAATACGCGTTGCTTTCAGCCATATTTAATCGAAATAATCCTTCCACAAGTTGCCAAAGCTCCACTGTAAAACGAGTGACGCGCTCAGTTGTAAACACACTAATGACGTCACTGGAACCCAGGTCCTTGTCTAATACGCCCAACTTGCGTCGCTTGTTAAAATATGTTCCCGCCACTTCAAGTGACTTATTTTCCCATCAAAATAATTCTTAAAACATCTATTTTCAGATTACCGAAAAAAATGGTAGTGAAATTTCACTTCATATGCACTTTAAATGAACCATAAATGATATGACACAATGGAATTCTAGGAACAAGGCAAATAACTCTTGTTAGCATTGTGTTATTGACGTTTAAAATCTATTCCTTCAGTTCCTAAACGTTTTTTTAGAGTATGAATTTCGGGGTATACTTTGTTATAAAAATGTGCAATTTATCAGAGAACAAATTTTTTTTTCCATTTCCCAGGAAACCATTCGGTCGTATCGATCATGCTCTGTACTTTTTACCCGACAACGTTTTCTCAATCAGGTGTATACATAATTATGCTCCAGTTTCCTTTCGCGTAACACACTTTTTCAACGAGAAAAATACATAAAAATTCAGTTCACTTTGCCGCATAACACTTTTATTTGGAGGCTAAATGTCGATCGGGGCAAAATGGCTCGTTATATAGGAATTCACCGCCCTATTAGATAAGCACGTTTAGTGGACCTAAATTCCGTAAAAACTTTTTAACTGAGACTAAAGGCACTTCTGAGTCACGACTGTACCTGATGCATTGTACCGCTCACAATCGTCTGGAATATCAAGCTTCTTCTTTAAGTTTTCCCACGTGAATTCGATCCCGTGGACTTTGGGATACTGAAATAAATTGTGCAAACAAGCTGCATAAGTTTGTTTAGGGTGTAAGTCGGTCTATTAAATCTATTACCTGAGTGCTTCTCATTTCGTCTCAATTGTCAAAATTGGCACAGTATTCTCTACACGTATGAGGCCTCGTTCACTCATACGCTTTGGTAGAGGGTCTCCCTTTTTTTTGGGTGGGGGGGGGGGGGGGGGGGGCAGGTATGACTTTAATTTTCAATTAATAGTTCATAGAAATCTAGCTTTATCAAAAAATCTCTTCTATTGCTTGTTCTAGGTTTTTGCTTAAACTAGACAAGATGGTGCGATAGTTTCTGGAGTGAGGAATTCCAGTTTTTTACCCGTTATACTTACTTGGTGATCGTGGCTAACAAATTCAAAGTAAGCTTTATGACCTTTGATGCTTCCTCTTTTACACTTCCAGTACTGAAAACAAGTGCCAGGAGCGAGCAAAATGTACAGGACAGCAGATAACACAGCGGCAATGACAAGTAAAATCAGTACCTTCCACGCAAGTCCTGACAACAATAGAAATATAATCCATCATAATTAGGAGCCAGGGGCCGGATTCACGAAACCCTCCTAAGTTAAGACATATCCTAAGTATTGTTTCTTAACAATAGTCTATTGTTGGAATGACAATAGACTATTGTTAAGAACAATACTTAGGATATGTCTTAACTTAGGAGGGTTTCGTGAATCCGGCCCCAGGTCGATATACAGAACCTATGTCAAACTTCATGTTGAAACAAGTTTTCATAAGCAAGTCAATTCCCTTAAAGGCGAAAGCACGTGTAAGAAGGAAACTGTGAGAGGGCAAGGCACCTTTCCTTTGCGTCTTTCTCTCCCCTTCTATCCCACCTCGTGCTTCGCTCGCCAGCTTTTATTTTCGCCCTGTCCCCTAATTATTACCGGAAGGCCTGTTTACAGGCTTGGTTACATCAACTCTCTTTTCGAAAGGTTTCCATTTTCAAACGAAAACGCATGCGTGTGGAAGGCGCCCATAATCTTGCGGCATATCAGTTTTAAATCACCTTTAAGCCATCTTGACCTGTCCTTCACCATGACATCCTCAAATGTCCCCTGCATCCTTTCCTGAAGGTTGTTAATGGCGCCAGTGATCTGTCCTGACTGAATACCCAGCACTATCGATACAAAACATCGAACCAGGCCAACGTCATCTTGCACGTAGCTTGTCTTACTCTCCAGTGCTTGACCCAGTAGCGTAGGAGTGCGATTAGCCATTGGTCGTAACGGAATTTGAGTCTCTGGTACAGCGACTCCCGGTTTGTCTAAAGCCACATACACGCGCTCTCCATTCTGAACGGTGCCAAGTACCTTCACTTTAACAATACCGATTACACAGACCGTTTCGGTTCTACCTAAAACAGAAAGTGAAAAGAAACATCTCGAGACTTGGTCAACTTGTGTACGCACAGCGTTATTCGTGTGACTGACAATCTTACACGCTTTTTTAAAGCAGTTTTATTTGCGTGCATACACGAAAACGTTCAGTTCAGTTGTATTTAGCGTGATTTCGGGGTTACACGGAATGTTATCCTTGAACAGGAGCCATGGCTTCTGGTTTGAAGCAGACACAAAAGTAAGTATTTTTAATCAAAACTGTTTTTCATTTATGAATTATATTTCGCCGTTATCTACTACTGTTTTCGTGTATTGATTTTTAAGCCGTAGTAATACTTTAACGTCCCCGATTATGGCTAGTTAGTAGCGCTTTTGCAGTGCACAAGTGCAAAAGGTGAGCAATAGCCCAATTCCGAGTTGCTCTTAGCCTCCTTTTTATTTGCATGTGAAAGAAAACTCATATCCATATGAATGGTTTTGCACTTGGCCTTGGTTTGAAAGGGAGGCTAACAGCAACTCGGAAATGGGCTATAAGCGCAGAGCGCTGGTCACGCGAAAGCAGGGCCTCGCGCGTGCGGCTCGCGCTCCGCGCGCGTTGCTTACTCTTCGGGGGCGCGCACCGCAAAAGCGCGCCTGTTGTGTAGGCAAAACAGTTGAACAAAAAAGTTCATAAAACTGCGAAGCACTTGTGACACAATAAATAATGGAAATTGTCAATGTTGAATAGTTCCAAAAATTAGAAAATATTCCAGATATTTCGGGCTCAGCCCTTCTTCAGTGGAATGTCATTTTTTGATTTTGTATGCGAGTATGCGACGCTTTATCGAATTTACCTTCATCTTGCTCCATAGTTATATTTTGGACATTGCCTACATCTAACCATCAGCATTTTAATCCGGGTTCAATCTGGGGATGCACGTATCGTCCTGTGATCTCACAGAAGCGAGAACAAACGAAATTTCATTTCTCTCTGCATTCAGTTTTACCTTTTTCAACGTCGTGGCTTGGTGCATGCGCATACAGGTAAGCTGAGCGGCTTATGACGCCAGCCATCAAAGCACGTTGAGAATTTTCGTGCGTCAACCTCTCTATCTCTGTTTCCCCAGTTTTAGCATTTGTCAGGAAGGCAATCACATCGCCCTCCTCTAAGTCGGGCCTTCGTCGTGCAGATTCTGTTAGATTCAGATGATAGGCTATGTCTGCATTGCTACTTGTCACCATGTTAACGACCCTCAGATTTCCGATGCGAGCTCTCTGTGCCTCCAAGTAGTCTGTTAGAACTGTGCAAACGTAAAGAAGCAAAAAATATACGAGACTACATTTAGCAATTGTTAAATCGCGAAATTTAAGTGTCGCGAAATATGTGCACCTCAAAATCGCGAAATAAACGTGTCGCGAAAATTTCATGTAATAAGGTAGGTTCTTACATGCCGGTTTTTACTATATCTGATTGCACAACACCAATATCCTAACGCTACTGTGTTCGCAAAATCATTGTCTCAGGTTTTATCTCAAATTCCACAATTTCTTTCTTGAAATACGAAACACTTTAAAAGTAAGAGATTATGATAATCCACGATATAAATAGGCTTGCTAAAGGTACGACTGCACCCTCTGACCCCTCCCAAGAGAACCTGCCCCTCCCCTCCCCTTCTGCAACCTGGGAACGAGGTTGATAAAAGCGCGCGAATATGAGACGCGGCTCACACACGAGACTTTACACCTCATATCACACGTTGACGCGAAGTCGTGTTGTTTTGTAAAACGAGTGCGTAGGCGTAGAGTTGGGGCCTTTTACCGGGGTTTTCAAGGCAAAACAAAAGGAAATGGTAAGATACAATGTTTCTGGGAATAAGTGCTGACAAACATAGTTGTAAAAAGGTGCGGTGAGTTCGAATAAAGCGGCCGCTGGCCGACAACGCAGCTGTGAGCTGTATCTTTTGGAAGAATGTCTCGTTTCAAGAAAGCATTTTTCCGGGTTTACCTCGGTGTAAGAACCTGTGACTTTTTCCTTTGTTTTTTACCTTTGTAGTATTGCATTCCCAGTTGACTCTATTGTTTTATGCCTTTTGTTTTCTTTGTTTTACGTCACTCGTGAATTTGACAGGTTCTTACACCGAGGATGAGCCATTTTTCCGTCGTTAGTGAGTTTCTCCATTCATTTTACTGACACGTTAAGTGTTCAGGATGGCAGACACAAGGTGAAACTTGCTTCAGCTGGGCTGTAGAATACCCGGCCATTCATTAAATACGAATGCTTTCTTTTGTTTTCATATGCCTCGTTCTACCAAACGTTTAGGGATATGTATAAGCTTAAATAAGTGGCCGGGTATTCTAAAATCGCTCCAAGTTTAAATTTGCACAAAAGTGACTATTAAAAGATGGGGTCTATTATAATTGAGTAGGAGCTCTGAGAGACCAGTGGCACATATAAGCTCATATATATCCAGCGAAAGTTGATCCAAGAACCCCCCTTCACCCCTAACCCCCCGCGCCCATCATTAGCGAGGTTGTATTGTCTACACGTAAATAATAACACTGTACTTACTTTTTTTATCAGTGTTAAAGGTTGATCCACCAGGAGAGCTACCAGTGCCTTTTGAAGTGCAACAGAAAATATATAAGCTTATAACTACATGCTTGAAACCACCTGGGGCAACATATTGAGTTTTTTATTTTCATTTTAAAATAATAGTACAGACTGTATACCTGAATATGGTGAGCCTTCAGGATTATAAGGAGGACTTGGATTTGCACCAGAAGAATAGCTAGAACCTACAAGGAGCAATACAATTTGATTTAACAGGTAAGTGCAGATATTAATAGAGTGTTTTCACTGACATCATATCAAAATTCACAAGCAGTTTTCGATTCTAAAATGTTTATGGCATTGTAGAGAGTTTAAAACTACACATCTGGGCCATTGAAGCGCAAGAGCATTTCATTCACGAGTTATAGGCGAATGAGTATAGACATTTTTAGTAAGAAATGTATGGAGTGGCCATCTTGGTGTCCCAGTTGGGGACACCAACATGGCGGCCAAAAATTTAAAGACTTTAAAGTCTTAATAACACCAAAAATCTCATCACAAAATATTGTATTCACTATAAGAGGCATGAAATCGGCTTATAAGCATCTATAATTCATTAATAACTTTTAACTACAGCTGTAGTTCAATTTTGTTTATTTTCACAGCTTATCTGAAATAGCGTGACGAATTGCGTGACACATTTAAAACCTTTAAAAATCGAAAACGAAACATTGTTAAAACTTGAAACTTTTTGTGAAAGATTTTAACACTGGTATCCACATACCATGTTAGAAACAGCTTTGTAGGATGTATACTTTAGATTTTTTAATTTTTATGACATCATGTGAAAACACTCTATACATGTAGTTTTTGTTAACATGTTTCAATCATTGTATAAATTATGTTAATTTGCATGTTCAAAATGTGATACAGATGGGGGGGGGTGACAACTCTAACAAACGCTGTTTGAGCAATACTGTGTGGAACTGAAAGTTGTCCTGAAAATTTGGAATATCTTCCCGATTTTTTCGGAGACATTCTCGCACAAATTTCAAATTTCCCGAAATTTTAACAACATTATCTCATGTTTCCCAGAAAATTTTTCGAGTCTCCCGATTCCCGGCAAAATCTTCAGATTCCCGGAAGAATTTTATTTTTCTCCCGAAACAGGCCTTAGAGTTGTCACCCCCTGTATACAGATGACTATACAAATGTAGCTTAAATTAACACAGTTTCAGTTGTTTGTCAGATAAAGTATGTACATTTTCAATTTAGTAATTATACACTGTACATGTATCTTAATACGTTCTTGCTTTTCAATATTACCTGTACCTGACTCTTGTCTTTTCCTCTTATTTGAATTCAAAAGAAGGCCATCAGGTCCTAAAAACATAATAAATAATTGTCATTGAATTTTCCATTCAGTCCTTTGCTTTGCTATTTTTATGGCCTTTATAAATAACAACAACCCAATTTATATACATGCATCAAGAGTTCTAAACTACGCACGCTCACATGATGAAAAAAGTGAACATGGGTATTGTAAAATATGCTATATTTCGGTATATTTAATTCGGAATTTGCTTAGCGGTTCGTGATCTTGAATTGTGCTTGATAAGAAAAATACAATCACAATATAGAAATTTTTACAACCCATGATCGCACTTTTTCATCACATGAGTATGCGCTTAAGAGCAGTAGCACCGCCCGGGGGGAGGGAGGGGGGGGTACTTGGGTCAACTTTTGCTGGGTATGTGCCGCTGGCGTCTCAGAGCCCCTACCCCATTATAGTCTATTTTGTGGCCAATTATAGACCCCTTCTTAGTTACTTTTGAGTAAATGTAAATTTCGCAATCCCAACTAAGTCACTTTCTGTTTAGCCATCTACCTTGAGTTCGGAACCCTTTTAACTAGGTCATCCTCAAATGAATTGACACATTTATTAAATGTAGAAGACTATTATTACTCTTCACCTACAGTACAAACCTTCTGGTACATTTGTTAACCGAAAATATTTACAAGCTAAAACTACCCAAAAAGATACTTGCCAGAATTTTCTTACCCCAAAAAATCCCGACAATTTGCAACCCCATTCTAGTATTATATAGTAACTCTATTTACTGAAAAATGGAACCCCATTATAGTCAATTCAGTCGTGAAATTGCGACCCCATCCAGCGGCACATCCCCATTAGCCCATTACTAGGAAGTACCCCCCCCCCCGGGTAGCACGGAATTCTTGATGCATGTATTCCATATATTGTACTGTCACAATCATGAAATGTTTTCATAGTTAATTAATATTAATACTAATTGTTCCAATATACAGTAGTTTTAAACATTGAAGTGAAGGTACACAAAGTCATACAGTTTTACATGAATATTGCAATGTCTATGAAAAAATGTCTTTATAAGTTCTTGGTGGAAATCTTGGACATAATGAAAAAAGTAGCAAATAATAAACAAAAAATTGTAAAGTGTTATAATGTTTTAGACATGCACTTCTATTTTTTTTTGCATGTTTTAACCCATTCACACCTAAGGATTTTTACGTTTTTGAGTGATTTTCTGCATACACACGCCCCACAGGATTTCGTGACTTCATATTTGGAGTTACCATTGAAAGTGCTGCTGTTCTAAAACACTGAAGGCTCGAGTTTACTGGAAACGTCATTGTGACGATCTCATTTTGCTTGGTTGATTTGCAATAAAGGGTCCAATATGAATTATCTACGATTTTTGGTAAGTTCACAGCCATTTTTCATCTTTAGTAGCTGCCTGGTGAGCATCATTAAGCTTGGAGGTAGTTCTGAGTCCACTTCTCAATGAAGCGAGTTAGGTGTTGTACTTCGTTTACGAATTTGGCTCGTTGCTCGTTGAACTGGAAAAATGGCCGCCTGGAAACGAAGTGGCTTTGGGACTCGACTCTGGATGAATTTCTCGACCTACCCCGGCATATTTTGGAAGTTGCGACCACAGGAGAATACAACAAGCGCGAAATTTCGGCGGTGGGTCGGAGTGGCTGTGGACTTAGTATAAATATGAAATGTGTAGTTCCAGAAAATATCCATACCCCCCCCACGGAAGACAGTTGGAAATTCCGAGGGGGAGGGAGGGTTGAAAGGCAGATATTTCCGAGGGGATGGGGGGGTTCACGAGAAGATTATTTTCCAGAGGGTGATGAATCACGAAAGCAGGACGTAATTATAATAATACTTACACGTGTACGTACGCTGTTTTGAAAAAAAACAATCAGAGCTCCTGCCCATTGAGATGAAGTTAACATTATAAGCTTTAATGTTTCTGTTTTTGCTTTGAGTTTGCTAGCGCTACAAATCATCTCCCGAAGAACAAAGTCTTTGGAACGAAGAAGGACCGAGTCAAAATGGCGGGCATGACAGGATAAACTCGTCCCCAGACTCCAAGCGGTGTCTCGTTTTCATGACGTCTCTTCACTTCCGGTCACCGAAGTTTAATGTTTTTTTTGAAAAGAATGATTTTCATGACGCATTTTAAAAATGTTTATTTTTTCTAGGGGAGTAATATTTCATTGACATGCGTTTTTTTTTAAATTTTCATAAGTTCGACGAAATGTTGGAATGAAAATTTATAAGAAGCCAGCCAGAACGCCTTTTTATCGGGTGTCTGAAATACCCACTGCCCAGGTATGTTTCCGTCGCGGTGTTCGCGCTCGCACTGTTAATTGCTCGTGTAAACAAAGCAGCGATTAAGCGGCTTAAGTTGATGTATCCTCAGGCACTCGAACCACACTGAAATCGCCGCAAGTGTACAGTTTTGTCAAAAATAATTTCCATAAAAAATCACCTTTGTGAGCCCGTTCGTGCATTAGCGGGGTATTTATTATGACAACAACAAAGAAGTAAAAAACCAGCAAATTGTGTAATCGGTAAAGCAACTTTATTTTTGTAACAAATAAGATCTAAACGCGTCGAAAAGCCAAAGAAAAACTATTTACCACTGTGTAAAGGAAAATAAAACTGAATAAGAGAGTTTCCCATACCAGTACACTCGTCTCGGGTGCGTTTTTTATAATATTTTCTCGTTTTCCCGTTGAATTTTATGTCTACTTTATGTTCAGAACAAAACAATGATTAATTCTTAGAAATGGTGGCATATTTGCTGTGTTCATTCATCATCATTACTGTCTTCTCCAGGCGATATGACACTTTCTTCCGCTACATTAAATTTATCTAAGAGTTTTTTTCTGGCATCTATTGCTTTCCTCAAAGAGTCCTGCGCTCTACGCATCTCCGTCAGTTGTGACTCCAAATTTGTCTCCAACTCATCCACTCTGACCGAAGTCGCTTGGCGTTCAGTCTTGCTGCTGCTGTCAAAATACTCCTGCCTGGCACTTGTCAGTTCTCGCTGGAGATCTTGTACAGTTGCTGCAGCTGTTTCGACGCGTTCCTGATTTTTTTCTAAAGTCTTTGTAGACAGCTGAAACTTTTTATGAACATCGACCGGGCATTTGTCGTTGATCTCCTTGTTAACTTTCTCCATTTCATCCTTCAAATGATCTGTTTTCTTAATGGTCCATGCAACATTTATCGCACCTTGAATCTCTCCAGGCTTAAACGTTTTAAGAGCACTGGTCCTGCAAAGCTCTTCTGCCTTGGTGTTCCAAAATGTTCTGTAGAGTTTTTGCATTCCCGTGCTGTCATCGATTTCTCTCTTGCTGAAGATCTTGACCTTTCTTGCTCTCGCTGCTGAGTATGGTTGGGGTGAAACTGTTGAGCGCTCCGGAGTGAACATATCAAACAGTGTCGGCTGGCGAGAAGTCTTTGCTTTCTTTCTCGGCGGGACTTGATCGTCGTGCTCTGCGGAAGACTTTGAGACGTTTACTTCTTCAACATCGGGCTTTTCGGCGATCGTTGAATTTTTCAGGTCTTCGCGAACCAAGTATACGGCAGCTTGACCTTCAGCTGATTCTTCAATGCATTGCCTTAACTTTAGCATCCTCTCTTGTTTAAGGCCGACAACAACTCGTTTGTTGTTAACAGTTCTGGCAAACTTATAGGGAAAGTTCAGAACATCATCGACCTGAGTGTCTAAAACTTCACGGCGAAACGTTTCTAAAATGACATCAGAATTATCGAAGATTACAGAACAAGAAACTGTCTCGTTGACATACACAAGTAGATCCGACATGGTGTGTATAATAGCACCAACGGATGACTAAAGTGTATGCAATGGATTTTCGGTTTTATTGTGACATTTACAAAACAAAAGATTTGACACTTTCCCAAGCGGCTTTCTCTGACATCAATAAGTGCGAAAATCGAACCCCTCTCTGTTGTTGTGCCGCTGTTTTAACAGAAACGAATTATTTATAATTTTTCTCTTCCCTGATAAAAGATTTATCAGATAAAATATATACAGTATAAAGCACGTAAATCTCAGAACGGGGAGGGATCATTTCAATAAAGATTATTTTGCAAGGTGTGATATGAAAATAACTTACTGAATAGAGGAAATTATTCGCAAACACAACCTACGTGGACTGTTTTTGTTTTTTCTGAAAAAGGAGAGCGACAGAACAAGAAATTTAGTTGAAAAAAGAAATGATAGCTTCAGTGGAATCAAATAAGAAACTTGTGTGAAAACAATGATAAAACAGAAGGGAACTTACAGGAAATGAGCCTTTCACAGGTGAGAGTTAATTATTTTATGTAATAATAACGTGTTGTAACACCTCAACCAGAAAAAGGACTGCTTTGTTTGTCCTGATTTTGCCACCTTCTAAAACCACTAATTACCATGATGTGCCACGAGCTCACAAATCGATTATTTTGATATTTGCAAAGACTACCGAGCTGATTTATAGTAAGGTCGACAACGAGAGAAAAATATCCACTTTGCTGCTCTGTTCTAAAATGGCGCGTCAAGATCTTACACGTCTAGCAGGTAGCTGCAATGATTTCCGTCAATTTTGTTGGACATGTGAACAAATTGAAAGACGGTGGAGTTTACCAACGTTTAACGTCGGCGATATTGATTTTTCCACGAGTCAGTTTACATCCAGTCAAGTTGACGAAATTTCTCGTCGTATCATCCCTCTAAATTGCGCAAGTCTCTCTTATGTTCCAATGCGATCAACGGGAGATGGCAACTGTCTGTTTAATGCTGTAAGTTTGGCTATTTGTCGAAACGAAAGCTTGGCAGTTGAACTTCGTTTACGCACGTGCTTCGAGCTTGCCAGAAACAGACAGTTCTACAGAAGACATCCTGTTTTAGTCAACGCTCAAATTACTTACATTGGAAGAGATGGTCCTGGTGTTATGTCCGTGGAAACACTGTGTGATCTCACTTGTTTCGCTTCAAGCTCGTCCAATATTCAAGAAAAGCATGGCTTTGAAGCGGCATTTAACAGTGAAATCATGAGGACAGCGAAAAATTACTCATACAGTGGAACTTTACAAATCATGGCTCTTGCAAGCGTGCTTGGAATTCCCATTGAAACAGTTTACCCTGATCAGAACGATAGAATGTTGCCTGTTTATCAGAACGTTTTTAAGCCTAGACAATGGTCTGATCGTGCGGACTCTGCAGTTGTTAGAATACTGTGGACAAATACACGTGGTTGGCTAGATCGCTCAAAGGAGTTCGTGGTGAACCATTTTGTTCCCTTGTTAAAATGGAGCGATGAAGCTTTAAAGAAGCACGGCACAGCAACAACGAGCACGAGAACAGCAGATGAGGAACCTGAAAATCCGTGGCATATTTTCACAAAAAAACGGCGATCAAAACAAATGACAGAGAAACCGGAAAGTGAAAAACAAAGCAACATGAAAACAAAAGCAAATGCAAAAGTCGAAGCAAGCAAGAAAGAAAAGAGAGCAAAGGAGAGCAAAAGTCAGACAGAGAACCGGGAAAGCAAAAAGCCAAGTCCCATGAAAACAAAACCGAACGTGAATAACACAAGGAAGCAGCATACCAACAATATTTCTAAAAATCCAAATGTCGGAACAGACAAGCAAAGGAGCCAAACGCGTCAGAAAGATAGCCCAGAAAAGCAAGCAACAGAGTGCAAAAGGACCGCCGAGAACCAGGAAAGTGAAAAACCAAGTCCCACGAAAACAAAACTGAACGTCGATCACACAAGAAAGCAGCATACTTATAGCGGTAATTCAGAAAATGATCAAAAAGTGGGAACAGACGAGCAAGAGAGCCAAACGCGTCAGAACGATAGCCCAGAAAAGCAAGCAACAGAGTGCAAAAGGACCGCCGAGAACCGGGAAAGTGAAAAACCAAGTCCCACGAAAACAAAACTGAACGTCGATCACACAAGAAAGCAGCATACTTATAGCGGTAATTCAGAAAATGATCAAAAAGTGGGAACAGACGAGCAAGAGAGCCAAACGCGTCAGAACGATAGCCCAGAAAAGCAAGCAACAGAGTGCAAAAGGACCGCCGAGAACCGGGAAAGTGAAAAACCAAGTCCCACGAAAACAAAACTGAACGTCGATCACACAAGAAAGCAGCATACTTATAGCGGTAATTCAGAAAATGATCAAAAAGTGGGAACAGACGAGCAAGAGAGCCAAACGCAAGAGACAGATAGCCCCAAAAAGCAAGCAACAGAGTGCAAAAGGACCGCCGAGAACCAAGAAGAGGTTACGGAAGATTGCAAGGATTATTTTCCTTCGAACGCTGCAATCCAGTTCATCGAAAATCGTTCTGCTTTGCCATTTCCTGGTGCTTCTAAACGCTTTTATGCAAGTCAAAACAGAAAAGCAACGAAAAATGTAAAGAGAACTACACAACGTGAAAATTTGCCAGTTCTCAGTGACAACACGAAACTCATCGGCATGCAAAGAAGCAGAGTTGATGGATCATTGGATCAAAACATCGAAGTGATTAAAAGAGAAATTATTTGCTGCAAAAATGCAACACGAAAGGCTGAACTTCAGGCAATAATTAATGTTGCGGAAGAATTGCAGAATAGTATTCTTTTGGAGACCTCACTAGCTGCTGAAATCTACAAGAAAAGAAAAGCATCTCTTCTCAACCAAAAAGAAACTACTTACTTTTGCCCTATCGACGCATATGAAAAATTATCCAAACAACTTAACATTGTTCAAATATACATTAACCAGAAGGCGTTTATAGTAGAAGGAAAGGATACGGACGTCACTAAAGTTGTGGAAGTCGTTAATAATACACTGCGCAAGGTTCAGGACGGTGCTGTGAATGACCTCGTGCATTCAAAATTGAAGGACAATTTTAGTGACATTCTACAATACCTTGACAGTAAAAGAGACAGGGATGTATTGGAGGCTATTATTGCACAAATAACAAGTGTAACGACCACTGTATCGATCAAAGGAACAAAATTCAAGGGCAGTGTTAGTGGGCATCGAGCTACGTTGGAATCAAAGTTAAAACATTTCAAGGATATAAAAGTCACTTCACAGACTGTAAGAAATGACATGACTGCTTCTCAACAACATGCTCATGTTCAACGTAAGTTGAAGCAAAGAAAAGAAAAAGACATCTCAACAATAGCCGAAGGAAGAGGAAGAAAGCTCAAGTGCGAGGAGTTCCCTGAACTGGCCAGATACATAGAGTTTTCATTCGGCGAGGGAGACAGAGTGCTTCGAGGAGGTGGTGGCTTACAAGCAGATCCTAGACTCTTAGACACAAAACTGTTTAAAGCAGCTGACAATGCTACAGTTATGCGGCACGTAAAAGAAATGTTAAACACTGTTAACCCTGGATTTTCAATTTCAACATCTTGTTTGTATACTTACACGAACAATTATAAGAAAGGCACTATTCAAGCAAAACGCCACCACCACGGAAAGGACATAAATGCTAATGTGTCACTCCACAAAGCTCCAAATACTTCGGAGAAGGTTCATCCTCTCAACGCCCATTGGACTACAGCCCATGTAAACTTCCTTGTTGATTCGGGGGCGGAAAATTCCAACGGCTTCTTCCTTGACTCCAAGGATGCGAAATGCATTGTTTGTGGAGACATTGCACCAGTCCTAAAGCCCGGAAAAACTTGGAGAAACTTTGAAACTCCAGATCATACGTTCGACCAGTCACGAGTAAATGCGGTTACACCGATGACTCATCTATTTATGGACATCAAGAATGAACCTGAAGTAAATGACACAAGCATTCTAATTCCACAGACAGACGTTGTTGTCAATGTCACGAGAACTGGAAAGGCTGTGACACTTATAAACCTGTCGCTCGCTGAACCTGAAACTGTTTTTCGCGTTTTCAATGAATTATTTTTACTGATGTGCATTCCGAGCCTGGACAAGTTCTTCCGCAACCAGGTAACAGGGAAACTAAAAGAAATAATGGGGTTTATTGTGGACAATGGCCCATCTGAAGCACCAAGTAATTTACTAGTACAGATGTTGTTGGTTCGGCTACTCAAGTTCCTTGATCTGGATAAAGTGACTCAACGATCATTTGCCGAATATTTGAGCAAAAGAAACTTTGTTGAACGAGTGCACACTGTCGAAAACAAAGTTCTTTCAGATCACGGTCCGTTTTCGTCTAAACTTGTACACGAGACAGCACCCCCCGGAAGTAAAGAACATCGTGAAAACATGGAGTCCATGGCTAACGAAGTTGTCGACTGCATTGGTAAAGGTGTCTTTAACAAAGAGCCCATTAAGTGTTTCCGGGGAGTTGGGAGCGAAGAAAACTTTATCTTCAGAGATGAAGACGAACTCAAATCGTTTAGTTTGCTGTCTGAAGAAAGGAAAAAAGAAGATAGTACAAATTATCAGCCCTCGAATGGTGAAATGTTGAGCTATTTAGAAAATGCGTGGGGTGTAAGGAAGAATTTCAAGGGAACATATGGCGAAGATTACATCACACTTACCTCCTCTAAAACAGCCTTCACTGACAACTATAGCACGTCGATATTCCGAGATGACGAGTGCTGGAGAGGAAAACCACTGGAACGTTTCGACCGCCAACCTCTGCCCGATTTCAAATTCTGGGAAAGGTATGGTGAACTCCATTACATGAGTTTTGAGGAAAGAAGGGACTTCCCAGTGGGGCCATGGGATGAGTGCCCTGGTCTTTTTATGCCGGAACAGGTCCTCGAGAACTGTTTTAAAGTGCTGCCGACGCCTTCGAAAGAAATTATGATGTCCATCGCTTTTCTAGCTTGGGTGTCACCTGAAGATGCGTTGGCGTACTACAATAGCGTGCACAAGAAATTGAGAGAGCAAAAAGACCAGGACATAAAAAGGGAAACATGGAGACAGCATTCTTTATATCAAGAAAGCAAAGAAACCCTGGTCAAAATGTGTAGCGACACCGGTCTTCTTGCTTATGGAAAGAAGCACGAGCTAGTTGAACGCATCGTAGAACATAATCAAAGTAACGAGGAACAAGTAGCGCACTTGAATGAAGGTGACCTATATAATGGAAAGATGGAATCGATTCCCAATACAACTGCAGGGCTGATGAGATTGTCCGTCGCTCAACTCAGAGCTATTTTAAGAACACACAATATTTTAGAACTGGGTACAAAGGAAGAACTTGTCGCAAGGGTGGGCCTTCTAAAAGGTGGCTATCCGGAAGCTGCCTTTTCCAGAGAGCGCCTGTGTATATTGTACATTATTGAGGTAGCTAAGAAGATAAGGACAACCCAAGAGGGGCTAAATAGACAAACTATTCGCCGTAAGAGAAAGTATGCCCATGGGAACGAAAATACCGTCACGACAAGGACGTCATGTCTCAAAGACATGCTAACACCAAAGTCACCAGTGATCAAAGTTGAAAACAACCAACGGAGCGTGGAAAACGCCCTTGATCCATTGAAAGTCGTCATTGTTAATGAGGAAGAGATGACGAGACAAAAAATTGACGACCTCCAAAACAACACAGTTAAATCGAGCGATAAAAAGCGTCGAGCAACGGAAGTGTCATCCAAACGAGAAAAGATGGCAAAGACAGAACAGACAGCAGATATTAGGAAACGCCCTGAAAGAGAGAGAAAACTGCCATCCAAATTTCGAGACACAGGAGACGCCCAAATTAAATATAATTTTTCAGTTGGACAAACGGTGGAGGTTTTGTGGAATGAAAAAGAACTGGAAGGGACTGACTGGAAACCTGGCTGGTATAAAGGAGAAATTCAACGCTTTGATGAGGAGAATGATGCTATTTACATTTTTTATTTTAAGGATCGGGCAGTTTATAGTCTGGATACAACTGGGGCTCTTGTTGATGGAATCATTCGTTCAACATGAACAGTAACGTGTAGAAAATAATTGAAAGTACTTTTTTACATGTCTATCTATATATAATTTTCGGTTTTAATAGACTTTTATTGCCCCCTGGGTGATTTATTATTTATTTATTTCTTGATAGTTCTCTCATTATCACGTCGAACTTTCAATTTTCATAAAAATTATGGGATGTCCAGGGGTCAAAATCAATACAGCCGCGGTACTGGTAACAAGTTTATTGTTATCGTTAATAAGACAACGAAAGAGTAATTTATTGAATGTAAACTTTTTTTCATATTTCTTCGCTTAGTAATTGTTGTTTTCGTATTACTTTATATCTTTCCCATTTCTTGCTCAACCTTCAGAAGGCTCGGCTGCTCAGCTGTGACGATCGTGACGATGCGCACGAAATCTAGCGTGATACAACGCGATGGCATACGTTTATGAAGTTGAAAATACTCACTTGTCTCTTCAAAAGAAAACACGTTAGTAGACTGCAAAACAAATTTGTAGACAAATGGCTGGACAGAAATGAACACTGCAAGTCTGCAAGAGTTGTTTAAAGTGAGCCAGACTAATGAACTTTTTAAGCTACAGGAGTAAAATAGGCAAACTCGATTCAGAAAACGTAAAATACTTGATTGAAATTTCGAAGCACAAATTTTCATACATGAACAAATTATGTAGAACAATAAATTGTGATGGTGAAGATGTATAGTGTACGTTCTTTAAAATGAAAATAGAGTTTACACTGTTAGTTTATTGATAATTGAAAGCTTAAATATGATAAGAGTTATCGTATTCGCGTAACAGAGTCTTCATTTTTTAAGTTCAAAACCTTTTGGAATTTCCGAGGGGGGGAGGGGGTCCATGCTTTTAAATTCTGGAAATTCCTGGGGGGTAGGGGGGTCACCAAAGGTACCCCTGGAACGGAAATTCCTGGGGGGTGGGGGGTGAAAAACAAAGTGCCTTCCGTCGGGGGGGTATGGATATTTTCTGGAACCACACAATGTGTGGGGAAAGAATGGAACGCTGTCAAAATTTTTGGCTTTTTCCCAGCATGCAGTGCTGGTCAAATCTAAATGAAAGACAACTGTTACAATTGCAGATTATGATGTTCAAAGTCTTTCATAAGATAGCACCAGACTATTTACAAAATTTATTTAAACTGACCTCGGAGGTACATAACTACAATCTTAGAGGCAGTAAATTTGACCTGCAACTATCTAAGCCTAAAACTAATTTCATGAAACGATCTTTTTCCTATCGTGGTGCCATTGCCTGGAATGTCAGCTTCCCAATGAAATACGAGAACTCAGTAGTCTAACCGCTTACAAAAGAGCTCTCGAACAAAATTAGAATCTGGTTCTATGACATCTATGATTGTAATTTTTATGTGTTTATAGAGGATATTACTGATGTATGATAGTGTTTTTTATTATTATTAATCTTATTAGTATTATTTAAACCAGTATAGTGTAACAGTTTTGCCACTATATATATATATTATATATTTTTGTTATTATTTAGATTAGATTATATTTAAGTGCACGGCATGTCTGAAAACCAGTTTTACTGAGCCGTTTTACCGTGTTTAAATAAAGTTAATTGATTGATTGATTGGTGGTGATGTTGAAAATCGAGGCAAGGTGAGTATGCACTAGTATAAGAAGCTGTAGCTAGGCCCGAGCAACAAATAAGAGCAAAAAAATTCACTGCTAAGCTAGGACTAGGACTGAATTTTGCTGTAAATGTTGACTTTTGGGTTTGCTACGATGATTTGAATAAAAAAAACTAAAGGCAAAAACGTGATTTTTGTTGTTTTTTATGACGTTAAAAACGGTAATTTTTGTTATTGTCCAAATTCAAACGCTGATATTCTGCAAAAATCGCTGACTTTTTTGTGTTTATTGGGTATCTCAATTTGAAAGACTTTCTAGTCAATGCTCACAACTGCTAGTTAAGGCAATGTTCACACGATTGAGAAAGTTACAATTTTTTAAAGCAGTGGAGTCTTGTACGGGCGGTGACGGGCGGTTCAGGTGTCAATGGGTTAAACAAAGATTTATTTAATAAAGTGTCACGCATCACCCTGCAGGAGAACAGCAACTTTATGTATTTATACCAGCTCCAACTCAAATTAATATCTGCATAGATCTTACATGTATTTAATGCTTTGAGGGGATATAATTTTTTGGTTATAAAAATATACATGTAGCAGTTACATAATACATTGGTGTAAGTACATAATATTTATCATCAGTGCTTAACAACCCTAAATATGTTGTAGATGAGTGTTCAACCTAACACTACAATTCTACAATTGGTATAGGATTTAATGGAGCCGAAACCAATTGTGGAATTGCACACATTTTAGGCATCCTACTGATGAACAGTTACGAAATTCAGATAAGTTTAGTAGCCACATTTATTTGAAGTTTATCCCCTTTGAACTGTAATACAGTAAATTCTATATTCTGTGTTTGGCATTCAGCAATATGCAAAACACCCTTGTCGACAAAATGCAATACAGTGGAACCCCAAAATATATAACGAAGTACAATGTACATGTACCATGGGAAATGTGTTCAATATAATGGGGGTTCTCTTCTCTTGACGAGTTTGAATGCCATATTTTTGTTAGAGTACATCAATGGGAATTTAAACTTTTCCTCCCAATTAGACTTCAAACTTTTAATTTGTTCCTGTTTGACTTGAACTTTTAAGCACATGCACAGGATCACTGTACCTGTTGCTTGGGAATCTGGTTTGGGTGGCTTTGGTTTTGTTCTGATGCGGAATCCTTTTGAAGTAAATTTTCCAGCAAAACCATCAATAAGTTCAACAATAATGATGATCTGCCATATATTTCGTTCTTCCACTTCCACTTTGTCAAGCGAGTAAACCATTTCTCCAGTTGGTGTCTTGTATACAGAGTCCAAATCAACTGAGAAATGAACTTCATGCACTTCATATTTCTCATAATTAAGCTTTAGTTCCATAGGTCCTGTTAAAAAATTATAAATAATATTATTGAGCATATATAATATAAAGTTAACAGGGTTGCATGTCGATTTGGGCTGGTGATTTCCCCTAAACTAATACATACAATTCTGGCCCCTGCCCGCCCCCATTTATTGCCCCCCCCATACCTCCGCCCTCCCCCTCCCCTTTGAATGAATGCTGATGATACTCTAATAATTATTAATCAAAACAGCTGCATGTTTATACCTCATTTTATTATTTACTTTTGGACCAAAATTAAATGAAACAGCAAATTGTGCAACATTATCTTCAGGGTTACTTTACTTTCTTATTAGCTCCAGCCTAATGTTTATGTTTTACACTGCCATCAATCAACATTTTAGCAACAAACTTTGATTCCATGAAAACAGATACTCATTTAGAAAGAATTTGCACTCAAAATGATACCTCGTTCTACAAATAGGTCAATTTTTAATACCCCGTTCTAGAAAAAATGGCTGCTGATAATTTGAAGCTTTCGTGCGTTCGAAATATAATACCCCGTTCTAGGAAATGTCTCTAACATGGATACCCCGTTCTAGATCAGGAGTCCCAAAATCACGACCCCGTTGGGCGGCACATACCCGTATAGGTATTTTGGGGGAGTACCCCCCCCCCGGGAGCTTATTGACCCTGTTGAATTAAATTAACATCCTTGTTTCCTGTGACGTCTGCTATGATAATTGCCGCAGTGAAAAACAACTGTTGATTGAGTTTTGAACTTCGGAGTTTGCATGTTATTGAAAGGTGCAGTATTGCAGCAGTAATCAACAATCCAGCTAGAGTGTATGTGTATAAATTAAGTAGTCACTACAAAAGCTATAATAAATTGCAGACTTATCTGTTAGAAAATGCATGTTGTCCTTCATGCAATTTACATTTTGATGTCCAAGATGACAACACTATTCTTTTGTACAAATATTGAATGTCAAACATTTAAACCTCATCACCTCATTAAAACAATGAAAGAATCAATTAATCTCTACTCACCTACACAAATTCTTTCACTAACTTTCCCTGCTGCCTCAGCAGTGCGCTGAACAAATGCCCTTATACTTTTAACTTGGCCAGTCGTCCTAGCGACTCCATTTATCTTTCCTTGGGCAATACGCTGTTCAGAATTTGGTAGTAACTTCTTTTGTACTTTGTCATAGAGATCTTTCAAGTCATGTAACTGAACTTGAATATCAGGTGGCCCTGAAAGCAGTGAATGCATGCACTTTAAGGTCATTTTCATTATTTCATTTACTGCAAACACTTGAGGACGTTTGTGTGAAAATATTCTAACATTGATTTTTTAGAGGACTTTCGCTACAGCTACAGTTGGTAACAAGTTACCGACTTCATTTTGGAGATACGATATCTGAATACACTGAATGCAAATATGGCCGTCCAACAATTTTTTGTTTGGACAGGTTCTCAAGAAAAGAAAAGCAATGAATAATGATAAAGATCAAGTCAAAATAAGTCACTGTGTGCATTTTCAAGGCTGATATATATTCTTATTTTAGGAGAAGTTATAGGCAATCAAATTTTGGAAAAAACATGAAAGCGAGGCTAAAATGTCCTAATTTTTAAACCACAGTATTTGCAAACCCTGACAGCCACAAGTTGGGAATTCAATGTTGCATGAATAGAGAAATAGGAATTTTTTAAATGTCCAACATTAGTTTTTTGTTTATTTTTTTCACAATCTGTTGACTGTATGCTCAGCAGAAGGGACTGCAGGGTACAATGTACAGTGTACCTACCTTTAAATAATTTATTTTTACATATAATATCTCTTAACCCACTTCTAAAAATTGTCAAACATTAAATATAAAATACCCAGCTTAATTAGTTTTTACCTATTCTGAGTAGTTTTTTGGTAAATTGAGTTTATTGTAAACCTATTTTAGAACTTTATTGAATTTAAAAGAAAAAATTGAGAATATTTAACCATTAGATTTATGAGCTCGAGATTTCTATTGCATGATAGTCGATGAGGGCGAAGCTTTCTACAATAGAATAGACAGGATACATAGTGAGTAGCATAGCCAGTAAGAGAACAGCATTTGCGATAGAATGCTAGTAGATTTATACTAAATAGAAGTATTAGTTATATGTAAATAGATAAATAATTTGGCAAGCATTCATCATTTTCTTCGGGGGAAAATTAGCGTTTTCAGCCATTTTTCACCGCTTATGTAAGACTAAAAAAAAAACGGTCAAACCGGTCTTCTGAGTACAAATACCATGAGATATTTGTACTCATTTTGGGTGTTATTTGTACTCTACTGAGTGCAGTTGAATAATAATTGGATTTATCGATATTATATTTTGTAAATTTACCTCGTTAATTCATTTTTTCTAAACTGTTAGAGAGAGTTTTAATAAACTACTATTATTATCATTATCATTATTATTCTTATTCTTATTATTATGTATAAAGTAGAAATGCCAAAAAAAAATCTGTTTTAATGATAGCAAATTGTTATAATATACTGAGTTTGCTTGCAGTTCAAGATATATTTTGTCTGCAATCACTTTTTTAAAAGGCACCTGATGTAACAAAAATAACCGTAAAAGAACATTAAGTAAAAATAACCTCATTTTCGCCTGGTTAAATACCGTTTCGTTCATCAATGACGTCACGAAACCATTGCAGTTTCGTATAAAAAGTCTTTTAATAAATAGTTTATGTTTTCATAAAAGCAGCTTTTTTGAGATCTTTACGCACAGTTTCTATTGCACAGTGTACGTACAATAAGAGAAGAGTACTTCTAGATATATTTTGAGGAAATAGATTACCAACCCGGAACATATATATTACTTTCGTTTTAGCGATGTTTATTTGCGAAGATGAAGTTTGTACACCGTGTGGTAAGAGCTTTCACAATTGGTAGATTGACACAAATGTAGCTAAATGAAATTCTATCGTATTGAGAAAAATGTTGTTTGCAGTTTACAAAGTAAAAACGTCGCCCTTCTTCATCATTAAAGCGAGATAGTATAATGTTACAATTGTCATGTGTACATACAATGTACATGTACGTGTATATAAATGATTATAAATTAGTTTCAAAGTGTTTCCATACCGATTTCGTTTCCAAGTACTTCCTCTATATCTTCAAACTGCCGATCGATGTCAGTATACCCAGAGTTGTCCATTGGTCACCACTTATGTTCCACAACAACTTCTCACGATCCCGTAGATGATTTCTTTGCGTCTCTTATTATGGTGAAAACTTGTGGGCGGATGGGAGCCTTATTCCTTGAAATCGCACTTGGCACTTCCGTTATGAAAACATTAAATATTTTTAGCGCTAGTTTCAAGATCGAAATTCCATCACATTAAAGCTTACTGTTATTCTGGAATATAGAATAACAGTGAAAGAAAGTGCCTAATAGATGTTGACGTTGAAACCGAAAGAAATTTTTAGTCCTGTGACTTCGTTTTTCGGGGAAAGCCCCTTTTGTGCCCATCTATTTATAAACTTGTTTTCATATTCTTAGAATACTTCCTTCATGTTTATTTCCGGTTCTGAGGCGGTGGATCGCGCGACGAGATCACGGGATCACGCTATTTAGGTGATTCTGTCACGCTAGCTCACGCCATTCTAGCTTCGGTTGTACAAACTGCTCAGAAAATTACCGAAGTAATAAAAAGGAAAGAAAAACCCTGAACGTATCATATCACAGAGCGAGCTCTTTTCAAAATCTATCAACGACACAGTGAAGGTAAACTCAGCAGCGTTAAATAGCAACATACGATCCTAAAGAGGATCATCAGGTCAAAGAAAAATCTATGCGCTAAACTCGATTGAAAAAAACTTCCGAGTTTAATTTCCAGGCATTGTTCCTGGACTGTGTGGCATGGCAAAGGTGTGGTTTGCCTTGGCGATCCTGGTGTTCTCTTCCTTTTCACAATCTCCATCTCTTGTCACCTGTTGTAGCTACCAAGAAAATTTTGATTATCAGGCCGATCTGTTTGGCTGTATCTGACAAAATGTTAGTTTTCTCTTGGATTTTGCTCGCTCGGATTTTAGAGTATCTACTCGCAAGGAGACTGATGCGATCTGCGTAATCGAAATCCTCAGGTACTAAAGTGAGCATCCAATGAATGCCGTATTGACTTGTTGTTTCATCGATAAAGTACTTTAAAAATATTCTGACCAATATCCTTAGAAGATGCTTGAACATTATAGTTATGTATAATTTAAATACAGTATGTTGCCCAGTATCCGACCAGTTAAAAAATAATTTCAATTTTTGCGACGCGCTTATTAATTTCCGGCTAATATTTTTGGCTAATTTTTGGCTAATATTTACGCTTTTCACTGCGCAGCGAAACTATCGCTGTTCAACTAAGGGTCTGTAAAATGTGATATTTTCAAAGGAACTGTTGGATATTTGAAGTGACGATACTCAGAAGTCAAGTGGTCAGAACATCGATTAATTCTTCTTGAAATTTAATTTCTCTAGAATAATGGAGGCCAGAAACATTCACTCAGTCTTGATTTAGTATGTCCAGCATGGTATCCGACCAGTTTTTTCTTTACTGTGCAAAATCGTGCTGCAGTAGAAGCAATGGCCGAGAAAAGTGTTATTGAAATGAATATGTATTAAAAATCAACATTTAAAAGCATTTTCTAAGAAAACAAACATAAATAAATCGTTTTTGTTGGCATATTTTCTCTCCACTTTGATTAGCCGCTCGCGTAGCCCTACCCACCCTACCCTAGTCATTTGTAATGTTTTGTTTTACGATGCTGGGTTCCTCAGTCGATTTATATTTTTGGAATGGAATACCAAACTATTTTGCAAGAGCAAGAGGAGCCCATACATCGCTTGCTTTCCGAAAGTTACGTTTAATAGCGCTGCGCACAATTACTATAAATAGATCACGTCTTATGAGACCCCCCGCGTGACTCAGACAAACATTGGAGCTCGCTGAAGGGAAATATATGCGGGAAAGCCATAGTGCACACAGAAAGATACGTATAAATCAGAAATAACACAGTTTACGCTTCCCAAAAGAGTGAAAATGGTTAGCACTAAGCATTGCTGTTGGGGTGAGTGTAAAACCGACTCAAGATATCCAGATAAATGGCCAAAATCGCGAAAGGAGGTGGAGAAATCTGGGAAGAAAGTGTTCATTCCCGAAGCCTTCGCAAGGTATCGAAAGTGCAAGTGGTGGATCGTGTCTTGTTCTCGGCAGTTCTGCACGACTCTTACCTCGTGTTTTTAATGTCATTTGCTCCTTTTATATGTTTTGAACGGTTATTCTACATTTAGCCGTTTGTTAAAGAGGATTTTAGTGAAGACTGAGTAATAAAACTTTCAAAATCCGCGTGCAACGGACTAGAGGTCAAGTCTGTCGGTTGTTTTTTGCGCTTGTTGATTTTGACCTCATTTTAGCGTCCTTTTTTGCCTGGCGGTTGGTGTGTTCTTTTCGCCATTAATATTGGCATGTAGATTTTTATGTAGGAAAGGTTTGAATTTCTCTAACATTTCTCTCTGAAATACCGGACAGGATCTGAAATAATCTGTTGGCCGTGAATGTCTTTCCTGCTATTAATGTCACGCTGGGCCCAGCTATATTTTAGTTTTTCTTTGCAGAATTTTAATTTTCAGTTCCAAGCTTTATAGCAGAGAGAGTTGTAGCTAATAAGCTATTCAACTTGTAGAGCGTTGAAGTTTGTCTCAGTCAAGGCTGTAACTGTTTTGCTCAATCCATACGCTACGCATTCGTACGGCACCGCACCGCACCGTACGCGGACTTCGATTTGCTATTCGTACGGGAGTCCAAAACTTTCGACAATTTTCGATGTTATTCTTCACTTTTGTTGGTCCACAATATTAAATGTTTGTTTAGCTGTACGAAGCGCTACTGGTAAGCGATGTTGATTTGGCTCAGACTAATTTGCTGAGTCTGTATACTACGCGAGCGACTCATTTCGTGACACTTCAGTTGTGGAAATTTTTCGCGTCAAAGAATACTCTCGTATGGCCAACTTCGATTTGCTATTCGTACGGGAGTCCAAAAACTTTCGACAATTTTCGATGTTATTCTTCACTTTTGTTGAATCACAATGAAGATCACCTTTTGCTGTATGTGAGTGATTCTTTTCGATTCTTTTTATTATTATATGTTTCATTAGCAATAATATGAGTGCACTGGGACATCTATAAACAAGACAGTTACGTGTCACAAAATTAATTCAAATTGTTATAATATATCTATTAAAATCATGTTACAATAGAATTGTTGTTGTTGTTTTGGACTCCCGTACGAATAGCAAATCGAAGTTGGCCGTACGGGAGTATTCTTTGACGCGAAAAATTTCTATTAAGTGTCACGAAATGAGTCGCTCGCGTAGTGTACCCAGAGACTCAGCAAATTAGTCTGAAGCCGATCAACATCTCTTACCAGAAGCGCTTCGTACAGCTAAACGAACATTTAATATTGTGGACCAACAAAAGTGAAGAATAATATCGAAAATTGTCGAAAGTTTTGGACTCCCGTATGACTAGCAAATCGAAGTCCGCGTACGGGTGCCGTGCGAATAGCCACTGCGTTATTCTAAAAACTCCGTTGGCAATTTTGACAGTCTAGCGACCGATTCGTTTGTGCCACTATTTCATTCAGGCAATCAAGCGAAGCGAAACCACACTGTTGCATCCTTTCAATTCACTATTTTCTTTTATGGCTTTTAAGGCGAACCATTTTCCATCATCAATGCTCAAATCGAGAGTACGATGACCTACTATTAAAATATGCAATCTTTTGTGCGCCTCAAAAGTTCTTCGCATTTTCCTCCCTGTTTCAATCCCCTGCACTTCAATCACCTTTTTAACTGATCTACAGTATAATATTATCGTTCTCTCTCAAATTTCGAGCCCGGAACGCCGTCATCTTCGGTAAACACCGTAAAAGATCGAATTAAAGTGCTCGCGAAAGACATGATCTCACCTACCGCTCTACTACAAATGGCACATGGAACAGTTTGTTTGTCTGAGTCACGCAGGGGGTCTCTATTTTTGTGACGTCATTTGTGCGCAGCGCTATTACGTTGTTATTGTTGTGGTCGGATGCTGGGATCGCTGGTCGGATACTGGGCAACAAAGGAGCTCTGCAGAAATGCAAATTTCACGACGGATATGAAAGTAAAAACGTAAACCTGAGAAAGGAAACTTATAGCAGTTTTAAACTGAATTGGTCGGATACTGGGCAACATACTGTATGCATAGAAATGATATAACATTATACTATCTAACGAAATCGCCCAACGGAGATCCGAGGTCTACAACAGGTACAATAAAAGACCAAGCACCAGTCCCGCTTGAGGGGTCCTTCACAATCTATGTCCTTGTTTCCAGATATCGGTCACCTCCCACAAGATCAAATTCGCTTCGCTCAGTAAGGTATAATGAAACCATTCCAAAGCACATCCATTGATTCCAAATCAACCGTTTAGCCAAACAATAGCAAACTAATGTCCTGTGTTGAAGGCTGCAGATAAGTATTGACGAATAATTCGATAGTTTTAGTGTGGACGACAAGCAAAACGTGTGTGCATGTAGAAGGGGCCTTAGCGGTCCTCGCTTAAATCCTTCCATTTTCGTTATTTCTCAGTAGGTGAATTGGGCCTCCTTTTTGGCCCTTATCGTAGATGAGTACGCCACGCCAACATATCAGCGGTTTCTCGCTTTCTTGACCCTATAGTCTCGTTTTGATGTTTACGCTCATCGTCGTCAGAGGTTCTCGTAAACATCAAAACGCGACACGCGTTGTGTCAGTTTTGTTTTCTCGGCAAATCGCAGAATTGAAGTAGGAAAAAAATGAATAAGTTATTGCCGGGAGGTCCGTACAGGAAAAAACTGTGCCCGATTGCCCGAGGTCTTGAGTGCGGCCGGAGGCCGCAGGCCGATTGCCGTACTCAAGACCGCGGGCACAGTTTTTTCCTATACGGAACGACCAAGGCCGGTAAATAACTTATTCATTTTTTTCCTACTTCAATTCTGCGATTTGCCGAGAAAGCAAAACAGACACAACGCGTGCAAAACCTAAATTAACTCGGTAATCTTCACAACTTTTTCATTCATAAACAAAAAAAATTACTTTGCAAAGTGAACTCATTTCTATCAGTTTATGTCTCTCGGTAGAATATACGGCTGTTGTGTTTGCCTCCGGTGAGGATAGAGAAATGTTCTTGCCTACGGCGAAGCCGTGGAAAGCTGAAGATAAACTTTAAAAATTATTCAAATTTTTCTATAAAAGAAAAGTGGAGCGTAATTCATGCATATACACGGATATAGAATCCGTGCAGTGAGAGCTTTCACAATTGGTAGATTGGCACAAATGTAACTAAATGAAATTCTGTCGTATTGAGAAAAATGTTGTTTGCAGTTTACAAAGTAAAAACGTCGCCCTTCTTCATCATTAAAGCGAGATAGTAAGTTATGATGTATTTTTACAATTTTCATGTGCATACAATGTACATGTACGTGTGTAATGATATTAGTTACCATACCGAGTTCTTTTCCAAGTACTTCCTCTATGTCTTCAAACTGCCGATCGATGTCAGTATACCCTGAGCTGGCCATTGGTCACCACGTATGTTTCACAACAACTTCTCCCGTAGATGATTTCTTTGCGTCCTCTAAAGTTATGGTGAAAACTTGTGGGCGGATGGGAGCCTTATTCCTTGAAATCAGGCTTACACTTGGCACTTTCGTTATGAAAACATTAAATATTTTTAGCGCTAGTTTCAAGATCGAAATTCCATCACATTAAGGCTTACTGTTATTCTGGAGTATAGAATAACAGTGAAAGAAAATGTTTAATAGATGTTGACGCGACGTTGAAACCGAAAGAAATTTTTAGTCTTGTGACCTCGTTATTCGGGGAAAACCCCTTTTGTGCCCATCTATTTATAAACTTGTTTTCATATTCTTAGAATACTTCCTTCATGTTTATTTCCGGTTCTGGGGCGGTGGATCGCGCGACGACGTCACGGGATCACGCTATTTAGGTGATTCTGTCACGATAGCTTACGCCATTCGAGCTTTTTCGGTTGTACGAACTGCTCAGAAAATTACCGAAGTAATAAAAAGGAAAGAAAAACCCAGAACGTATCATATCACAGAGCAAGCTCTTTTCAAAATCTGTCAACGACACAGTGATAGTAAACTCAGCAGCGTTAAATAGCAACATACGATCCTAAAGAGGATCATCAGGTCAAAGAAAAATCTATGCGCTAAAACTCGATTGAAAAAACTTCCGAGTTTAATTTCCAGGCATTGTTCCTGGACTGTGTGGCATTGCAAAGGTGTGGTTTGCCTTGGCGATCCTGGTGTTCTCTTCTTTTTCACAATCTCCATCTCTTGTTACCTGTTGTAGCTACCAAGAAAATTTTGATTATCAGGCCGATCTGTTTGGCTGTATTTCTTGGATTTAACTTAAATCCAAGAGAGTATCTACTCGCAAGGAGACTGATGCGATCTGCGTAATCGAGATCCTCGGGTACTAAAGTGAGCGTCCAATGAATGCCGTACTGACTTGTTGTTCCATCAATATTCTCAGCAGATGCTTGAACATTATAGTTATATATTATATATGCATAGAAATGATATAACATACTATCTAACGAAATCGCCCAACGGAGATCCGAGGTCTACAACAGGTACAATAAAAGACCAAGCACCGGTCCCGCTTGAGGGACCCTCCACAATCTATTTCCTTGTTTCTAGATACGTCACCTTCCACAAGTACAAATTCGCTTCGCTCAGTAAGGTATGAATGAAACCATTCCAAAGCCCATCCATTGATTCCAAATCAACCGTTCAGCCAAACAATAGCGTACTAATGTCCTGCAGATAAGTATTGACGAATAATTCGATAGTTTTAGTGTGGACGACAGGCGAAACGTGTGTGCATGTAGAAGGGGCCTCGCTTAAATCCTCGCTTTGATAGAAGTTTATCTCTGTTCAAAACTGAATAGGCCATTTCCGTTTTATTTGCATGTGAATGAAAACTCATTTTCATATGAAAGGTTTCGCACCTAGCCTCGCTTTGATAGAGAGGCTAAAGGCAACTCGGAAATGGCCTATTGAACATAATAGAATAGCACTGAGGTGAGCTTAACACGAAGTTCCGGTATAAAAGGCTTAGCTCCTCCCCCATTTCACACCTTTTGGGTGTGAAATGCAAATTAAGGCGTCTTTCATTCAGAAAATGTGGTTAACTTGCGCGTCCTTTAAATATAATTTGCTTCAAAAATCTGATAAAGCAATGATCCGCATAAGGATAGTGCTCAACGGCAATGCACGATGGAATGTCAACTTTTTTCATTGTTTCAACTAGTGATCTCATTGGCCTAGACTAAAAAAAACCGCTAAAAAGTTAATGTTCAAGGTGCATTAAGTTCATAAAGACTTCTGATATAACTTTCATAACGTTTTTCTAAATTGTGTTAGCAATGGTCGTAGTAATGACGCATGTTTTTTGTCAGTTGTTAATGCTTCAGTGGTTGATTGACGACTGGAGGTGAGAATGGCCAGGCCAGGCTCCTTTTATTCCGGAACTTCGTGCTTAAGGGTATTACCAACCTTAGCGAAACATTCATTTATTTTCAGAAAACAAAACATGCTACTTTAGTTCATTTTAAAAGTTGTGAACTGTTTGCTTGCTTGAGCTGTTTTCTGAATGTAAATGATTATTTCGGAAAACACTATAGCGCGGGCGTAGAGGGAGGGTCGGACACCTTATTGAGACTTATATAACGGAGTAACCGGTTAGCTTTCAGTTGATGTTAGGGGTAGCAGTTTATATAGTTAAATTTAGGACTAAGCAACCCGAGAAGCTAGGTGGTACAGTGGTACGGTAGGCTATGTAAGCCTAAGCCTAGCTGAGGTCACAGGTTCAATCCTCAGTGGGGATTGTACATTTTCTTTTTTACGCTTAAAAATTTATTGAAAATAAAATAATATATGTCTCAAAAAGGTGTCCGACCCTCACTCTACGCCCGTGCTATAGCCGAACCCGATTATTTCATTGTCATGTTGGAAGTTTAGTACAGTGGGTAAGGTTGTACCCTTGAATTTGTTAACCGTAACGGTGCTGTGTAAAAAGAATTTGGCTGTTTTCTTTTTTCGCGTCTAGGATTAAAGGTATGCTTTCATGTCCATAATATAAAGAATTACTGATTAGTCTGTTGGTACTGGTATGAGATGCACTGTTATTTTCCCCAAATCTGCTAGACAGGATGACATAAGAACCAAAGAATTATACCGGGTAGCCGCATGTAGGTCATTCGTCGATCGGATACAACTTAGCTTTATTTGTTGATTTTTTTGCAATAAACAAAATGTTAAAGCACATTTGACAAACAACGTTGTTTCTAGAGTTTCCAGTACATTTACTTTGATGGCTCAATACAACAAAGTTAGTGCTTAATACTGGTATCAAACAAATGTCCATTCATTCACTTGTTGAACAACTTGTGGTCATTGTCATGAAAAAATGTTAAGGTGGCTATGAACCCGCTTCCCAAAAATTTTTGACTTTGCAAGAAGTTGTCTTTACATGATAATTATAGTTCGATAACGTGTATTGTAACATGTTAAGCTAATGAGGAAACCCCTTTGACAGGAAGTGTGAACCATAAGTTAAGACATAAAGCATAAAGTAGTTGGACAATTCCAATTCCACAGCTACAATTCTAAGATAAATGTTTTTCATTTCAGGGCCATCTACTCTGCCATATATAGCTTTTCCCACTCGGTAAATTGTCCTGCTACATATTCATTAGATGGAGCGGCAAATGTAGTCTATGAGAGATTCATAGACACAATTGCGGAATCCCTCAACACCAGTGGAAGAAGAACAGCTGTCCAGATGACGTGTCCAAGGACGATAGGCACGTCCTTAGACTTGCAGTGGTTCTGCACCTCTTCTACCACCAGTCAAAGAAGGGGTTGAGGGAAGAGGATCCCACTCCCCCATCTGGTGTAATAAACATCGCCACTCTGCAACAAGCCATTGCGCTTTGCAAGTATTTTACAATGCAGAGAAGAATCCTTGACCAGGTTAGGTAACCAACAGTACAGTAAAGTACGGTTCATTACAGTCCCCCCCCCCCCCCCCCCCCCCCCCCCCCGGGGATTGGGGGGTGGACGGGGATACTCCTCGGAAATTTTCGAAAGACACCCTAAAAGGTACCAGAATTTCGTTTGTGGCTCAAATGGATTTTTACCCTTAAAAGGTATTTTTTTCTGTTCAATGCCTAAAAGGTACTGCAATAATTTAAACGGTGGTCATTGTAGATTTCAGCACCCTAAGCGGTACCAATCTACAAATTTTAACCGCTAAAAGGTACGACGAGCAGTACAACACAATACGGTACAGTGCAGTGCAGTACAGTGCAGTAAAGTACAGTGCAGTACAGTGCAGTACAGTGCAGTGCAGTACAGTGCAGTGCAGTACAGTACAGTAAAGTACAGTGCAGTACAGTGCAGTGCAGTGCAGTGCAGTGCAGTACAGTGCAGTAAAGTACAGTGCAGTACAGTACAGTGCAGTACAGTACAGTGCAGTGCAGCACAGTGCAGTAAAGTACAGTACAGTACAGTACAGTGCAGTGCATTACAGTGCAGTAAAGTACAGTGCAGTACAGTGCAGTACAGTGCAGTGCAGTACAGTGCAGTGCAGTGCAGTTCAGTGCAGTACAGTCCAGTACAGTACAGTGCAGTACAGTACAGTGCAGTACAGTGCAGTGCAGTACAGTGCAGTAAAGTACAGTGCAGTACAGTGCAGTGCAGTGCAGTACAGTGCAGTAAAGTACAGTGCAGTACAGTGCAGTGCAGTACAGTGCAGTGCAGTGCAGTAAAGTATAGTGCAGTACAGTGTACAGTGCAGTGCAGTAAAGTATAGTGCAGTACAGTGCAGTGCAGTAAAGTACAGTGCAGTACAGTGCAGTGTAGTGTAGTGCAGTGCAGTGCAGTGCAGTACAGTGCAGTACAGCGCAGTGCAGTGCAGTACAGCGCAGTGCAGTACAGTACAATACAGTGCAGTACAGTGCAGTGCAGTACAGCGCAGTGCAGTACAGTACAGTGCAGTGCAGTACAGTGCAGTGCAGTACAGTACAGTCGTCGTACACGAGCCACGAGCCTCTCGGTCGCATTCCGCGTGAGTGCGTGGTCAAGTCAACTGGAGTCACGGATTGTACGAGAGCCACTTCAGAGTTTCATCCCTTCTCTCTTTTCTCTTCCGTTAAAATTTAAAAATAGACCCCGAGACTCGCTCCCGAGGAGAATTAATGGTTTATACGTTTCGTTTAATTCTGGCTCCCGTTTTTTTCATTACAAATTACATTTGTATTTTATACCTATAAAGCTTAATATATTCGCCCGGGTTCCCTGTGGTGCTTTATCAGATGGTGGAATTTTTTTTAACCAATCAATTAATTTCAATCCCCTGCTCGAATATCTAAAAATGACGTACTTATTCTCACAAATACTCGTTGCCAAATCGAATACTGAAAGGTTCGTGATTTTTGAAAATAAGAAATCTTGACGACAAAATAGAAAAATTAGAAATATCAAAGATTAAATGATAACAGAGCTTATCACGTAGTTCTCTATTATGAGCTTCTTATTGTATTTGCTGGTCGTAAGTATCCTAACTTGTTCACTGAGTCCGTTTTACATTGTAGCGTTTTTTTATTGGCTTCTTGTGGAAAATAATATTGCGAATAATATTTTTCCGCGACGTTATTTGTGGTTATAGAAAATTCCCAATTAATTTTAGGGTGTGGTCGATTGACCGCATTTCGGAATAAGAACTCACAGAATGGTCACAAAAAACCGCTCATATAGAGATTTTGGAGACACTGGTTATTTGTGGTTATAGAATTATCCCCAATCAATTTTAGGGTGTGTTCGATTGACCGCATTCTGGAATACAAATACACAAAATGGTCACAAAAAGTCGCTCATATAGAGATTTTGGAGACACTGGAAAACTTAATTTTCCCTATTGTATTATAAGCATGTTTTGGCAGATGCAGGATTTTTAATAACTTTTTAATCAACTGTTCAGTCCACTTCGGTTGACAGCCGTAACAATGAGCTACTATGGGTTACTATGGGTATGTGCCGCTGTGAAGGGTACGATTTTCTAGCAGTTTAGTCTGGGATAGGGTAGCTATCAGAGATTTTTGGTCTAGAATAGGGTATCATTTTCCGCGAAACTGATCAGTTGCGTGAAGAATTTAGTATAGACAAGATTTACTGGCAAATGGCATTTAACAATCGGTACGGCGGGCAGTACGGCATTTTTACTGACCCCTGTTAACTAATAACTGTGATAGTGAACGAGTTTCTGGAAAATAGCGAGTCTGTAATAGGTCTAGGATAGGGTAGGGTTTTTCGGTTTTTAGTCTAGTATAGGGTTGCAAAATGCAGCTTTAGTTTAGGTTAAGGGTCTCAGAGTCCCAGCGGTACATCCCCATCCAAACATTTGCAGAGTACCCCGCCCCCCGCCCCCCCCGGGAGATGTATACTGCAAACAAACAATTTCAGAGACTATTCCGTTTCTTCTTATTCGGGAATACGGTCAATCGAACGGGTCTTAAATCGTCAAAACCTCATCATTACCATGCGGTTAACCATGTTCAATATAAAGTAACATCACTGGGCATTTTACTGACCAAAATTGGTCGTGACGTGATTAGATAGGAGAAAGTTATGCTCGGTTATTATTAAATCGGAAGAAACAAGACAGTCAGCAAGTTCGTGAGTTAAGTTTGTTTTGATAATACACTAAATCCGAGTAAAAAAGATTAAGTAGTTTAAAAATAACTACATCAATGAGAAAAAAGGTATTTTTCAACTGACTAGGCTTCTTAACATAGTGAAATTTAACCGCAAACCCTTGAAGACTGAACCACGTGTTGAGTAGCTGAAAGGTGATGCAATAATGAGAATCAACGCGGAACATCAGAGGCAAAGTCTTCACGAGCCTTATGGCTCACAACTGCCGGAGTTTAACCCGGTTTCTGTAGCATGAAGCGGCTAAGGGTATTACTACTCCCCCCTGGATGGGATACTAGTTCATCGCAAGGGTACTCCCTCCCCCCCGCATTATGTCGCCGGTACTCCGCCCCCCCCCCCCCCCCCCCCCATTTATACACTTGGGTAGAGAGAGACAACGTCAGAACCTGATCCCAAATTGAACGTGATTTGGCTTCGAGTTCCGTTTGCAGGTCGTGCCGGCGAGATGATCGCGAAGAGATTGATTAAATAAGTTGAAGCTGTGCATGTTAATTTTCGGATCCTTTTGAAAACCATAAAACCATTTCCTGACTGAGCTTAAATCGTGCCCCACTTCAGACCATAAAACAAGTACAGTATGTTGCCCAGTTTCCGGCCACTTTAGTTTGTAATCGCTATAACTTCTTGTTTTTGTACGGAAAATTTCTCAATTTCCTTTCAAAGACAGTTCATTTACTTACCTTTAAAATGTTCAATGGTTGGCGGCTTTCCTCAAGTATTAAAGAAATTATACCATTTTTCGCAAAACTAGTAAGTTGCCCAGTTTCCGGCCAGCTAGCCCAGTTTCCGGCCACCGACTTAAAGTAAATTTTCCTTGAATCCTCTCGACTTAAACCGACTTGTAAGCCCCTTGATAATAGTGGTCGCCTAGTTATAAATATCAGGCAAGTTTCAATATTAAGCTTTGTCATCTACCGTTTACTCAATATTCAAAATATGTATGACCTCGGTGACCCGGAAGCGTGTCTTCCGCGGTATGTTGACAGATTACTTAAACAAATACATATGACTTACGTACTTTTAGTCACGCTATACATGCATTAGCTGTTGTTAATTCGTAATCTTTCTTACACTTAAACATGTATCTTTAATTTCTCGACCAGGAAATTTTAAAATTCGGTTCTTTCACTCAATAAGAAATAGGTTTTGAGCAATGTGTCTTTTAGTGGCCGGAAACTGGCACACTAGGTCGAAATCTTCGCTGAAAGTTTGACTGCTAAAATTTCAGAAACAGCTGTATTTTAGCTGATGATGATAGATTCCCTAATTACTTTCATCTTTAATCTAACATTTGTCTAAAAATTATGAAGCTCCTTGAGATATTTCCCGTGAAACGAACTATTTGTTTATCTACGGTAGTTTTGATGTGCAGTGAAACGAACCAAAATTAATCGATAAACGTTTAATCACCTGGACAAAACCTGTCCTTCCTCGGCCGTTCCTTGCTCAGAAAGAGCGCCAAAACCACCAATGTAAAGCGAAAATGTTCGGTTTTCTTTCGGAACGCTTCGGTGGACGAAAATTTAAAACTCCGACGAACATAACCGACTTAAGTTTTTTTGGCCGGAAACTGGTACTGGCCGGAAACTGGGCAACACAGTGTAAAGTATACATGCGATAGTAATTCTGAAGAGAACATTATTGATCTGACATGGGGCAACAAGTAAACAAAGCTTAATACCTTATTATAGGAAATTATAACGCAAATTCTCAAAATTCGCGTTAATTTAAGTCGCGTTAATTTTTGTGAGCGTTAATTTCCGCGACATTATTTAGTGGAGCGTTCATTTCCGAGACCTTAATTTCACCCCAAATTCTGGATACCGTTCGAACACATTTTGCAACTAGGAAACAATAACCCTCTCTTTTCTGCACACTATTTTTCAATCTTTTACAATGTAAAAGCCTTAAAGATATGTCATCTGCAATATTTCCAGTTCATTCTCGCTTTCAGAAGAGCGGTTCTTCCGTTTCTTTTTGTACTACAGCCAAAATATCTTTAGAGACATCAATAATCGCGTTAATTTTTTTCATTTTGAAAACGTGCCCCCTCTCTCGCGTTAATTTCCTTTATTCGAAAGAAATTTTCCCTCCAATTCGCGTTAATTTAAGTCGCGTTGATTTCAAAGACCTTAATTTACAGGAGCGTTAATTTCCTATAATAAGGTATGCCTATTGGTCGAGGAGGTAGCGTGGTTGAGTGGTTAGAGGCGCTGACTTGTAATCCGGAGGCCTGGGTTTCAAGTTTGCGTCTCTGACCGCACCATCTGGATGCATAAAAGACACAATGAAAAACCAATGTTGAGATAAGTGAAGTTTATTTCTACATTAATAGCTTAATTTTAGCATTCATAAGATTAAAGTGAATTCCCCATACAAAGTGTAAATCGTTCCGAGTGCTAGCCCTTCGTCAGAGCGATTAGCACTTGAAACGCTTTTTTAATCTTTTTTACGTTGGCCAATTTACCTTAACAACTCTCAGTTGATAAATCAAATTTTCACGAAGTTTCACTTCCCCTCCCACGCAGCACCACAGTTTCTTCAGAATTTAACCCCTCTACAATGCAGGGATTTCAATAAGAATTGAAGTAGGCGGCTGTGACAGATAAGGGCCCCCATCCCACAAGGGCGGTCTGGTAACCGGCGGTGAGAGGCGAAGTAGGCGGCGGTACACCGCCGGTAGCCGGCTTCTATAGGACTTTTTCACCTGAACTCACGCTGGTGTACGAAACAAAAGATCTCTCATTAGCATCTCTTACTTTCTTTTGTTCCGTCTACCAGCATGGTCGATGGGCTTTTGTCTTTTAAATCCTCAGGGAGTGGTTGCAAACCACCTATTGAAACCCTTGCAATGTATTTAAAATTTCAAAGTTGTATTAGGGCCTGGTCGCACTACAGTCAAAAACAAAAATTAGCCCGTGCAAAAATCGAGGAAAACAAAAGAAACCGCTCCGGTGGGACACACTTTTTGTGGAATGTTTTTGTTTTTATATCATTTTGCGCGGGCTAACTTTTGTTTTTGACTGTAATGCGACCAGGCCCTTAAGCCTGGTTTACCATATAATCGCAACGATCGCAACGTTTTGGTTTCCATGTGATCGCAACGGTCGCAAGAATCGTTGCGATTAATCGTTGCGATTATATGGAAACCAGGCTTTAGAATGGTAATTTTAATTTCTGCATGACTGCCTGTCACGAAACCAAATAGGATAAATTGTATAAATTCTGCACTTTTATCCCCAAATTACTTGTTCCGTTTTGCACTGGCAAGCGAAATTTCGATATGTCAGTAGGACACTGAAACGCGTGCTTCGAGAAATGCTAGATAACCGCTCAAACAGCCCTAAAAAGAACTCTCAAATTGATTATTGAATCTCCTTTCTAACTTTTGAGTCTGTTTTAAAATGAAAACGTTAAGTGTGACTATTCAAGTGAAAAGTCCTTGAGCAGAAATGACATTCATTTGATGCTGTTGTTTCTCGAAATTTTCTTAGTCGCGTTTCAAGTAAAAGAGTCCGAGTAAAGAGCACACACAGTTTTTCATCTGCGACATAAGCTCCGGGGGTGGGGGGGGGGGGGGGGGGGGGGAGGAATACTCCGCAAATTTTTGGGCGGGGGTGTGCCGCTGGGACTCTGACACCCTTAACCTATACTAGACCATTTTAGCTGCATTTTGCAACCCTATTCTAGACTACGAAAACGACAACGAAAAACCCTACCCTATCCTAGATCTATTCCAGACTCGCTATTTTCCAGAAACTCGTTCACTATCACAGTCTAAGATGCCAGGGGTCAGTAAAAATGCCGTACTGCCCACCGTACCGATTTTAAAATGCCGTTTGCCAGTAAACCTCGTCTAGATTAAATTCTTCACGCAACTGATCAGTTTCGCAGAAAATGATACCCTATTCTAGACCAGACATCTCTGATTACTATACCCTATTCTAGACTAAACTGCCTGAAAACCATACCCTTTACAGCGGCACATACCTATATAGCTCATATATGGGAGTACCCCCCGGGGCAAAAGCTTAGCATAACAGTGCTGATGAGTCATGTCCAGTGAAAACGGGCCCCACATACGCATAAGCGCAAGAATAACAGCGCTTATAGTGTCCAGTGAAAACGAGCCCGACATAAGCATAAGCATAAGTGCAAGTATAAGCAATCAAGGATCAATCTTATGCTTTTGTCAATGTTCGTTTTGCTTTTGACGCAATTCTTATACTTCCGCTTATGTTGATGCTTTAATAGGCTAACGTCGCCAGTGAAAACCAGGCTTTATTATAGCGTTTACATCTTTGGAAAAAAGAATTGTGAACCGGAAGTTTAAACATACCTTCCCACGCAGACGTGGCCGTAGACATGTATTTAACTGTCTCCACTATCCTTTAGCCAGTGGGGCTTTCAAAATAAAATAAAAAATTGCTCCTTTGGCCTTACCGGACAATTAATTATCAGTAAAATACACAAACCTTCATGTTGAACTTGCTAAGATCTGCGCGGGAAAAAATGCACTTTTCTTATGTATTACACAACAACTGTCTTAGTTCAAGAAGAGACGTGACCCGGCCCCCGCCGGATGTCACGCTACATAGCTAAAAATGACTTCCTCGGAGTGAGCATATTTGTTTTTACTATGAACATAAAACCACACGCAGGTGGCGTCCTCGAAAGACTTGCAGAATGGATTTGGAATCATTTCAAACTTCTAAGAACAGCACTGAGATAGATTTTTGCCCCAGAACGAGCACGTTGCAGATTGACTCCGTCTCGGAAGAAAGGCTCAACGACATTGATGAGTTTATTCAGTCTAAGCTGGGATTCGCACCTCTAAGTGACCTAAGTGCTGGAAAGCCACTAACAACGACAGAAGTAAATGAGTTGAGGTGCTTTTTGCCTGCTGGGGAACATTCAAATGAATCACTTTCATGGAATAATCCAGGTTAGATTAAACTGAGTTTAAGTTTCAGTAAAATGACCCTCATGGACAAATGCAAATGGAGCGGCAATAATACTCGTCTCCATCAGTTCATTTATTTCATGTTAACTTGTTTTGTTCAGTGACACAAAATTATCGGTATCTTCTAGCAAACGTTATGAATATACACAGCGTTGAATTGTTTCTCAAATAGAAGTAGTAAAACTTCCGAAAGGTAATGTTAACTCGCCTCAGAAGTCATTATAAACGTTCGACGTTATTTCACTGCATTGCCACTTATTACTGAATCTGTAGGGAGTTTTCCCATCCTTTTTAAGCGGTTGTGTCCATTGAAATTGTCCTTTTTTCGACGCTGGCGCATTTGAGCATCGGGGTTGGTTTTTCCCCCGCACCCTCTTCCCGTTTAGGGAACGTCGGCTGTCTCCACAATTTCACTCCCACTCTATGGCTTAAGCAAACCTTTCCTCCCATATATTAATAATCATAAGTCATAGAGTGCGTTTTAAATGAATGTGAATTTATTACTGTCTTGTGTCTCGATTTCCTTTCTTGCATTTAATACAGCGAGATATTAGGACACAACGTCGTCGACGCTAAAAAGAAGCTACCCAGTAATGCTAATGCAGTTCTTTATATATATTACAGAAAACGTGGAAGCCACATGCAGTTTGATGACTTATCCTGAGTCGCCAAACAAAGTTCCTGAAGTCGAAGTAGAAGTCCAGATAATGGACCTTAATGATGTTTATGATAAAAGGACGAAGAAAACTCTTGAAGGTTTTGAATATCGTTTGAAAGACTCCGATGTAACTGTTGTGGTGCAGGCATCTGACGAAATCACCAGCGTTCAAGCTTATACTCAGAGATGCCACGAGGCTGCGATTAGAACACACGACACTATAGGTAGGCCACTGAAAGCGTATGTGATATGCCTATTTGAAAGCATCCTTCAAAACTGTAAAACTACAGGGTGTACTTATCTATTGTTTGTCAATGAGTGCAAGGTAGCCGTTTCAAGCCTAGGTGTTGTTTTTATTACATTTTCTTATTATTTTAGTCGTTCAATCAATCAATCAATCAATCTTTATTTGCCCCAATAATATTATTTACAAAGATGATATTTATACAGTGTCTTAAAAAGGAGCAGGAGCCCTCAACAAACCCTTCTGGGCTTTACGGGGAGAGCCCCTGGATTGATTTGATTTGTGCCATTTAACTCCGCGATCAGTAGTTTATACTATGTTGTTTATTATATTTAAAATATTGTTTATATAAAAGGGTCATAATTTGTTATTGTTACGTTGTGTAATAACTCCAAACTTGCTTGCTCAATCATACTCTTCATGTTAAATCAAGCCGCGTCGTCAGTATTTTCTTTCATTGTGCATTCTTTTATAGTTAAGCTTTTATACCCATAGGTCCTGTTGAACTTGAGGTGAATACTCTAGAATATGATGCAAGACGTCGAGTTTTCAGCGTTGATCTTGGCTCCGTGTACAAGACAGAAGAAGGAGATCCAGTCTACTGGCTTGAAAAGGCAGACGTCTTGCAAAGGAATAAATGGGAACTGGTAATCGCAATAAAGTTCAGATCAGGCCTGGCAGGAAATGTAACGTCAAGACCATTTAGAGTTACGACCAAAGCACGTTCTAAGATTACAAGAAAAGCAGGTTTGTTGATTTTTATTTTTGCCTGATAATGAACCGAAATAACTCTTTGCCCTGACTACAATTTTACCTGAAATGTTTATGTAACATTGAATTATTACCAGCTAAGATTCCTTAAGTAGCTACCCATTTCCTTAGTACAAGTGGACCAAAATTTAAGTTGGTTAAAATGAGCCCTATGTGTAAATTAAGACATGAATATGGAATCGTCTGTTTCTGTAATGCGTTTACTTCAATTATTTGATTGTAAGTTAATTATGGTAGCCAGGTATTGCCTTTTAAAATCACTATAGAAAACTAGCTTCCATTTGGTTATAGAAACAAGCTAGAAGTATTTAAAAGAACTTTAAAGTGTATCATGATTTTCACTGATACATGAGTATCTGTATGAAAGTGTTCAAGGTTTAAGTCTCGTCGTAAAATAGTGCAATGCGTTATCAAGCTCTTCTGTCGATAGAATAAAAAAAATACAAGACAAGATATGCCACAAACTTTCTTTTCTGGGCTGCCTGTCATGTCGTTTTACAAGGTGAAAATAACTGTGAAAATAAAGATTGCTTCAGTTGTTGTTCGTTACAGTTTGCTTAAACTGATGTTTGTATTTTTTTATGAACCCTTTTGTAGCTTATACCATACTGAATCAGTGGCTAATGTTTTTAATGTTAATTGTTGAAGTTTTTGAGTTTTTGAGTGCACAGAATCACAATTCTCGTTGTTACCTGAATGCAATGCGTAATCAAACACGTATGATAAAAGAACTGATACAAAGTGCAACAGCCTTAATTTAGTTAAAGAAATTATTCATCTAGATAACAAGTGTTATATAGAACAGGGCCAGTGAGCAGAATTTGATATTACTATGGTACTTTTGCTACCAGTGTAAAGATTACAGTACAGATTTAATTCAGCTGGTTAAAAAAATGTTCTTTCTTTAGCTGTATGCTTATACCATGATTTCTGTTATGTTGCTGGCTTAAAATAGGAGATAGCGGCTAGCCATTCGTAAATCTAAAGAAGAAATTATCAGGAAGGTGCCCATACTCTATAGGGAAAATTTTCATGTGTCTATAACAGTAATTAAGACATTTCTACAATAAGTGTGACGTCGAAGCCTAAATGCCACAGTTGTTAGTTTCAGTTGATCTAAGAACTGGTCGGAATATGTTGGTTCATTAGACATCTTTTGTTTTGTCTTGTAATGTTGGCGTATATGGTGCTTTTCAGTTGATCTGGGAACTAGTCAGGATATGTTGGTTGATTAGATATCTTCTGTTTTGTCTTGTAATGTTGGTGTATCTGGTGCTTTTCAGTTGATCTGGGAACTAGTCAGGATATGTTGATTGATTAGATATCTTCTGTTTTGTCTTGTAATGTTGGTGAATCTGGTGCTTTTCAGTTGATCTGGGAATTGTTCAGGATTGGTTGATTGATTAGATATCTTCTGTTTTGTCTTGTAATGTTGGTGAATCTGGTGCTTTTCAGTTGATCTGGGAACTAGTCAGGATATGTTGGTTGATTAGATATCTTCTGTTTTGTCTTGTAATGTTGGTGAATCTGGTGCTTTTCAGTTGATCTGGGAACTAGTCAGGATATGTTGGTTGATTAGATATCTTCTGTTTTGTCTTGTAATGTTGGTGAATCTGGTGCTTTTCAGTTGATCTGGGAACTAGTCAGGATATGTTGGTTGATTAGATATCTTCTGTTTTGTCTTGTAATGTTGGTGAATCTGGTGCTTTTCAGTTGATCTGGGAACTAGTCAGGATATGTTGGTTGATTAGATATCTTCTGTTTTGTCTTGTAATGTTGGTGAATCTGGTGCTTTTCAGTTGATCTGGGAACTAGTCAGGATATGTTGGTTGATTAGATATCTTCTGTTTTGTCTTGTAATGTTGGTGAATCTGGTGCTTTTCAGTTGATCTGGGAACTAGTCAGGATTGGTTGATTGATTAGATATCTTCTGTTTTGTCTTGTAATGTTGGTGAATCTGGTGCTTTTCAGTTGATCTGGGAACTAGTCAGGATATGTTGATTAATTAGATATCTTCTGTTTTGTCTTGTAATGTTGGTGAATCTGGTGCTTTTCAGTTGATCTGGGAATTGTTCAAGATTGGTTGATTGATTAGATATCTTCTGTTTTGTCTTGTAATGTTGGTGAATCTGGTGCTTTTCAGTTGATCTGGGAACTAGTCAGGATTGGTTGATTGATTAGATATCTTCTGTTTTGTCTTGTAATGTTGGTGAATCTGGTGCTTTTCAGTTGATCTGGGAACTAGTCAGGATATGTTGGTTGATTAGATATATCTTCTGTTTTGTCTTGTAATGTTGGTGAATCTGGTGCTTTTCAGTTGATCTGGGAACTAGTCAGGATATGTTGGTTGATTAGATATCTTCTGTTTTGTCTTGTAATGTTGGTGAATCTGGTGCTTTTCAGTTGATCTGGGAATTGTTCAGGATTGGTTGATTGATTAGATATCTTCTGTTTTGTCTTGTAATGTTGGTGAATCTGGTGCTTTTCGGTTGATCTGGGAACTAGTCAGGATTGGTTGATTGATTAGATATCTTCTGTTTTGGCTTGTAATGTTGGTGTATATGGTGCTTTTCAGTTGATCTGGGAACTAGTCAGGATTGGTTTATTGATTAGATATCTTCTGTTTTGTCTTGTAATGTTGGTGAATCTGGTGCTTTTCAGTTGATCTGGGAACTAGTCAGGATATGTTGGTTGTTTAGATATCTTCTGTTTTGTCTTGTAATGTTGGTGAATCTGGTGCTTTTCAGTTGATCTGGGAACTAGTCAGGATATGTTGGTTGATTAGATATCTTCTGTTTTGTCTTGTAATGTTGGCGAATCTGGTGCTTTTCAGTTGATCTGGGAACTAGTCAGGATTGGTTGATTGATTAGATATCTTCTGTTTTGTCTTGTAATGTTGGTGAATCTGGTGCTTTTCAGTTGATCTGGGAACTAGTCAGGATATGTTGATTAATTAGATATCTTCTGTTTTGTCTTGTAATGTAGGTGTATATGGTGCTTTTCAGTTGATCTGGGAACTAGTCAAGATATGTTGGTTGATTAGATATCTTCTGTTTTGTCTTGTAATGCTGGTGAATCTGGTGTTTTTCAGTTGATCTGGGAATTGTTCAGGATAGGTTGATTGATTAGATTTATATCTTCTGTTTTGTCTTGTAATGTTGTTGGCACCAACGTTACAAGACATTACTTACCACTGATCCGTGCCTGGCTGGTAAACCCTACTCTTTAATATGTCGTCTTCCATGAATGCTTAGTGAATGCTTAGTGCTAAGTGGTGTATTATACACCCAGTTTCTTACGTTGCCAAACTGTAACATTTTCGGTGAAAACAACACATAACTCTCCAAATCGACTGATGGTGTTTTTAATTGGTTTATGCAGTTCCTCATGTACTGAATCTCTTGTCAGTGGACAATGGCCTCTCCAAAGACACTGATGACATTCGTGGTGTTCTGTGGGAGACGCCAGTTTTCAAACGGACAAACAGACCATGTAAAAGTATATATGTATATATAGTTGCGTGGAAATTGGGCTTCTGCATGTCGGCCTTTGTGACTTTTGTAGTGCAACATGATCTTGGTGTTTCATTTCTTAATTCTTTACCATCTTGTAGTCCATGATCGACAAAGTTTTAAATAAAAGTTTTCCTTGCAGGATTTAACTCATTAATTATTTTAACACACTGACTCAAGCTTAAACATGAGCAGGAGAAATGATACTCAAGTCCAGTTTAAATCATATGGAAAACTTGGGCAATTTTTGAAACCACTGACTCAAGCTTGAACAGGGGAAGTTATTCAACAGTCCAGATTATTTTTGTGAAAATATTAGGTCAGGTTCTCTGCAAACGCCTTAAAAACTAATGATTTTCTTGACGAGTATTTAAACGAACAAGCGGGTCATTTAAAAAGATAAGTCTCTTGGCACCCTGTCTCCTCTTGCAAAAAATAAATGAATTTTAAAATGCATCACTCTTGTTTCATTTTCATCTACCCCATTTTAGGTTCCATAAACTAAGTTTTGAATGAAAGGTTTTACTTGCAGGAATTTACTCATAAATCTCTATTTTTGAGCCAACCAGAATGAGAAATTACATCAGCTTATCTACAGGGATACCTTAATCATTTCCATTTTTTTAAATAACTTCTGATGAATCCTTTGATCTTCCACCTTTGAAGACCAATTTAAAAATCTCTTGTCCAAAAAACGACAATTGAGCTAAAAGTCCCATGTTAGATAAAGAATTTTATTAAATTAAATTTAATTAAAAAAAAAACAAGTGCAAATATTATTTTAACGATTGTTATTGTCATTTTAGGAATGTGCATTTATGATATGATAACAGAAATAAAACTGTTGTTTTAAAATAATTATCATTTCAAAATATACCCCAAGTACCCCAAAGAACTCTTTAAAATAATCTGAGAGTGCCATGGTTTTCATTTGTAGGGACTGTCGATGGCTCCTGCAAGGTGCAACGACTATGTCTTAAGATAACGGGGTCTCACAACTCCGTGACTGACCATGGCGATTGTAGAAGGCAGAAGTTTGTTCCAAACAGTGGACATATAAAAGGTTTGTCAGCCGTACGTTGATGTTCATCTATCAGGCGAAATAGAGGTTTTGCACGGCAGCCATGTTGCATGGCAGGAACAATAGATTCTTTTCCCTAGGGGAAAGAATGTTCTTTCTAATGCAAAACATTTTCATTGTTCCTGCCATGCAACATGGCTGCCGTGCAAAACCTCTATTAATCAATAGGTTTGTTATGAAAAAGAAAATTAATTATTTAACAAGAATTATTTGGTTTGTTGTTGATGTCATGGAGAAATCCCTCAAAGTTGCTCGAGTGGAATTTTCTTGTAATTTCTTTGTTTAAACTTGGTCAAAATACGTATGAAGTTTCCATAAAATCATTTTCACATTCGAGGTAAAAATTCTTAATATCTTAACTTAAAATTGATAAAACAAAACAGAAACAAAATAAAAAACTGGATGGAAGTCCCATTTAAAAATAATTCTATTAGACTATTTAATTTTACTCCTAGCGTCAAACTTTGGGTCTGTGGATAAAATTCGAAAGTGTGACCTACAAAGCAGTAGAGCCTTGGGTACTATTTATATTTTTTTATTTAACAAAATATTCACTGTTAGGAGTCATAGAGACAAAAGCGGTGCATAAAGCTCTTAGCGTTGATCCTCGATCACTGATTTGAGTGAAGTGTGTCATTTTGTAACATCTTGTTAAAAAAGATATGAGTTCTGTGTTATTTGAACAATATATATGCAAAAGGCAACACGTTACTGATTTTTGGAACAATGATTTGATACCATGATAAGAAACCATGACATTCACCGTTATAACACTAGGAACAGTAATAACCTCATTTCAGAAGAGATAAATTCAGAATGCACCTAGCGCGCTTTATACTACTGAAAGGAGCAACTATTTTTAACAATTCATTGAAGTTGTGACTTTATTTCTTTTTAAATGGTTTCTCTTTTTCTATTATGTAATTTTATTTTTTTCAACAGGACCTGCATTGATAGCAGTTTTTCTTTCTTAAAACTGAAGCAGCAATCCTGTATAAATATGTTTTTAATAAAAATAAAAATAATACCCGTGCAGTGTATTCAAAGAAATTAAAAGTTGAATGCACACTTTCGAACAGCAAATGATTCAGATGTGGAGGCAATTACTTCACAATCACCGGTCTGTAATGATATGTTGTTGCCGACACTTTTCTATGTTGGATTCACATTGCACTGCATGTATTTTTCCAGTGTATACACAATTGTGTCATTTTATATTTAGTATTTTTAAACTTTGATGGTTTATCATTTCTGAGTTATATTTATCTCCCTTTAGAATTACCACAAGACGCTTCTGCTTTGAGTAAAGAGTTAAAGGAGTTTAGCTTGATGACGGAGCACGATTCTACATCCCATACCCTTCCTGTTGAGAATCTTAGATCAGTCTCTCCGGTCGAAGAAAGATTCTTCTTTCAATCAAACACTACCTTAGATAGACACAAGGTGAGTTTTAAGCTGTGTACGCCGCGCAAATTGAAAAAAGTAAGAGAGATTAAGTAATGATTCGCATAAGAAGGAAAGTGCTGAATCGCAATGCACGATGGAATGTCAACTTTTTTCATTGTTACAACTAGTGATCTGATTGGCCTAGACTCGAAAACCGCTAAAAAGTTAAGGTTCAAGGTGCATTTTGTCTAATTATTTTAAGGTTTCAAGTAATCTGAGACCCAATCGCACAACATGCAATTTTTAAAAGATATTGTATTTGGGGAACTTCATCAAATAAGCAAAATTATTAGCTATTGTCTTCTGCTATTCTGATTGGTTAAGCACAAACATTTCCCAAAATTTATTTGACGCAAATGGATTTTCTTTATTTTTATACTGAAATATAATTATGAACCATCAGCCCCTCCTCTATTCTTAAAATCAAAGATATTCTATGTGGGAAAGAGCCAATGCGGCAGAACAATGAAGTTTACGGTAGTTCTTATGTGGAGCATCACTTAAGCACCACGTTCTACGGCAAACGGCAGCTTGCAGTTGATTATCTTTACTTTTCCTCGAATCGTTAAAAAAAAATTCACCAGAAAAATTGAAAATAATTCACATGTTCATGACAAACGCGAAACTACTCGATTTCACGTTATAGGAACGACAGACGGCAAAAGTTGGAATTTTGCCAGTCACCAACCACGCTCAGATAAGATTCGATAAATAACTGAGTTATTTCTAAAGTTACCAGAAAGTCTCCTCTTAAGATTGTATAAATAACTGCATTTATTTGTTATAAAGAACAACTTTTTATATATCTGAAATTTTTAAACAATTTAGTCACCTCATAAGTTGATCAACAATAAAATTAAAAACCTGAAAAAGTTACTTGCGGGATTTTGATCAATCACTTCCGTTATATCGTTTCTTTGTTCTGAAAAGAGTTTGAACTAATGAATGGGTTTATTGCAGGTAGCAACATATTATAGTCGTGATGGGAGGATTCGCCGTGTTGTTGAGCAACCTGAGCTCACTGGTTTGTTGAAGTTGGTCGGTAAACAGTCCCAGCTGGTCAACCCTCGTTGGAGAGGACACAGGTTTGCTGAAGAGAATTTCTGGTGGGCATGTGGTCATTGTTTCTTTGAACGTCGCAAGAAATCCACCATAAAGGATCATGTAATTCAGCGAGTTTGTCTGAAGTCGACCGAAGTTAAAAAATATAAGGGGAGAGTTGCAAGGAGACTACTGAAACGCAACCTTAGTTTTGATTTGACAGAAAAGACAGAAAATTTTGAGAACTATTTGTGGAAAAACTCCCTTTCTGTATAAACCACAGACGCTGAAAGCTATTCTTGTTTCGATCTTTGCACTTCAGCCAGATTGCGCAATCCCTGTACCGTTGTTTAGAAAGTACCGTTTTTCTAAAATCATTACTTTCGGGTTGGCCGTTACACTTGGGAGGATCGTTACTTTCGGGTGGCCGGTACACTTGGGAGGATCATTACTTTCGGGTTGGCCGTTACACTTGGGAGGATCATTACTTTCGGGTTGGCCGTTACACTTGGGAGGATCATTACTTTCGGGCTGGCCGTTACACTTGGGAGGATCATTACTTTCCGGAATTCCAAGCAATATCTCAAAATTAAAATGGCGTCACGGGGATTTGGTGTCATTTCGAAAACCAAAAATATGTTTTTGTATGAACAGAAACCAAAAAATAACGTTCCAGTGGTGTGTACCGAAACTGTCAATGAGTGTCTTTAGTGACAGACGAACTGAGTCTAGATGTTTTGCGACATGAAAAAAGTTAGCCTACCGGTAATTGTTTTTTAAAGGTTCCACATGTTCGTCACTAAGGCCCGGTTCAGACGCCGAACTTTTCATGAGCCGAACCTAATACCGTGAAATAAGTACGTGAAAAGTTCGGCGTCTGAATCAGTTAAGAACGGCCATTTGAATTTGGAACGGTTCAGCCGTTCTTCCCGCCTGGCTCAGCCGGGAATTTCGGCTTTGGAACGGCTTTGATTCAGACGCCGAACTTTTCATGAGCCGAACCTAATGCATAACTGTTATTATAACTTATTTTATATGGGACGGCTGGTGCGTGTTCTGGCATCGTCCGCCATGTTTACACTTTGCCTTAAAACCGCTGACCTGACCTTTCAATTTGTTTCTCTTTAAACTGAATTATAGACTACGAGCAGTCTCTCTTTCCCAGCTTAGTCCATCGAGCGAGAAACGAAAAAACATTAGCGAACGGATAATGGCCGCGCGAAACTGGGGGCGAGACAGGCGCGCGGGAAAAGAGAGACTACAGACAAAGCCCAAGCGTTTGAATTATTAGTTGCTCTCGCAACTCAAAAATCTGATTGGCTCTTGATCGAAGATCTTTCAACAAGCGGTAACGCCGCGGTGACGAGTTGTCAACACTCGAGATCAATGTCATGGCTGACAAGCTCCAGAAATGTTTATCTCGATTTCCAGTTCAATCGCTGAAACCAGAGCAGATCGAAGCGCTTGAAGCTCTTATCGACGGATGCGATGTCCTCGCTATTTTGCCAACTGGGTTCGGAAAGAGCCTTATATATCACGTGTTTTGCCAAACAAAACTCTCTTCGAACCCGAAAGCGAGTGTTCTTGTGATTTCGCCGCTCAACAGTATCGTGGTCGAACACGGCAAGTCAACGAATTAACTGAACTTGGCCTTCCTGACATCCATTTGAATGAGAACGACGCAGATTGCATGAAAGCCATCTCTGTCGAATCTCTGAAGGAAATTTTAGATTTATATTTTGTTGTGCTGAGGCCTGTTTATCGGAGGAATTTTATAAATTTGTACAAATCAGAAGACACAGGGCCGGATATCCAAATGGTGGTTGTTGATGATTCTCACACGGTGTAAAATGGGGTTGGCAGACCTGCACATTTCTTACCTCATGTTTTAAATGCCATTTGCTCCTTCTGTTTTGAACGGGTATTCTACATTTAGCTGTTTGTTAAGGAGGCTTTTAGTTTAGAATAAGTTTTAAAACCTTTCAAAAGCCGCGTGCAACAGACTAGAGGTCAAGTCTGTCGGTTGTGTTTTCCCGTGGTGTTGCGCTTGTAGATTTTGACCTCATTTCAGCGTCCTTTTTCCGGCCTGGCGGTCTATTGGCATGTAGATTTTTATGTAGGAAAGGTCTGAATTTCTCTAACTTTTCTCTCTGAAATACCGGACATGACAGGATCTGAAATTATCTGTTGGCCGTGAATGTCTTTCCTGCTATTAATGTCACGCTGGGCCCAGCTATTTTAGTTTTGTCTTTGCAGGATTTAAATTCTCAGGATCCAAGCCCGGGATCCAAGCCTTATAACAGAGAGAGTTGACTAGCTTAATAAACTATTCAACTTGTAGAGAGTTAAAGTGCTACTATGATCAAATTGTCGAATACCTTTAATTTTCGCGTAATTGGTAGTTAACTTCCTAAAGTACATGATTTCCAAAGTATATCCTCATGCGATGAAGGAAAGTGGTTTTTTTTTTGCGCTCAAACTCCGATAATTTTCATCCTCCATTGAACCGCCATGTTCCTGCGGCCTGGTTACCAACGGCAGAGGCCTGGTCACTTGGAATTCGCGGAGAAATCAAGTGACGTCATTTTCTCAAGTCAATTTCTCATACGATTTCATCCACTTCGATGCTCTCCTGTTTTCGAAAAGTCTTTCTTCCTTTTAATGATGGGAAGTCGTTGTGTTGTACAGGAGTGCAGCAATGAGACTGACAGAGCGGCCGGGATCGCGCTGCATGCGAGCCGGATCGATAAAACGATTGATTGTTAGAACCAAGGGGAAGAATTTCCATCCTCACCTCACATCGAGGAAAACCGTTTTACTCGGGCTTTCAACCCATGCCTAGCATATGGAAAAAGGGGAGCGATCAACAGATTGTAAATCTGAAAAAAATCTGCATAAAGAAGAAGAAGAAGCGACAAAAGGTGCGCGCAAAGTGTGTGAATATTCTCATATTATAAAGCTTACTGATTGTTTTTATCTGGTGATTTCTCGCTAGCTTGCTTTACACTCATACAAAAAGTAGTCACAATACACTTTTTTATATCGTGTTTCTCAAGTACCAAACCCTGATTAAACGAATAAATAATGTAAGCGTGAAAGCTTTTATTAACTTAACTTAAGCCTAAGTTTGTATTAATCTTTCCCCCGCCTCGATTAGCCTTTTAATTTTTATGTTGTTTGACTTTCAGTCGCCTATGACTGGGCTACTCCCTCCCCTCCTCCCCCCACTCCACCCTAATACTGAATCCTGGTAGTTTTAAAAAGGATGATTTAAAAGGACATCGAGGACAGCAGATTCTCTGAGACTTTAAATGTGCAAACATATCATTTTCAGTCAGACCCTTTTTATGGGTTTTTTGGACCTCATAAGCCAAGAATAGAAGCATATGAATTGAAATCTTGCATGGAACACTCCGAGTATGTCTAGACAATCGAAACGAAAGGGCAAGTCTGTATATTTCACCGCTTGCAATTCTGGTCTGAAAAGAGAATGACATTTTGATATAATTTCTTGTTACCTCATTTGCATCAACATAGCTTTTTGGACCAGAAACGGTGAGAATTCAACGAAATCACATGAAAACTTCTAGAATGCAGATGAGCATGTGCATGTGTAGGAAACCACAGGGGAAGTCTGTGTCTGTCACCTCTGAGACTTGAAAACAGAATGACATTTTCAGTCAGAACTTTATAAGGGTTGTGGGGGACAGACTTTTGGACCTCATGGAATTGAAGCAAATGACTTAAATCTTGCATGCAACACTCTGAGTATGTCTTGATAATAGAAACAAAAGAGCAAGTTTGTATCTTCCACCGTTTCAATCTAAGTCTCAAAAGAAAATGAAATTTTGACCTATTTCTTGTCAGGAAATATGTACATCAACAATGTATAAACACATTTTGTCTACTAATAAATTTGTTGTTGTTGTTGTTATACATGATATTGACTCTACATTTTTAAGTATAAATACTGAAGAATAACCAAGAAAAAATTGAAGGTTGCTTACAACAGTTTTCATGTTTACTACATTTTGGTAAGTTCATGCATTTTCCCAACCCTCACTGCACCCAACAATGAATGTATCAACTGTTACCATACAATAGACTATAGTGTATCAAAATCAGAGAGACTTGCTTGGGCCAGGCTGAATACATGTATTTGACTATGCATTAGAATAAGAAAAAGTTTACAAATTAACAAAAATAATTGGGAGCAGATTTCCAACAATTGCACAATAATCTGAATAACAAACTTACACAATCTGCTCCAAAGAATATTGTTTTTAATGTATATTACTTTGTAAACACATACTTTTACTCAGGTGACATAGAATAATACGATAAGAAAAATGGGGGTTACTGGGTAAACTTTCATTCCATAAGTCCCAGAAGATAATTAGTCAGTCTCACTGATTTGGCTACTGTTGCTATGGTAGCAGTTAATAGCAGCATGTAAAACATTTTTGGGTTCAGTGGAAGTTGGACATGACTGTTATCATTCAAGGCCCAGTTACCAAAATTGCCTACAATATGTGGATGCCTGTTACCAGAAAATACAGTCAACTCTCTCTAAGACAGACACAGTCAGGACTGGCCCCAACTGTCCATCTTAGAGAGGTATCTATCTTATAGAGAGCTTAGTTACAGTAAAATGACTGAAAAACTGAACAGCACCGACCAACACCAGGTGTCCCTTTTATAGAGGTGTCCGTTAAGTGAGAGTTGACTGTATAGCCAAATAAATTTTCATCAAAAAATCCAGTGGTGTGAAACTGGAAACCTGATGTGAGCCACTTTACATAGCTTGTGTACATAGAAAACATCTCATTGCAAATTGTTGTTGTCTTGCACATTTATTTTCTCATTGATAACTGTACTTATTCACATCTGGATATAATAAATACAATGTATTGATAAAACCTTTGTTTTGAAGGTCAAAGAAATGTTTTTTTGAAACATTTAGTCCTCCCCCCCTTCTTCTTTGTAGTAAGTGTGCTCCTCATCAGAATTTGGGAAGGTTTGCCTGATGCACAGATTGGTGATGTGCCACAGATCTCAGGAACCTAAAGAAATGAAAATTACAGAGGATGTTTTTGAGTGTATACAAATGTGGTTATTTGGACTTGTCGTTCGACCTTGCCATATGGTGTTTGTGGGTGGACATAGTTTGAGTGGTGAAGCTACATGTATTAAAAGGGATAGGAACTGGCAAGCTAAGTTGGTATTTTCCATTCTTTTTAATGCCAACAATACTGCCACTGTGCAAGCAATCACATCCTCTATATTAATATGGTTTGCAGAGTTGTTGCCTTAAAGTTCTTTTATCTTAGATGGGAAATGACATTTTTATTGTTCTTGTTTACACGTATATAGAAACCGCTTTTGGTAAGCCAAACTCAGAAGGAACACTAACATGGATTGTTGTTATAAATGTAGGTTTGCACAATAAAATACAGTAATAATAATTTATTAATATTGTAATACAATGTATGTAATAATAATTGTAATAAAGTTGTTGTTGTTGTTGTAAGTTGTTGTTCAGTTTGTAGTAAATTCCATAAAATGAATTAATGTTTTCAAACATAGCTACAATGAACTTGCAATTACCCAGGATTAGAGAGCGTTATTCTAAACTCCCTTGACAGGAAATGATATCAGGTTTAATAAATTTGTGCCTATATGAAATGGAGAGGAAACTTGGTATCAATTAGAACAGAACGATGAGCTGAAATTGACGCCATTGTGCACAGCTTTCATTTAGATTCTCACTTATAAACAGCAGTGCAAAGAACAATAAGCTCATTCGGAACTGAAACTATACTGTACGCTTTCCTTATTGCGCCACTGTGAAGTTATAAAGCATCAAGACAAAACTTGCGAAAGTCTGTAGTTAACCTCAAGGTAAACTGGCTTCGGCTTCAATAAGTCTCCGAGAACACAGCAAACAATTCATCTACATACCAATATTTGGTGTCTTCCTCGCCAGAAAAAAGAATCAGCAAAGCCTGCTCTTCCTCCTCGTTGGCCTCTAGAAGACTCCTAGAGCTACAAATAATAGCTAGCTGTTCAAGTTTTCGGCTGCCTCTTCTTCAGTCGGAACTGGCTCTACAGAGTCATCGCAATTGACGATTTCTTCTTTTTCATTGCCCATATCGTGTGAAGACGATCCAGACAAGCTTTCTGAATAACTGTTGTCACTACAACTTTGAAATTCGTCGCTAAAAGGGTCTCTAGAAGCCCCGAACTAGTGAGTGAACGAAGCCATCGGATCAGCGACTTGAGAAAATGACGTCACAACATAAAAACAATATAGATTTGAATGAATTACCGCAACTCCAATCCCTGTTATAACGCGGGCTCACTGGAACATAAATCCGTAATGGCGGACTCGAAAAACACTACTTTCTAAGTTCAATATTTTCACTTTGCGGGGCCCTAACTTAATTTAATTGACCTAGACAGGTACAGTGACATCTGATAAGCTGTAAGGAAGGCGTTTTTGTTTCATACGTGACATTAATTTTTGATCATAGTAGCACTTTAAAGTTTGTCTCAATCAAGGCTGTGATTTTAGCTTTCATTCGCTACGGACTCATCGCCTTCGCGGCATTTTACTCTCTTCGTGCTAAAAGGGATTTGGTTTCGGGTTAGATCTCCCGCATTGCGATGACATGTAGATTGACAGGATGTCAAGAGAAGTAAATCTGATACCGAAAAATCACTCGACCGTGAAAGTGCATTCGCTTGGGCTTTGTCTGTAGTCTCTCTTTTCCCGCGCGCCTGCCTCGCCCCCAGTTTCGCGCGGCCATTATTCGTTCGCTAATGTTTTTTCGTTTCTCGCTCGACGGACTAAGCTGGAAAAGAGAGACTGCTCGTAGTCTAACTGAATTAAGTTTGGCTAATGAATTAACAGGCGTACTTTTGTTAATTTGGGTTGGTCCGAATTCGAATTAAGTTCGGTTCATGAAAAGTTCGGCGTCTGAACCGGGCCTAAGATGGGCTAGAACAGATCATAATGTGTTCATCTATCAATAACTGGTTGATTTTGCTCTCTTGATGTTTTAGTATTTATTTTGTAAATAAGTAAAGGTACTGTAGCATGGCAGTGACGTTATCCTTGGTGTCGCCGCCGTGGTTGCTTGAGGCAGGGCTTTACCTGAATTTGAATGAAATTTTAAGAGGTTTAAGGAAGGGATAGAAGAAAGAAAATGATTTTTGGAACACCAAGAGACAGTTGATACCTACACACAAGAGCACCACAGGTTGCTAGTGGACTAACTTAGTGTCCATCTATTAATTATTAACTACAAATTCTAATTTTAAAACGTCACTAAATCTTCAATATTTCTTATTTCTCTAAGTTTTACAAATCCTTTGAGAAAAATTATTTAATCCCAAAAATACCCAAAAATCACCCAAAAATTTAAAAAACATCCCACAACATAGATTCATGAGATGAGTGAAGGGTTTTTGGATTTCTTGGAACGTGAACGAGATATTTTCATTAAAGCCATGTAAAGTGGCAGAAAAATGGCATTCTGGTAGAACCCCGCCTTAAAGAAACTACAGTATGTCATGGTGATTTGGTGGTTTTTGGGTCAAAACCGCCCCAAATTAAAACTAAGTGCCTTTGTCGTACACGAAATCCTTATAGAAAACTAAAAGGATGATATAAAGTGACATTTCTTAAAGGAAATAAACCATAATCAGAGTTTTCGCGAGTTTTCCGAGACAGAAGTGATAAACTTGAAAAAATTAACCCAATTTTTTCAAGATGCAATCCATTTCCACCCTGGCCATCTGCAGCCCAAGACACTCAAATTTACTCTTAGAACACCAGTACAGTAGTTGTAAACAAAACTGGACTCTTATTTTTGGGGTTTCACTGATATAAAGATGTCTTTTGGCTTTTTAAAGTAACACTAAAAATGGTGACAGAGCCCCTTTAAGCCCCTATTACATTAATACACTCAGCCCAATCGTTCACTTGTTAGCGGAAGTCAATTGTAGTCAATCTAAAATCAATTCATCTCGAGCTATTTAACAACTATTCACCACAGTGTAGGTGGGTAGTGGTGGATATTTACCTCGCCGCGAATGTTTTAGTATATACTGAAACAGTGAGATAATATAACGAAAATGATGCTTTTTAACTCATTTATTCCTGTCAACGATTACAATTTTCGCGCGCAAATTGCTGGGAGGTGAATAGCACTTGCTATTCCGAGTTTCGGTAGACAATCGGAGCGCGCCAACAATGCTATCCACTGTTTCAGTATATACTAAATCTGGTTAATTACCGGAAATCCGACTAACGGAAGCCAACGCTCTGTATATAGCGTGTGCAGCATGCAAATATGAAATGATATGTACATTGATGTATATTCCTTGTTCTATAAACCTTTCTGAACGCAAAGTTCTGTAAATAGTTTTAGTTAATGTTTTATGTAGTAGATAAAATATGAGCGAGTTTTAGTTCCACTGATTCTTCCTCCCTCTTTTAGGGAGGAAAAATCAGTGGAACTAAAACTCGCTGGAATCGCTTCGAATCGACCCATAAACCACTCAAGACACACGTAAACACACAAAGAAGTTCAGGTGAGCCAGTTTTATTCAAATATCGTTCCTAATTTTACGCTCAAATTCGAAGTGAATTTTCCCCATACAACTCCTTATAATTTCGCTATTACGTAACACTTACTTCGTCCAAACATCACTTAAACTTGGGTTACCTGTGGTTTTCAAGTTTACGCCATCATAGACGAATCCATTTAATCCTGCAGTGCTGTGTTCACCAAATGGTCTCAGATTCTTCACATATGTAAATAATCTATTTGTCTTGATTTTGGCCCGGTTATTTTACCGATACTGAAATCGTACGGCTAAATATCTCAATATGTACGAGCAGCGATAGAAATCAGTTGACCATGGAAGGTCATGGACGAAGGTTCTTCTTCTCTGTTGGCTAAATATAGTACACTTCAGCATATTAACATGGTACCAGAGTCTTCGCTTTGTACTTCTTTACCGCCACAGACAAACCTCACATTTTTCTGATTTAGTTTCGCGTGAGAAAAGAGCGATGAAATTGTTGGACTTATCACGGGGGGTAACAACTCTAACAAACGCTGTTGGAGCAATACTGCTTGTAACTGAAAGTTGTCCCGAAAATTTGGAATATCTTCCCGATTTTTTCGGGGACATTGCAAAAATTTCAAACTTCCCGAAATTTTAACAACATCTCATGTTTCCCCGAAAAGTTTTTGAGTCACCCGATTCCCGGAAAAATCTTCAGATTCCCGGAAGAATTTTGCCGTTTTTCTCCCGAAACAGGCCTTCTCAGAGTTGTCACATTGTGTACGTGACCACTGGTTCCATTTCGAGTCCTGTTTCATATCAGCGAACAAAAGAATTTTGACAGATGAAAGTGTAAATTAAAGTTACTAAAATTAGGCGAAACCTCGCGACATAGCCTGACAAGCAGAAAAGCTATTTAGAATGCGTTGCAGATTAATATAGGGTCATGTAGGACAGTTTGTCTTTCAGAATGCAGGTTGGATCGTCAGCAAAAGCGCAGATTTTGAAATCTTCGGTGTCAATTTTATTCCAGAGATGTTCGGATCGTCACGAATTCGAATCAAAAGAATCTCAAGTGCATTTATGAATAAATAGGTGGATAGTGGATCGCCTTGTCTTACACCTCTGTTGATGGAAAAATAGTTGGACAAATAGCCATTATTCATTACGTTCGATTAGATACCCCGAGTGCTTTAAACAACTCGAAAAGCTATTTCTGAGTCTGTATTGTTTCGTTATTTTATTTCCGAAAATTTTAATTAGTTGTTTACACTTCCTTTGAACGTGAATTCCCGGGGTTGCGCAACCCGGTCGGAAAGGCTACTAGTTACGCAACCTCGAGAATCCACGGCACTCTGAGTGTCAAGTTCATGGGAAGTAAGATGCTTATCCAAGAAAAGGATGTTACAAGATTTTTTTCATTTTTGGGTGTACGTGTTATTATTGTTGCGGTATCATCAATTGTTTGTGAAATATTGGGTTTCAGGGGCCAATGGTTCGCTGTAATAGCAGTTTGCAGAGAAATTTAATTCAAGTTCATTTTATTCACACCTATTTCGTTACAGTAAAATATTGCAAAAGTAAGAGAAAAATTAAGGGGAAAGAATTACATATTAAATATGAAATTACATTTAACAAGGGAGAAGTGTTTAGTGACCAAAAGGACAGAAGCTTTCGAGTTGGCCACAACTTGGGAGAAGTACTGCAAACAAAAAGATCACTTATGACAGCTAAAGGAGGTTTTTAAAACTTTTAGAAAGCCCGAACAGAAACTCAGGAGCGCAAATACGAAAGTTAAAAATTCTAAGCGGGATCTGAAATTTAAACATTGTGAATAATAGCTTATGGTCAATATGTATACGGTCTGTAACCATTGACAACAGAAGTCAAGTGCTCATCACTGGAAGCAGTAATATCACGAAATACTTGCATAGCGCCAAAACCCCAAGTTCATTAGGGCTTAACACGAATAAAAAACAAACAAAAACAATATACTTTATTCGTACTAATTTTCGCGAGGCTTTAATTTCGCGATTTGTAAAAAATCTCGAAATTAAAGACTCGCTAAAATTAGGATACGCGAAAATTAAACACGCGAAATTTAATACACTTCTATAATTGCTTTAATCAATGATTAACTGCGTTTATAGCTAGATGGTAAAAAAGATGACTTATGATAAGAAATTTTTAAAGTGCAGTAAGTTTTTGTCAGGATACGGAGCCCATCAAATCAACTGACTCCGGCTCTGAGCAGTTGGCAATACCCTGCGTCAACACGTCAAATCATACAGAAAAACCGACTTTTAAATCGGGCTTAGCTCTGACGCTTGTCAACCCGTTTAAATAATTTTATGAAGCGCTTTATTCCTCGTGGGGATTTTGTTTTCAAAGCTAAACTCTGAATGATGGATTTGCTAACATCTCCTTCAGTTACCTTTACACACACTCGGAGAACTGCTCTGCTTTCAGCTAATTTCGGAGTTGGCAAATCGTTTGAAACTCACGGACAGAAATGGCAAAGGTGATGCGACGAACCATTGAATTGTAAAACAAGCATTCAACCTAAAGTTATGTTATGTAATGGCCGTTAAAGGGGGTCAGTTACTTCAAGCATTTCTGCTTTTCTATAGACTCCTCATCACTTTTGATTTTAAGCTTGTTACTGAGAATATTTATAATATACATTGTATTAAAAAGTGATGGAAGTAATAAAAGTTGAACCAAGTTATAAGGACACCGAGTAGTTGAGCGAATTCTTTGAACAGTTTAGCCAACTGTATGATCACGAGGTAGAATCAATGTACAATTACCAGACCAGTTTAAAAGCAATTCGAAAACAATTCCAAACAAAATTCGAAACAAGTTATCGCCAGCTCTATTTTTCTCGATCGAAAAATCAGGCAAAGTTGATCAACACAACGGTACATCGTCTGAACTACCCACAATAGTTTTGAAGATAATTGTTGAAGATAAAAAGAGAGCTTTCCAATTAGCAGAAATCAATATGGCAATTTGAAGTTTCAAAAAGAAGTCAGCTTCATTTTATGCTGCTGTGACAGTGTTGCACCTTCGACGGTAATTAAAAAGAAAAAAATTAACAAGACACCAGTGAAAACAGGCCCGACATAAGCATGCATAGGAATAAGCGCAAACATAATATTATATCGCTTGTTTTTACTTGTCTATGTATAAAGATTAATCTTCTGCTTTTTATGTCAATGTTTGTTTTCACTTGTCGAAAACTTTTATGACTGCACTTATTCTTATGCTTTTGCTTATATCGCTAGTACAGTATAAACACATTGGCTCACATATATTCTTTTGAAGCGAAATACCTGAAATGTTTGGCAAATTTATATGTAATTTATTGATTTTCAGTCGCTCCTGAAGCTTTGGCTGCCTGTGGTTTCATTGGAAGACAGATTGTAAATAAACCACATAACCGAAAGACAGATTGAAAATAAACCGCACATTGTTATGTGAAGTGTACCGCATGGAAACCTGTGACATTGAGAATCCGATAAAAGAATGAAAACATGTATATTTTTCGTTCAGTGAACAAGCGAAGAGGGAAATAAATATTCCTCGTCGAATTTCATTTAATTCATTTTATTGTTTGAACCGATTTGCATTAGAGACGTTTCAGAATTATTAGCATTGTGACAGGAGATCCCAGCAAGTTTTTCCAAATCTTTCCTTAATGGATCCTCTATTTCAGCTCGATTTTATTTTTATATAGAGATGGATTTCACGGCGGCTTAATGTTGGTGGTAAGAAACAATAGAAATCGTTTGCCATGATAACAATTGGAAATTTTTTTGTTCTGACCACCACTCATGGCTGCCGTAAAAACCATGGGAAACCATCTATATTTGGAAATTTGCTAATAGTTCAAAACATGTCTTAAAAACTGCTAAATATGTAAAGCGTACGGCGCGAAATGATATGGAGAGACCAAAACATGTATATTCCTCGCTACACTCGCCACTGTAAAAAGAACTGAATACTCGGCGCGACGCGCGCGCCAGTTCAGTTTTCGGTTATGCTTGTGCTCCTTTCCTTGTAATTATAGACTATTTTTGTACCATTGTTAGGCATATCTATAATTGTAATAATATAATAATAATAACGACTGCTAACGATAATTACCATAATAATAAAAATAACAACAATACAGTATTTATCCAGGGAGCCTTCCGCCCCTTGCGAAATAACTCTTGGAATTCCTAGGAATATCCTAGGAATTCCTAGGAAAACATTCCTAGGGGCAAGTAGATAAGAAGCAAAGGACCGCAAACGAAAATGCTGCCGGTGTACGTAGGACAAACATTTGAATTCGAGCTCTCATCTGTTGTCATCACCACGTGCGATTTTGTAGAGAATTGGCGTTCGCGCTAGTTTTTGTATCTTTTTGCTGCTACACCGTGCTGACGAGACCCAACCAGGTCGAAACAGCTGTCCACGGTTGCATTTTGGTTTTCAGTTTGGCCTCTATCATGTCGTTGTCGCGTTAAATATTCTACGTAGTATCAGCCTTGCTCTATACTAGGACCAAGGACCGCACGTAAATATTACGAATTTGTGTCCATAAACGATAAACGTGAAAGATATTCTTTAGGCTGTTTAACTTCAGAATGCTCAGTAGCAGTGTAGCAGTTGACTAAACATTTTTAGAATGAATCTCGCAAGCTTCTTCGCGTGTGCCAACGTTGGGCGTTTTGTGCGTATTTCACGTGACCGCAAGACTAGCCAATTTGCATTGCGCAACCCTTCATGCAAATCAATATTTCTTTATTTGCATTTTACTTTTATTTGTTTCACGTGTTTCGTGACCATCCCGTGTTCTAGCGAAGGACAGTTATTCATAAAAGGAGGATGTTAAATGAACTCTTTCGCAACAAACAATCACCGGAAAGGACAAATGCTTCATAAAAATCACACAAATTAAACACTGCTTGTATCGCGTGACTTCCTAACACGTCCGCTCTACTCGTGAGAATTGCGCAAGATTTAGGTGCATTATTTCACGTGTTTCGGTAGCTATTGTGTATGAAGTGTTGCAGAGGACGAGTATTCGTGAAAGGGATGTTATATGCACTATTTCGAAACTCGCAATTATCGACGGATGAACGTTTAACAAAAAATTAGAAAATGATTTCCTGTAGTTTTGTGTCTGGTTAATTTTGTAAGCAATTCGTTTCAGTACAAGTTACTGTAAATAACAGACAGCGTGGATCGCGAGAATTCATTTGTAAACATTTGCTTAATTGTATCAACTGTAATTTTTAACATAAGCTACCCTTTTATCTTGCTTTGAGAATGGTTTGGACTAGTACCGAAATAAAACTTCCAAAACGGTTATATCAAGTCGGACTGACCTATTTACTAAATGGTTGCTAAATTATCTGCACTCGTAGCTTAACGGTCGAAATCTGCGTACATAATTTACCAATTTTCTTGTGTATTCTCGGCAACGCAAATGTACCCTTATGTGAATGAACTTTCGATAAAAACTGCTTTTTTTCGTTGAAAAAGCTTCAGAATATTCAATCACAATCCATAATACATGCCCCACACAGATCGGAAGTTTTGGTGATAACTTCCTCTAGTTGCGGATGGCAACAAAAGAGATGGCGTGACAAACCAATAGAACGTCTGAGTGGGCGGAGAGACAACATGTAAGGCACTTAAATGCTAAATGAAGCGTCACAGGAAGTTCTGTAGAATCGGTACTTAAACGATGCGCCCATCATAAACAGACCAGAAGAATGGATCATACTGAATCTTTTTACTGTGCAAAGAACAACACTCACTACAACTTTTGCCCTCAAATGAGCTGTTTACAGGACGACGATGCTTTGGAAGAAAAACTCAACGACATCGATGAGTTTATTCAATCTGAGCTCGGATTCGCGCCCGTTTGTGCTGGAGGGCCGCTTACACCGACGGAAATAAACGACCTGGGCTTCTATTTACAATCTGAGAAATTATCGAATGGATCACACCTGTGGAATAATTCAGGTATAAACAAGCAAATTGAACACCAGTGCCAAAGGTTGTCTCGGGTGTAGATCATCATTTATTAAATTCACATGATGTCTATCTCCTGGAATAAATGAGAGCGAATGTGACTGAGTGACTAAGCGACCAAAGAAGAGTGCTCAGTGTTTGAATACTTTTTTTGAGGAGTCGATTTTTGTGACCCCCTCAAAAAAAAAGCTAACGAGAGGGCAAACGTCGTGAGACGAGAGCCCACGGGGACGAGGTCTCGTTTTTAAGTCTTTTCAAATCTATCGTCGATTCTAATTGTCGTTCCGGTTTCGATTCTTGCTTAAAGGTTAGCACACACTGGGCACAAGTCGCGTTGACTAGTCGCTGATCAAGTCGCCGTTGTTTACATGAAGAGACTGGTTGCAGCGACTAATTTGGTTTATTTTTGTTTCTTTTCTTTATTTGCTCGATGTGACTAGTCTCAAGCGCAGTATATGCGAGGCGGCTAGTTACAGGAACAGTTTTATTCGGTCGCAGCGGCTGTAGCTCGTTGCACGAGCACTGAGTACACACGAGGAGATTGCCCCGACTAGTCAACCGCGACCAGTCGCTTCAACAATTTAAACCCGTATGAATTTCTGCAACCAGTCGCTAATTAGTTAGTAGTTTTCACGCCAATGCGAGCAGTCGTCCCGTGTGTGCCGACCTTAAGGCTGCCAACGTTTTCCTTAAGCGTTTTCCATAAGGCTTGCCATCTATTGTCGCATCATATTGTGTCTCGATTTCATTCCTTGTATTTAATATAGTGAGATTTGCTTAATAGGTACCTTCTTTCGAAGAATACAACATGGTTGACACTAATATAATTCTTAATAATTATTCTTATAATTCTTATATTACAGAAAACTTAGAAAGCAGATGGATGACCCATCCTAAGTCACCAAACAAAGTTCCTGAAGTTGAAGTAGAAGTCCAGATATTGGACCTTAAAGATGTTTATGATAAAAAGACCAAGAAAACTCTTAACGGATTAGAATATCGCTTGGAAAACTCAAAAGTAACTGTTGTGGTGCAGGCATCTGACGAAATCGCCAGCGTTAAAGCTTATACTCGGAGATGCCCTGAGGCTGCGATTAGAACACACGACACTATAGGTAAGCTTGTGATCTTTCTACGTATATTTGCATCTTCACTGAAGCTCCTAATCCAATATCAGGGTGCTTTTTTGTAATATACAAGCGATGCTTCCAAATGGATTCTCACTTGAATCATTTGTATCATTGTTATTGCTCTTCGTTAGGTCCAATACATTATAAATTCAAACTTTGCTATACATTATATAGACAGCTAGTATAACTAAACAGACAACGATAAACGTTTTTACAAAAACTGGTGTTATCCCTGCCCTATACTCACAGAAAACGTTGAAATATTCGACATTTTAGACAAAAATTACGTAGAGAAATTAGTTGTTTGTTTATTGCATCTTCACAATGAACTGAGAATATATTAATATCATTCTTAGTGTTTATCAATTTAGATAAAACCATGCAGTTGATCAGCAACCAAACGCACGTCTTATGGCGTAGACGATTTCTATTAATTTTAACCAAACATACAGTAGTGCTGAAGATTGGAACAAATGGAGAATAAAGATATCCAATTTGTCAGAGATGACTCAAACTCAAACCAGATCATGCGCTCGAATGCAAGAGAGAAGCTCCGGAATATAGTAGGCTAAATTTGGCATCACTAATCTGAGTCGTGAACCATGTGCAGCATGGGGATTGCTATACTACACTATTATCATACAATTACTATATACTAGTGCACTGAAACTATAAAATTGTTTCTGGCTGCGGATGACCTGGATGTGATTAGGCCTTATTCTCAAGTAAGCTTTTATACCCATAGGTCCTGTTGAACTTGAGGTGAATACTCTAGGAAATGATGCAAGAAGCCGAGTTGTCAGCGTTGATCTTGGCTCCGTGTACAAGACAGAAGACGGAGATCCAGTCTACTGGCTTGAAAAGGCAGAGGTCTTGCAAAGGAATAAATGGGAACTGATAATCGCAGTGAAGTTCAGTTCAGGCCTGGCAGGAAATGTAACGTCAAGACCATTTAGAGTTACGACTAAATCTTTTTACAAGATGAAAAAGAAAGGAGGTAAGTTTTTATTCAGTTACGAGCGAGTAGCAATATTGAACTGATTGAACGAAATCGTTCTTGGTCTGCTGCAGTGAGTGCCCCCTTAGGGGAGGCGTCTGTGCATGCATTACATAGCGGAGTTGTTTGACTGCAATTTGGTTCAACAATTAACCCAACTTGTGCAAGCTGTGTCCACATTAGTTGTTGAATTGGTTGTCTGTCTGTTTGTTTTAAATTAAATGGGATAATTTTAGTTGGTACGACTTCTAAACTGGCTAATTATATGGTACCTTCGCATCACTGGTCTAAAAATAATTTTATTTATGTGCAGTCTTGACAAAATTAAAATTCAATTAATCATAGAAATGAATTGTAAAGAATCCAAACCTGGGATACAGTGGGAGATCTTTTTCACCTTCCTGAGTACATTTACCTCTTTTTTCGGGTCTGCTTCCCTAAAAAACCCTTATATATTACGTAATGAAGAAAGCACTGAAATTGAGATAGATACTATGGTTTCTTTTTAGAATTTGTTACTAGTCCCTGTAAGATGCAACAAATATTTCACAAGATTACAGAGTCTAACAACTCCACGAATGTCCATGGCGATTGTAGAAGGCATGGGTTTCTTGCAAACAATGGAATTAAAAAAGGTGAGTTCATCATTTTTTTAACCGTTTCTGTCCAGAGAGGATCATGATAACTTCTTTAACCTTCCAGCTGGCTCACAAAGGCAGACCTCATGCACTTTGGGGTTATGTTAGTTATGTTAGTAATATGTTACTATTCAAACCACATTGTTTTATCAGCTCTCGAACATTGACATTTCGATGGCTGTTTTCTGCAAACAAAGAAAGTACAGTTGGAAAGAGGGTGGTCTTATCAAGTATTTGGGCAGAACTGTTTTCAATTAGTTGATGGCATGTTTTTCTACGATGACAGTGATACTCGGAAGTTGATTGTTCCCTTGTTTGCACATTCCGATCCTAGTGAGAAATAGAAGCTTGCCACAAAAGGAAACATTAGTCTTCTAGTTGCTGTTCATGACGTCGTGTACGTCAACGTTCTCGTTGCTTAGAACAATATTATCTCAGTATTTTATGCTAATGTTACTGCTTTATATTTATCATTCCCCAGAGTTTCCTGACGACGCTTCAGCTTTGAGTCAAGAGTTTAAGGAGTTTAGTTTGATGGAGGAAGACGATGATACCTCCCAGCCCCTTCGTACAGAGGATTCTGGGTGTAATTTCAAGTCCAAATCTATCCTCCCGACTGAAGAGAGAATCGTGCTTCAGCCTAACACAAGTTTAGATAAACACGTGGTAATTATAGTGCTTTGAATATATGTAGCTGAACGTGGCATGTGTTCCATTGTATTAATGTTGCCACAGTGGTAGTTACAGCGTGTATACGTACACAGTTTTCTAATCATGATAGCAACTGATCATGACATAGTGAGCTATCAGAACTAGTCGATGATTCAAAACCGCATAACACGATCCCGGATGCTTTGCATCCGCAGTACCTCGTCCAAAAGGTAACAGCTTAAATGTGAACCTTTTTATGCAGCAAACGCAAAACCAAAGTAATTAATTGGTTAAAAACAGTTCCTTCTTTTGTGTTGATAAGAAGTAACTAATAAATGGTTTCATTCCAGGTCACAACATATTACGGTGGAGAGCGAGGGATTCGATCTGTTATCGAGCAGTCTGAGGTCCCTGGTTTGTTGAAGTTGGTCAATAAACAGTCCACGCTGGTCAGCCATAGCCGTAGGAAAGCAAATGGACACAAGTCTGCTGGTGAGGATTTCTCGTGGTCCTGCGGGCATTGTTTCTTTGAACGCCGCAAGAAATCGACCATAAAGGCTCATATAATTCAAGACGTTTGTCAAAAGTCATTCGCAAATAAAAAATCAAGAGGTAAGGTTGCAAGGCGTCAAATGCAACGCCACTTCAGCTGCGGCGAACTTCAGGAAGACAAGTTCCACTATTCGTGGAAAGATTCTCTTTCTGTGTAAGAAACTAAGAGGTGCTATTAGATTAGTATAAAATAGCTGCCTCAATTATGTCAAGTAAATAGGTAGGATGGTTAGTAACTTCTGTTATTAGTAGGAGATTTGGGGCGAAGCCCTACAACCTGGAGTTAACAATAGTGTGAAGAATAGTATAGAGGAGTGAGTGGTTGCGAAAACTTACTACAAAAACTGTTTTCAAGCAAGTTTTCGGTAGCAGCAAACGTCAGTGGTGCTTGTAATTCAATTATCATTTTCTTCAGTGACACAATAGGGTTACCTCTCTTCACTGTCTACACTGGGTGAAGATATATTTTGGAAAGTTTTGTTTATATCACAGCTGATTTGCAAATGTAAAATTACTGTTCGAATAGATAATTGTAGCAGCGTCAAGAAGTAAACGTATTGATTTCAATTAAATTTTCCAATATTCAATTTGGTAATTAGTGATAGAATTTACTGAGTCAAGATAAATTTTTGAAAGTTTTGTATCATACTAACTTAAATCAACTTTTCACTGCCGCCAGAATACATTTATGTACATATCAGAGCTTATTTGTAAATACGAAATTACGGAATTACTATATGAATATAAATCTATATGTTCACACTAACGAAAGTACTGCATGTCTGAATTAAGTTTTGTGGCATGCATGCCTAAGATATTGTGAAATGTATTTAACATTGTAATAATGTAAAGTTTGTCATCTCAATTAATTTTAAACCAGGTAGTTATGCTTGTTTATAGCTAAGTTTGAAATGTAAATATATAAATATGGGCACATGAACAAATCTGATTTCCAAGAAGTCAGTGTTTCTTTTTGCCACTTCAGTTACCCTCGTAATAATTTATCTAATACATCATTATACATATTATTATATATATTATGTCGACATGATGTATAATATCATGTCTGCATAATGACGTTTAATGTCTTAGGTTAATTATTCAAACTTTCTATATTCCAAAGAAAGGTTTAGTGGCTGGTCCACGCAATGACAAAAAAATTACACGTCGCTTGTTTTGTGAATGACGAAAGACTGCATGTCTGAAATGTATTTAATATTGTAAAAATTTTGGACTGGTCGTCTGAATTAATTAGAAATAGAATAGTTATGGTTGTAAGTAGCTAAGTTTGAAATGTAAATATGTGAACTCATCTGATTTCCAAGAAGTCAGTGTTTTCTATGCCGCCTTTTATTCCTGTAATAATGTAAATATTAAGTTGCTTGTCTACAAAATGACTGTGAAATATCTGAAGTTATTCAAACTTCTTATATTGTACTGAACGTTTCATTGGCTGGTCCACACAATGACATTAAAAAAAATTCCACGTCACTTGTTTTTCCATCTTTTTATTTATTTAAATTACTCTGCACTTTTAAGTTTATTTAAGTATCTGAGTTTTTGAACAAAGTATACTAAGGGGCCCATCATTTTACTTCTGAGGGGGAGGGTTGCGTAATTTGGTCCGAGCATGATTTTATAAACCCCATCATACACAAGGAAGTTTTGTTTCAGAGTGTTTGTCCATAGTATTTTTTTTCCCTTTGATATCCTGTATTTTGTTTTTGTGCGTGGACAGGGCTCAAAATTGACAGCCATCGTTGAACAAACAAGTAAAAGTAAGAAGATTTTGATCCCGGATAGTGATGAAAAGAGTCGGGCGTGTTCCTAGACGTGTCTTCTCTTTCAGTCCATTATACCACATCCATTGGCCCTGTTCACAAACCTGTTCACAAACATGTATAGAAATTACCAGCCAGTGTATATATGTTCCAGGTTGTGTGAAAAAAAAAAGTGTGGTTGTGACTTTGCCGAAAGGTATACTCGTATCATCCCTAAACCTAAAAGAAAAATTGCAAAACTGCTGGTCCGACACACCATTAAACCCTTTCCAAAACTCCACTAATAGGTTTGGTCTAAAAATGTGCGATTCACGCCAACGCATGTTTCCCAACCAGAGGTCCAGTGAACGTTTGGGCAAGAAAAGAACGGGCAAAGCTACCTTCTGTTCTTCTTGCGGTGGTAAGAAGTACCAAATCCTGGACACCATACTACAGTCAAGTCCAAGCCTGATCACCTCATCCCCCTACTTTACGGCTTTTGTTACAAGCACAGAATACAAAAAATGATGTGTATAGGGCTGTTGGTCAGGCTATTAACAAAACCTTCTGAAAGGGTCACATCTCTGTTAGGGATATGCAATAGGCATGCATTTGTGTTTCGTTCTTTTGCAAAATTCCCAGTGTTTAGTTAATAGACAAATGCCACACCCCAAGCAGACCTCATCAGACAAATTCCTCACCATGGGAACCATCAAGTTGACAAATGCCTGAGGGGAGAGGGAGAGGGAGGCGATAGTGAGGCTTGGAGATATTGCATGACCCACAATACACTAGCTGGTCATACTGTGCCTCAAATATAAGTTTTTTATTTTCTTGTTATTATGAGGTGTATGGATGGCAAATTGTTCGATTTACCGATTGGTAGTGTGGTTTGGAAACACTGCTTTGTAAATGGGGCTATAAACAGTTAGATTGTATCAATTTTTATCCAATCCTCTTCATCAACTGAAATACAAATATGTATTGCCACACCTTATTACAAAATGTATCTGCTTAAATCTGATAAAAGCAACTACTAAATACCGCTAATTTATACACGAATACATAATATTCTAATTTGTTTCTAGTTTATGGTGAACCCTATGGATACTATGTGCCATTGAAGAAGGTCCTGGCTGATGCTAGGTTTGTAGTCATTAAAGAGGTTGCCGGGAAACTTATACCGCTAATTTATACACGAATACATAATATGCTAATTTGTTTCTAGTTTATGGTGAACCCTATGGATACTATATGTGTCATTGAAGGTCCTGGCTGATGCTAGGTTTGTAGTCAATAAAGAGGTTGCCGGGAAGCTTAAGAGTGCTTGTTGACGAGCTCCATGACAAATATTAAGTAAATGCAGTCATGTAAAACAGATAAAGTCTTAGTAATTATTGAGCATTCTTTCAAAGCACAAAGATTCTTTCTTTCTTTCTTTCTTTCTTTCTTTCTTTCTTTTTTCTTTCTTTCTTTCTTTCTTTCTTTCTTTCTTTCTTTCTTTCTTTCTTTCTTTCTTTCTTTCTTTCTTTCTTTCTTTCTTTCTTTCTTTCTTTCTTTCTTTCTTTCTTTCTTTCTTTCTTTCTTTCTTTCTTTCTTTCTTTCTTTCTTTCTTTCTATCACGTTTCCCAAAATTTTCTCATGCCAAGTTTTCCTACTTGAGAGGGCAATAAATTTTACCAGATTTTGTGGAGTGCTTTCATCCTACCTAAATGTTTTTTATACGCTTTCTTGGCTTTTTTGTCAAAACATTTCCCCATTTTTAAACTTATTTTCCGTTTTGTTGGCTGTTCCGATATTTGTTAAGGAACGTTCCCCTATGATCAATTGTTCCTTATTATTTTGGTCCTTTTGACCTTACGAGGACCAACGTTTTTATAAAGTAGGAACAAAACGTTCATTCTAAGCTAAAACAAGACCGTTTTGTTCCGAGTTCCCATGTGTGAATGGAACACATTGTTCCCAAATTGGTAATTCAAGAACAATTTAGGACTGTTTTGTTCCGAGTTTCCATGTGTGAGTGGAACATATTGTTCCCATATTGGTAATTCTGGAACAATTTAGGACTGTTTTGTTCCGAGTTCCCATGTGTGAATGGAACGTATTGTTCCCCAATTGGTAATTTAGGAACAATTTAGGACCGTCTTGTTCCGAGTTCCTATGTGTGAATGGAACATATTGTTCCCAAATTGGTAATTCAGGAACCATTTAGGACTGTTTTGTTCCGAAGTTCCATCTGTGAATGGAACATATCGTTCCCAAATTGGTTATTAGGAACAATTTAGGTACCGTTTTGTTCCGAATTCCCATCTGTGAATGGAACACATTGTTCCGAATTTGGTAATTTAGGAACAATTTAGGTACCGGTTTGTTCCGAATTCCTACTTGTGAATGGAACACATAGTTCCCAAATTGGTGATTTAGGAACATGTGTTCCTAACAGTAACTGTACCTGTTTGGACAGCTTATTCCTTTTCATACTTAAGAGGAACAATTGTTCTTTCTTACTGTAAGACAGCGCTTTAATATAAACATTATTTCAAGGCACACACAGGCCTGCTTGGGCAAGTTCAACACCATTTTGGTTGCATCACACTGTCTTGAATTTTGCACAATAGTAATAAGGGCGTGCAAGCAAGGGCATGTTGTCGCAAGTTGAAACATGCAATAGCTCGGTTCCTTTGTTTGTCACCGGTTCCACAGTTTGGTTGGTTTTTGCTAAGGTGAAATATTCTTTAACGGGAAAAATGAGCAATAAGTGCAAAGTCGAATGGTCGAACATTGATGGAGCATCACCCAAACCAAAACGACTTCACTTGGAAAAGGACGAAACGTATCGTATGTATCACTGTCCAATACAAGTTTGTGAACACGAAGGATTTCAAAGTCAACGTGGCTGCAGGAAACATGTGAATAACAAGCATAGATGGTTCTTCTATTTTGACGAAAAACCCGATCTGAAAGAAGCGAAAAGCTCGTTGCAAGTGCCAAAGAACTTACCGGTAACAGACAAAGATGTCGACGCATCGCGCGTAACCGCAAAACAAGCCGTCAGAGCATTAATTCCTTCATTTTCAGTCTCTGACCAAATTGGCGAAACATTCACAAATTGGTTGACTGGAAGTGGCGGTGGTTACAAGAAAGATCGTCCAGCTCAACAGATTGTGAATAGATGCTTTAAATTTCTCAAGTTTTGCTGCGAAGACGAGGATGAATTGACCTTCGAGGTGATGGACTTCAGCCTGTGTTCCCCAAATCTGTTGTTCAAGTTCATTGACTATCTGCAAGAAAAATGCAAGCTCGGCCATGGTGGACGATTGGGCTACATAGATGCTCTTTCTGAATTAATCGATTTCAGAAAAATTAATGGCGCATCAGATGCAGTTCTTCGAAAATTATCCGCGACAGAGTTGTACCTGAAAAGAGCGCGCAAGACAGTGGCAAAAATGATGAGATTGCAGTGGACACATGATCTAGACATCGAAACGCTAGAAGCAAGAGGGCACTGGGCAACGATGGAGGAATTGTTGCAAGTTGTAACCTTTCATTTGCCGCGCTACGAAAATACCGTCAAGATGTGTAAAACCAGTCCGGGGCAAGTCAACCCATCGGACCTAACATTTGCGACAAAATTTGTAGCCGTGTATCTTTTCATTAAGGTGAAAGGATCGCGCCCTATGACTTATCAGTATCTGACAGTCGACATGGTTAGTGCAGCGAAGGAAAATGGAGGATTCATCGATCAGAAAACGTTCAAGACTGCCAGCAAGTACGGATTTGACTCGTTGATTCTGACCGATACAAGCATGCAAGTACTCGATGGGTACATCACTTTCGTAAGACCCATGCTAAAACCCCAGTGCGACTTTGTTTTGGTCACGAGAAATGGAGGCCAACACAGCAAATTGGGGGACGTCATGAGCAAATTGGTCTTTGACGCAATTGGAAAATACGTTCATCCCACACGTTATCGTCAAATTGTCGAAACGCAAAGCCTAAACCTGCTCACTAGCAAAGAGCAAAGAATTTTGTCAGAAGACCAAAAACACAGCTCTGCTGTTGCCAAAGTTCACTATCAAAAGCAGAGATCGCGCGAAGTTGCTGTGAAGGCCCACGAGTGCCTACAAAAGTTACAAGGTACTAAAGGATCGGAGGTGGATGAGGACGTTAACGCGAGGTTTTGCGCTTCGAGTTCAACTTCAAGTTCACGTTCAAGTTCAACTTCATCTTCAACTAAACGTTCAGTTGAAACCGAACAGGAGAAAAGCTCTTCCCCGGAAAAGAAAGTCCCACCCACGAAGCACTTGTGCGTCCGTAGAAAAGTTCGTCGGGTATTGAAATTCACAGCAGAAGAGGACGATTTTCTAAGAAAGGGGAAAACAAAGCATGGTTTTGGACAGTGGACGGCTATTCTAAGAGATCACGATTTCAAATTTCAAAACGGAAGAATGGCCGATTCATTAAAAAAGAGGGCTGAACTAAAGTTTCTTTCGAGTGGAAGTGTTTGTAACGCAAAAGACTTAGAGTAGTAAAGGGTCGTATTCAGATTAAAAACCAACAACAAATATCAATCATTGCAAAAAGTACATTTTACTGTCGCTTGTAACTTAGCTAACATTTCTGTACACATACAGTTATTGTGCAACAAACTGCCGCGGTTATAAGGCTCGATACATCACACTTAAATGACTTGCTTAGGAGATTTCGTTTCCTTTTACGGTTTCATTTCTATGTCTGACTAGCACTAAAGTAATTGAGCAATGTTTTTCGCGACGTAGAGTATTCAGGTCATGGCTGCCCTTTTTTCTCGACGCTCTGGATACGTAAAATTCAAGTCCGCAACTTCCGAGTGCACTTTGTATTTTCAGCGGATTTATAGCTGACATTAATTGACGACTCGTCGTTCGACTCATCGCTGTCTCTCGAACTTTGTGGCGTTTTCCGCTTTTCTTGTGTCTAATTTTGACGTACTTATTGCGGAAAAGAAAACGCAAACTTCCTTGACTTTTGACAATTTCAAATCACAATCGTCTCGTTTTTGGCAGACCCAATTCCACGCTGTGTCAATTTCTATGTCTTGTACGCGCCAAATACATTTAAAGCCGACAACGGAGCACTGTTTTTCCACTCTTGCGATGATGTTGCATTCTGCTTTGTCACGAATAAGTTTACTGTTGAGCTGTGAGCACGGCTTACTCATTTTGGTTGTGGGCTAAAGCGGTTTTATTTCTCTGTTTAAGTATACTACTCCGAGAAAAGAATCTGAAACATCGACCAATCACTGTCCGTAAAAGAATCCGAAGGGAATAGAAAGTCGCATTTGATATTTAGAGAATGATACAATAACATTAGGGAAATAAACCATCAATCAGAATTCAGCTCTGTAAACTAATTTATTTTGTCATTTGAGCCTGACATTCGTCTTCATCAAGGACAAACAAGAAAAGTATGGCATTTGCCAATTCGTTATCACTTAAGACAATAAACAAATATGTAGCTATTATGTAATCTTTCAATGCACTTGATAATATGAAGCTGTTTTTATCATGGAATAAGTCGGAGCATACACGCTGTAACCGTTAAAGTCGTAATACACTCTACATTTAAAAATAAATTACTTCACATGTGATGCATCCATGAATACCATTGATTGGTGATGAGTTGTCTAAATAAGTTTCCTGCTGTTGGAAGTGTGTATAAGGAGTTAGGCATATACTGCGGATTCAAGTGAACACATTATATAGCAACACCAGAGAACTTTCTTTCTGAGGTAGAAGGGTATAACAAGTTTAACGTATACTACGGATTCAGGTGAATTCATTATAGCAACACCAGAGAACTTTCTGTCTAAGGTAGAAGGGTATAACAAGTTTAACGTATACGACGGATTCAGGTGAATTCATTATAGCAACACCAGAGAACTTTCTGTCTAAGGTAGAAGGGTATAACAAGTTTAACGTATACGACGGATTCAGGTGAATTAATTATAGCAACAACAGAGAACTTTCTGTCTGAGGTAGAAGGGTATAACAAGTTTACCGTATACTACGGATATCAAATGAATTAATTAAAACTTACTTATATATTATTATTATTATTATTCATTTATCTATTTATTTTGTTTTAAAATAAAATAAAATAAAATAAATAAATAAATAATAATAATAATAATATATTATATTATATTATATTATATTATAATATATTATATTATATTATATATATATATATATTTATATATATATATATATATATATATATATTATTTAATTTTAATTTATTCATTTGATATCCGTAGTATACGGTAAACTTGTTATACCCTTCTACCTCAGACAGGAAGTTCTCTGGTGTTGCTATAATGAATTCACCTGAATCCGTCGTATACGTTAAACTTGTTATACCCTTCTACCTCAGACAGGAAGTTCTCTGGTGTTGCTATAATGAATTCACCTGAATCCGTCGTATACGTTAAACTTGTTATACCCTTCTACCTTAGACAGAAAGTTCTCTGGTGTTGCTATAATGAATTCACCTGAATCCGTAGTATACGTTAAACTTGTTTTACCCTTCTACTCCAGACAGAAAGTTCTCTGGTGTTGCTATGTAATGTATTCACTTGAATCCGCAGTATACGCGTAACACCTTATACACGCTAGGAATAGATAGAAAGTTGCTCAAAATTCCTCCTTTTTCAAACAATGAGATGTTAAACTTTTTATTTCAGTGCCAAGTGTATAAAGGGTATAACGTGCACAGCGTATTTGTAAAGAATTATTTTCCCTTCCCGTGAACAATACGGACCGTATTATGTTTGTTCCCTTTGGACGTCTGGTTTAAAAGCAAAAACATAACGTGAATTGATCTTTAGCTTTTTTTTGCTACTTACACTTTGAGTTATAAAAAGGCACATCAATGGACGACATTATTCACAGACTTTTTCGGCAAAGCGACGCATTTCACATCGCAAACGATCGCAAAAGAAAGAGGAACAATAATTTTGGGAAACGATCTTTCTTTCTTTCTTTCTTTCTTTCTTTCTTTCTTTCTTTCTTTCTTTCTTTCTTTCTTTCTTTCTTTCTTTCTTTCTTTCTTTCTTTCTTTCTTTCTTTCTTTCTCACTTTCTTTCTTTCTTTCTTTCTTTCTTTCTTTCTTTCTTTCTTTCTTTCTTTCTTTCTTTCTTTCTTTCTTTCTTTCTTTCTTTCTTTCTTTCTTTCTTTCTTTCTTTCTTTCTTTCTTTCTTTCTTTCTTTCTTTCTTTCTTTCTTTCTTTCTTTCTTTACCAAATTAACAAAAGCTTTACTTTTATTTAGACTAAAGTTATATTTTAAATGTTTTAGTGCAGATTTTGATTTGATTGATCAAAATGTGGAATAAACAAAGTTTATAGCATGGTAAACAAACATGGCGAACGGTAAACGGTACGCGAACCATCGAAAGGACCTTCTACCAACGTTTTTTGTTCAAAGAAGACAAATTGGATCGGCGAAAATCTTCATACGCAAATCGAGACGCCACCAAAGTTTCGACCGGTGGTGCACCCTTCCTCGAGCTTCGCGAGGTTCTGCGATACACGTATTTCTAGTTATTATTCTATTACTTGAACCCTACTTTGTGACCATGGGCACGTGTCTATGTCAAAGAAGCAAGTATGAGACTCACTTGACCAATAAGAAAACCGAAGGCAAGTGAAAGACACGTGCAACGACGCAAACATTGACAGTGATTGACAACTTATGTTTCAAGTAATGCACTTTGTCATCAGGTGTGAAATCTGTTACTTGAGAATCTGAAGTGCACTTGAATCAAGTGCTTATTACTTGAGATAACTTAGCTTGTAGTGGGAAACCAACTATTATTTTACACTAAATATTTTACGCCAATTAAAATTGGTGTAAATCACAACTTTGAGTTTGGCACGTGAAGCGTGAGATCAGTTCAAACTTTATAGTCATGTAATTGGTGATTTTTGTGGTATATGTAAATCGTCCAATGAAAGGAGGCCGACAATTTGTATTCGCGAAGAGCTCACCACACGTATGGCTCGTTCGGTGAAAGATGGTTGCCTCCTTCAGCAAGATCAAGACTTCCTTTACAAATGGAATAAGGACTGGGCAATGCAGTTTAATGCAGACAATGTCTCAAGGAAGAAGACCTCCCAGGCAGCAAACAGGTCCTATAGGTTGTCTCTCACATTTTAAACCTCGGGTTTAGTCAAGAGAGTCTGCAGAGATCTCACTGACCCAAGGACCAGAAAAGTATTGTATTGTGCACTGATCAAGCCCAAGCTGGAATATGAAAGCAACTTATGGTCTATACTATACTATCAAATATCCGTCGTTGGTTAAAAATGTCTAGCGTAGAGCAACCAAGTTTATTCTTAACTATCCACAGGATATGTCATATTCTAAAACACTTAAGAAAAACAACCATCTTCCACTGGAATTTCGTGGAGACATCTCGGATCTCTTATTACTTTTAAAATCTTGACATGGTCTCATATGTAAATATGATATGGTCTCTGGGCATGATGTAAATAATTGTGTAGGTTTGAGCGTAACTGCTGATCCGAACAAATATAACCTTATTTTGAAACACAACCAGGATTACGTTAGAAAATCATATTTTATTAGATCAGTCGAACTGGAATTCCTTACCTTTTAGCTTGAAATTCTGTGATTCATTTCAGTGCCCAGTTTAAAGCTAGCCTACACTCATTAAATTCGCTAAAATCACCGACTTACAACCCCCAAGTAACACTTAGAATCCTCACTCTATTTAATTTTTTAAATTCATATTGTCATACTTAGCAATTATTCTCACATGTATTGTTACTAGTTATAACTTTTAATGTATTATTTAATTCTAACTTAGAATTTAGGTGTCAAGTAGAACGAAAGTTCTGTTCCTTTCTCCTGTCACTTTCGTTCCGTTATATAAGTGTTACTTATATTAATGATATGTACTATATTGTAATTATTTGTTATTGGTGGCGAACTCATTGTGAATTAGCAAAAGCTGGACTTTTTTGGTATGTAAGTATGTAAGTACTGAAGAAATGGTGTGGTAGAATTTTGGAAAGAAGTGGAAGAAATCGGGCTCTACAGGACAAATTAGCGTCAGATTGGTCACGTGACAGCCTAAACTGTACCGTAGTCATTCAGCTGTACCTTCACTCCACTTTAAGATAGGTTGTGAGCAATAACAAATCACATATCCCCTTGCTTAAAAAAAACATATTCCCGCGGTCCCAACGGGTATGTTCTTTTGGTGTAAACTTTTCCTACATCTATTTTTTTTAAAAACCCCACCCCTCTTCTCAAATGGTCGGTACCTGAGATATCTTTGCGTGTCTGATTGTGGACTTAAGCTAAACGCTATTTTCCCGCCACTTGACATGGCTTTAATAGAAATATCTCGTTCACGTTTCAAGCAATCCAAAAACTCTAGGCTCATCCCAGGAATATATGTTATGGGGTGTTTTGTAAATTTTTGGGTTTGTTTCGGAGGAAATAGTTTTTCTCAAAGGATTGGTAAAATTAAGAGAAATATTGAAGATTTAGTGGAGTTTTAAAATTAGAATTTGTAGAATTTGCGTGGGTATCAACTGTCTGTTGGTGTTCCAAAAATCATTTTCTTTCTCCTATCCCTTCTTTAAACCTCTTAAAATTTCATTCAAATTTAGGTTGAGTCCCGCATTAAAGCCAGTATGGAATAAATATCGTAGTGTGGTTGGATCGAATAGCTCTTTTTCAAAATCACATGGTTACCGTTGACAACAGTGTCTAAGAACAAGTTGTTTTACGTGACTGATTTCCCTAACTATGAAACTCGAATTGCCTGCTATGAATTGGTTTATGATAAGCTAACATTTAATACGCGACTTATTGTGCATACTCAGAGAAAACAACGTGTGTCAACGTTGAGCGTGACCTCTAGGACCTCTAGCTCGGCGCTTTCAAAAGCCCCAGATCGGAAATTTGCTTTGCGACCGCGCATTATTAACTGGGACGGGATCGACCATATTAACTTTCAGTTAATAACTAACGCACCCTCCACGTTCGTTCTGTCCAGGTTCTGTTTACTCTCTAGTGTAGCTAAGCAAAAACACAATGCGTTTTGATGATGAAATATATGTATGCGCAACGAGTGTATTTAGAATCTGCAGGTAACGTAGCCCTAAGAAATGTGACACAAGAGCGTGTGAGCGGGATTCGGAGATGTTGTACCACGCTATGTTATGGCGCGGCTACCGAAACGCGTTAATGACGAAAATTAAAAGCGTTCTTTCGTTTTCTCTGAAGTTTTTGTCACTGTTTCACCTCTTAATTTAGAATCTTAACAGTTTATATCATTCAGCACCGTAATCATAATTTTAGTCCCAATTCTTAAAACCACGATTTTAGCGAACTTAATATCACTACGAATTTCGATCTTCTGCGACAATGGCTTCCAATCACAGCAAAAACCTCGGAAGGCCTTTGTCATGTATGTGGGGAAAGACTTCAAAAATCTAAAAAAGCAGTCACTTCCAAGTTTCAGTGTCTTAAATGGAAAGATTAAATAGCGGAAAAATTTTCAATCTTCGTCGATAAAACCTTGAGGGAATTCATCCCAAATATTTTTGTCATCATTGTTTCGCGCATCCCCTGCCGACGAACGCTAGTTCAAGCCACATGGATCACACATTACGATGACAATTGTAGTGTCTGCTCCCGTGTAATCGAAATCAAAAAAGGAGGAAGGTCAAAAAAGGTAAAGAAGGGAAGAAAGCCTGATTTAACAAACCCTTTAAGTGCACAACAAACCCCCAATACTTGCCAGGTCCAAGATCTTGATGAATTGGCCAAGGATTTCTGGATTTATCCTCTTTTCGCTTCGAGAAATTTTCAGAAAAATTTTCATTTAAAGAAAACATGAAAAAACAGTTGCTTTGCCCGGTTTGTCTACAAATTTTTGATAAGCCTGTGGAAACCACTTGTCAACACTACTTTTGAGTAGAATGTATCTAAGGTGTTTTTGACTGTGGTCAGCGCGCGGTTCTTAATTCCCCACATGCATGGTGCCCAGACTCATAGCTGAACAAGAGGTGACATGTAGGACATGTGGTAAGACTTTTAACTACAAGGACAGTTCCACACATATTTTTTACTGATGCAACTGCACCGGTTCCCCACCAACCACCATCCTTGTTCACTGTTGAACCAGCCCAAACTCTCAGAAGATTCTCCACGATGCTCAAGCTGGTAAATTTGCACCAGAAGTGGAGAAAATGTGCACTGCTTATGTTTGAACAAAGCTAAACAACTCGGCAGATGGAAAAATTGTACCCTCCAAGACTGGAGGAAAGGTGATTTTGTAACCGATTTGCTTCATTCTTGAGTTAAAATTTCACCCTTACAGTTGTTACAAACCCTCCTCCTCACCCGCCAACTGTGCTCTCTGGTCGTTTTCAATGCTTTCTTAACCCCTAGGTGTTGTGCATGTTCCTGTTGCACAAAAACCCAGTGGGGAAAACTATAAATAAGCAGTGACTGGATGGATGTACACATGGTCCACAGCTGTAAGCGAAAGAGCCAAAAAGACGGGGAAATTTTGCATGATGCTATGGGAAGGAATTCAGTGTTCATAACATCCCAGACGGTCAATCAAATGCCGTGAAAACAGATCTGAGAATAACTTGGTATCAACTGAGAAGATGCATTCTTACAAATCTAATTTTATTAACTCTCTTATTAAAAATGTCAAATTAATTTATGAAAATATGACAACACATCTAAAATTATCATTATCACTTGGGTATTTCGGAGAGCAAGGAGGAGAGACTGAGCATCCACAAAGAATTTGTACAACTGGCGTCAACATTTTCCTATGTCAAGCCAGTGGCTTTACGTCTCAAACAAATGTTTGAAGAGCACCATTTGGTTGTCCATCCCAAGAACCGTCAGGGAAATGATTCCCGTGAAAAGAAGAAGCGAAACTTAAAACGAGACCAACTTCAACAATAATCTGTTAGCTTAAAACTAAGCTTAAGCTTATATTCATACAAAAAAAAATCAAATCAAATGTAATCTGAAATATGTTATTTATCGTTTCGCACATCGAGATTTATTCTTGATCTGGTTGGTCTCAGTGTTTGCTACCTTTTTATCGCTGAACAAAGCTTTGTATATAAATGTACCAAACATCTATGCAATGTATAAAACAAAAATGTAAGCTTAAATAATAATGGATTTACACTGTACCAGTCTGCTATTTTTATAATAACGTTCTTTTTGGGAAAATAGATTAGACTTCGAGCAGTTGATTAATGGTCGGTGAAACGGGATCCTTAATGGCGGCGACAATCGTGAAAATAGGTTCCCAAACGGATCCTTGTAGCGCAAGCAAATGAAATGGGACTAAGACACTTACTTGAAATTTGTAGCTTTACACCATCGTTCTTCTGTTCTCCATCGCTGTTTTCATTGGGAAAACTTATGAAAATCCACAATAAGCTTCGAAAATGTCCCCCTAAACAATAGCGCAATATCTTGCATTCAAAGACAGTGAATTTTGGTAGCCAACAACTCAAAACGAACAGTATTCCCGCAAGAACAATGTTCGTATATTTAGTGTGGAAGCTAGAAGAACCAGGTGAAAATCTTGAAGAGAAGATTATCAACCTAGCTAAAGAAAGATCACCTAGAAGTTGAGATTAAACCTGAGGAGGTCGAGATAGTAAATCTTGGAGCAGTACAAAGACGTACTGAACAGATGCATGCTGAAAGGTCAAGGAATCCGAAACCGCGAGCAATCATTGTGAAATTCATCTCAACAAAGATGAAACTGATCACAAAGAGAAGACATTTGAAGGGGAAAAGAATTGCAATTATAGAAGATATGGCACCAGATATTGCTAAACGGCTCAAGGAACTCAAAGATAAGCCTAATGTTGAGAGCTCCTGGTTTGTAAATGGAAAAATCAGATACAAACTACAAGGGGGCTCAAGAGTAAAGGAATTGCGTGACTGGAGAGACTTTAATATACAATAGACTTATAAAGTAAGTTGAGTTTTTTACAGATAAACGATTATGAGTGCTAGACTAGTTGCATTGCATAACTCTCGCATGTCAATCAATATGACGAATTATTTAATATTTATTTATTTTACATTCATTTGTTTCACGTGTTTGGCCATCCCGCGATCTAGCGGAAGACGGTTTTTCATAAGGAGGATGTTAAATGAACTCTTTCGCAACACACAATCACCGGAAAGGACAAATGCTTCAATCATAAAAATCACACAAATTAAACAGTGATTGTATCGCGTGACTTGCTATCACTTCCGCTCTAGTCGTAAGAATTGCTTAACATTACATTAACTTTTCACGAGTTTTGGTGGATAACTCTTTCAGGTATATAGTCTTGCAGAAGACGGGTATCCACGAAAGGGATTTTATATGTACTATTCCGCAACTCAGAGTTGTCGATGAACGAATGAAAATGATTTCGTGTATTTTTTGTGTCTGGTTGCTTCTGTAAGCAATCTTCTTACAAGTGCTATAAATATAAACAGACAGCGTGGGTTGCGAGAATTCATTTGTAAATATTTGCTTAATGGTATCAACTGTACTTGTTAACATTAGCTACCTTTTTATGTCACTTTGAACTAACGTCTGGGTGGGCGGAGAAAAACGAAGATGTAGGTATATAATTGCTACTCCTCAAAGAACGTCACCCAAAGCAACCTGTGTCCCAAAATGAGCTGTTTGCAGGTCGAGGATGCTTTCGAAGAAAAACTCAACGACATCGATGAGTATATTCAATCTGAGCTCGGATTCACGCCCCTTAGTGCTGGAGGGCCACTAACACCGACGGAAATAAAAGGATTGGGCTCCTTTTCACAATCTGAGGAATTATCTAACGGATCAGATCAACGGAATAATTCAGGTATAAACAATTCAAGTTAACAAATTGACCTCAAGTTTGAAACGGTGTCTCGGGTCTCCATTGCCATTTATCAGTCAAATTTATGCCTTAAGCCCGGGACAAACGAGAGCGAAATTGGCTTTGAAGAAATAAGACTAAGCAACCACACAAGAGTGCTCAAAGTTTCAGCTCTTGTAGATTTTCATAAAACAAAACAAAAAAGAAAAACATTCAAAGACGACGAGAGGAAATTGGACTGACGGGAGTAATGATACCTCGAGTTGGAGTCCGAGTTCGAGTTCGAGTTGGACTTCGAGTTGGACTTCGAGTTGGACTTCGAGTTGGATTTCGAGTTGGATTTCGAGTTGGTAGGAAAATAACAAAGCCTTGCGTTTGTTATAAATTGATCCCATCGATTGATTATTAACTTTTTGAAATCATAAAAAAAATGCGAGAAAAATATCAAAAAAAAGAGAACAGCATTTAACTAGATTTTCCCCTCAAGTTGACTATCATCTGGTAAAAGAGAACGTAATGGCAGAACGATTAGGAACACAGTTATCAGTTTTTCATCGTTCATTTTTAGAACGGCAAACACGTCAAAACAGTCAAATATATGTCCAATTATTTCGCGTAAATTGAAACGATCACCCCGTTGTTTAATTAATTAACTTTTTATGATATTTATCTGAATATCCCTGAAACTAATTATTTGTAACTAACTATCTAACTGTTATTATTGTAAAAGCATATTTTATCGCTTTTATATTGAACTGGCCGCGTGTTGTATTGCTTTTGGGTGTTCTTTGCAAGCGCAAGCACAACTTTTGTGATTGACATTCAGTATAAATATAACTGACTTGTTACGTTAACAACAATGACAACAAAAGCTAAAATAATGAATGGTGAGTTAATAACCTTTAAAAATCTAAAACCCGTCCACCTATAATGGGACACGGTTCCAATACTTATTAAGTAAATTACAGTACACTCAACACAATTACTGATTGGGGAAGGGCAGTAGATTGAGGGAATGGGTCGGGATGGGGGTGTTGTCCATAGAAATTCTCGTATGCTCTGCATAGTGTGCCTATCTCTTCCCTTTGTGGGATATTCGTGTAAAGACTGGTAGCGTCTAGGGAGACTAAAAAAGTGCCCTCTGGGAGGAGTGTCCTGTTTTCCCGGTCCGGACCTGTACAAATGCGCCCATGGCAGACGTGACCGAAAAAATGACCAAGCTAACAAACTCCACCCTACCATCAAATTTACGGCCGAAATATCAGAGACAAAATCACTTTCCTCGACACCACAGTGTACCTTTCCACAGTGTTTAAAGGGGAAAGATTCACAGAAGATTGGATATCAACACTCACTACAAGCCGACCGAGGCCTTTCAGTACACACACTTCGCCTCGTGCCACCCACCAGGCGTAAAATATGGATTCATTAAAGGCGAAGCAATAAGATTGCTTAGAACTAACTCTTCAAAAAAAAAAAAACATTTGAAGAGAGCCTTTTAAAATTCAAACAACGCCTCAAATCACGGGGTTACCCAGAAGACATCATAGAAAGGTCTCTTTACCTCTAGGCAATCGGCACTTACACAAAAGAAAAAAGGTCACGAGAGGATACTGCCTTTTGTCACAACGTACCATCTGGCAGTTAAAAATTTATAACAAATACTGATGGAACATTGGAGCCTTATACAAAATCAGCCGTTGCTGAAAACAATTCTTGAAAAACCTCCAATAATCTCCTACAAAAAGGGAAATTCCCTCAAAGACACGCTCGTTAGAGCAAAAATATAATTTGAAGGCGACTATGCGATGCGACCTAAAAACCCACATGGGGAGTCCGTGCAGGTCTGTCATTACCTTCTTATCATTTTGCGTGACAAATGCACTTGGGACTCGGGGCCCCAAGAAACCATGTTCTTCATTCTCTGGCCTTCAAGTCAAAGCGACAAACAGTTGGTTTCATCGTCCTTATAATGTAATAAAGTACTCGGTAAAGGTAAACAATTAGCGTGCAAGCCAGCCGTTCGAATTTTTTTTTCAGCCGTTAACCTCGAGCCGTTCGAAATAATTCTTTAGCCGTTCAGCCGTTCAGCCGTTCAGGCTCCGTTCACAGCCAGCTGTTCGAAATAATTATGTTGCCGTTCAGGCGTTCACAGTCAGCCGTTCGAAAATTTTCTTCTGCCGTTCAGCTTTATCCGTTCAATTTTTTTCTTCAGCCGTTCATGGTAACCTTTTTAAACGGCTCGGCCACCCGTTTTTCATCCGTTCAGTAGCCGTGCGTTTTGCCGTTCGAACGGCATATATTTAGCCAAGTTAATCCAATGCAAAAACAGATCAAGTCGCTCATCTGTTCACTATATAACTTACATGCAATTACATGCAATTATCTTGGCCACAGATCCGGCATCTTGCTTTCATCAGTTTGTAGTCGTGGTTTTTGCCGTTTGTTGTTTACATTTTTCATTTTTTTTTTTCACTTTTGCCGTTTACCCAGGCACCAAGTGCGGATTATTATAGAATCACTCTCAAAACTAAAATAAAATCGATATGCAGTATCACACTTATCGATTTTTATCGATTTCCGATACAATTAGTAAATTTCTGTCTATTTTTATCGATGATATTTTTTCATATTTGTATTTTATTTTTTTTTAACTCGAAGTCCAACTCGAAGTCCAACTCGAAGTCCAACTCGACGTCCAACTCGAAGTCTAACTCGAAGTCCAACTCGAAATCCAACTCGAAGTCCAACTCGAAGTCCAACTCGAACTCGAACTCGAACTCGATGTCCAACTCGACGTTTCGGGATTCTCTGTACTGACATATGAAAACTTTCATATGTCGGGAAAATCCCAGACGATCGGGGATTTTGCTGTTTCCGATCGTCCCAGATTTTGCCGATATGTCGGGAAATCGCCGATCATCGCAGAAATATGGGACGCGTCGGGAAAATAGAAACGCTCCCGATTTTCCCGATTTGTCCCCGACCATCCCATACGATTTCATGTTTTTACAAGTCGGCAAAATCTGGGACGGTCGGGAAATAGCGAAATCCCCGATCGCCTGGGATTTTTCCGACATATGAAAACCAGGCTTAAGCATTTTAAGGCATGGCTCTAGAGCCTAATTTGACGAGCCATGCCTTAACATGTTTGAGAAGCCTCGAGAGGCCACGAGGTCTAACAAAAATAGGGAGAACCGGCAATGGCAAGAGGTCGACTCCAATCGACTCTAGCAGTACGTCGACTTTAGCTGTTGTTGATTTCGATTCTTACTTAAAACCTGCTAACGTTTTACCTTCTATTGCTTCAACAACTGACAAGCTTGATTACTGTGTATCAGCACACACCCTTCCTGAAACACTTATTCACATTATATTGTCTCGATTTCATTCCTTGCACTTGATACAATGAGTTTTGTTTAATAGACATCTTGCGAAGGACACAACATCGTCGATGCTAAAAGGAAGTTAACTAGTTAATGTAATTCTTATATTACAGAAAACTTGGAAAATAGTTGGACGACTCATCCTAAATCGCCAAATAAAGTTCCTGAAGTTGAAGTTGAAGTAGAAGTCCAGATAATGAACCTTAAAGATGTTTATGATAAAAAGACCAAGAAAACTCTTAACGGATTGGAATATCGCTTGGAAGACTCAAAAGTAACTGTTGTGGTGCAGGCATCTAATGAAATCACCAGCGTTCGAGCTTATACTCAAAGATGCCCCGAGGCTGCGATTAGAACACACGACACTGTAGGTAAGGTTCTGATCTTTCTACTTCTGCAGGAGCTTATTAGCTCCTGACATCCGTTAGCATATTTACTGAAGCTTCCTAATCAAACAGACGACAGACAGACGACGATAAACTTTTAAAAACACGTTTTATCCTTCTCTCATATTTACAAAAAACATATTCGACACTGAACATTTTAGAAAAAAAATACGCATAGAAATTAGTTGTTTGTCTGTTGGATCTTCATAGTAAACTGAGAATATATTAAACTCTAATAGCTTTCTTAGTATTTATCAATTCATATAAAACCATGCAGTTGATCAACGCGCGTCTTATGGCGTTCAAGCAAGGCAGAGATTGTTTTATTTCTATAATTCTAACCAAAACACAGTAGAGCCGAAGACTGGGACAAATGGAGAATTGCGTTGTAAGTTAAGTTACTCCTAGTTATTTTCATGCGTTTTACACACGAGCCTCTGGCTTGGATATGGAGGGCAATCTCATCCCACGCTTTGACATAAATAAATTGATTGATTGATGCATATCCACTTTGTCAGAGATGGCTCAAAGCTGACCAGGCGTTTCAATTCAATGTTAATCGGTTGAAAGCGAGGAACTAAGCAATGTGAACTCCTCGAAAAAAGTAGGCAAAATTAGGGTTAGAATATTTGCCATCTTCAGTAATAGTCATGATATGAGCGATGTGCAGGATTGCTATACGACACTATTACCATACAATAATACTAAGTGTCTTTGGCTGCGGGTGACCAGGATGGAAATGGATTGCATTGAATAGTAAGGGTGGCAATTTTAGTCTTAGCCTGACTCCTCATATTTTATGTGTGCAGTGTGCGAATATCAACACACTCTTGGCTGATCAGGCCTTATTCTCAAGTAAGCTTTTATACCCATAGGTTCTGTTGAACTTGAGGTGAATACTCTAGAAAGTGATGCAAGACGTCGGGTTGTCCGCGTTGATCTTGGCTCCGTGTACAAGACAGAAGACGGAGATCCAGTCTACTGGCTTGAAAAGGCAGAGGTCTTGCAAAGGAATAAATGGGAACTGATAATCGCAATGAAGTTCAGTTCAGGCTTGGCAGTAGAGTTACGACTAAATCTCGTTGCAAGATGAAAAAGAAAGGAGGTTTGTAGTTTTTATTTCGTTACGAGAAGCAATGAACTTAAGGGAGCGAAATCGTTCCCTTTAGTGGAGATCATTGTCTGCAGCCGGGAGTGTGCGTGTGCGTGGCGTGGCGTTAAATAGCGGAGGTGTTTGACAGTTAACCTATGTTGTGCCAGCTGCGTCCACATTTGTTGTTTCCAAGTGGTTGTTTTGTCTATTTGTTTAAAATTTGAATGGGATAATTGTAATTTCAGCTGCACGCGTTTAAAATTGGATGATCGGTATTTTTGTCAAATATGGTATCTCTAGCATCACTGGTCCAAACATTATTGCAGTCTTGACGAAAATACAATTAATCATTGAAATTAATGCCAAAAGCACCAAAGCTGAAATGTATATACCTGTTCAATTTCATATACCTTCTCAGGTCTGCTTCCTTTTGTGTATGCGCAGTAAGTGCATAGAAGAAACCTTGTATATTACGTATGTAGAAAGCAAAGTGAGATATAAACTGTGGTTTCCTTTTTAGGATTCGTTGCTAGTCCCTGTAAGGTGCAACGAATATTTCACAAAATTGCAGAGTCTAAGAACTCCACGAATGTCCATGGCGATTGTAGAAGGTATGGGTTTCTTGCAAACAGTGGATTTAAAAAAGGTTAGTTCCAGTCATTTTTTTCATCATTACTGTCCAGAGAGGATTATAATGACTTGTTTCAGTTTCTACAGTACAAGACACTTGTAATTAGTTGAAACACTTCACGAAAAGTCCAGATTTGTTAGTTCAGAAACGTAGAGCATGTCAGGCCATCTCCTTTCCCTCCAATATTGCTCCTCTCCTCCCAATGTTACTCCTCTCTCCCCAATGTTGCTCCTCTCTCCCCAATGTTGCTCCTCTCTCTCCAACTGGCCATCTTCTCTCCCGCAATGTTACTCTTCTCCCCCACTGTTACTTCTCTCACCCCTATGTTGCACCTCTCTCCCCGATGTTGCTACTCTCTCCCCAACTGGTCATCTCCTCTCCCCCTAATGTCACTCCTCCCTCCCCCCCCCCCCCCAATGTTGTTCTTCTTTCCCCAATGTTGCTCCTCTCCCCCCAATGTTGCTTCTCTCTCCCCAACTGGCCATCTTCTCTCCCCCTAATGTTACTCCTCTCTCCTCAATGTTGCTCCTCTCTTCCCAATTGGCCATCTCTTCTTCCCCCAATGTTACTCCTTCTTCCCAATGTTGCTCCTCTCTCCTCAACTGGCAATCTCCTCTTACTCTAATGTTACTCATCTCCCCCCCCCCCCCCCCCCCCCCCCCAATGTTGCTCCTCTCTTCTCAATGTTGCTCCTCTCTCCCCAACTGGTCATCTCCTCTCCCCATAATGTCACTCCCCCCCCCAATGTTGTTCCTCTTTCCCCAATGTTGCTCTTCTTCCCCAAATGTTGCTCCTCTCTCCCCAATTTTGCTCATCTCTCCCCAACTGGCCATCTTCTCTCCCCCTAATGCTACTCCTCTCTCCCCAATGTTGCTCCTCTCTCCCCAATTGACCATCTCTTCTTCCCCCAATGTTACTCCTTCTTCCCAATGTTGCTCCTCTCTCCTCAACTGGCAATCTCCTCTCCCTCTAATGTTACTCGGTCACCCACAGTGCTGCCTCTCTCCCCCCAATATTGCTCTTTTCTCCCCAACTGGCCATCTCCTCTCCCCCATATTGTTACTCCTCTTCCCCCCAATATTGCTTCTCTCTCCCCAACTGGCCATCTTCTCTCTTCCCCCTTCAATGTTACTCCTCTCCACCCAATGTTACTCCTCTAAGCTGTTATATACATTCATTAATATATTAAAATGTATTAGATGTTGTATTCTTCTAATTGCACTCAAAGCAGAAGCAATCTTTTTGCAAATACTCTGTATATGACATTCCCAGTCCAAGTTTTGGTCAATATGCACTCCAAGAGATTTCGCAGATGACACTTGCATCACTGGATGATCGTTTACACTGAAAGAAGGAGTTTCAGAAAGCGTTGATAGATTTGCCTCGATGCAACTAACATAAACTCAGCAGTTTTAGTCAAGTTAAGGGTCGGTTTATTGGTTGTTAACCGTATATACACCCTGTTTATATCATAGTTAGAAAATCACCTATGTGTTCTGCACTGGCATAGGTTAGGCATATGTGACTCCTCTTCCCCCAATGTTACTCCTCTCCCCTCCCCTCCCCCCCAATGTTACTCTTCTCCCCTCCCCTCCCCCCCCCCCCAATGTTACTCCTCTCCCTTCCCCTCCCCCCAATGTTGTTCCGCTCTCCCCATCTTCTCTCCCCCAAGGGTAAGAAAGCGGACACCGTTCCAATAAATGTGACCGATATCAGTGTGGCAGTCCTTTTGCAACTTGGGGGTTTGATTGTCACTTTTAAATCTGCTATTATTCAAAACACATTGTTTTATCAGCTCTCGAACATTGACATTACGATGGTTGTTTTCTCCAAACAAAGAAAGTGCAGTTGGAAAGAGGGTGGTCTTGTCAAGTATTTGGGCAGAGCTTTCTTCAATTAGTTGATGGCATGTTTTTCTACGATGACAGTGATACTCGAACGTCGATTGTTCCCTTGTTTGCACCGTCTGATTCTAATGAGAAAAAGAGGCTTACCACAAAAGGAACCATTAGACCAGTTGCTGTTCATGACGTCCTGCACGTCAACATTCTCGTTGCTTAGAACAAGATTAACTCAGCATTTTATGCTAATGTTACTGCCTTATATTTATCAATCCTCAGAGTTTACAGACGACGCTTCAGCTTTGAGTCAGGAGTTTAAGGAGTTTAGTTTGATGGCAGAAGACGATGGTACCGCTCAGACCCTTCGAACAGAGGATTCTGGGTGTAATTTGAACTCCAAATCTATCCTCCCGACTGAAGAGAGAATCATGCTTCAGGCTGACACAGTTTTAGATAAACACGTGGTAAAACAATTACTTACTTTTTCAATTACTTTGAGTGACGGTTTCTATGACCAATTTCCCGTGTTCAGCTGGAGGTAGTTTAAACAGATTGTCATTGTCGGTGAAATCTATTGTCTGTATGTGGTATGAAATATTATCATATGATCGTACGGCCCCTCGTGCGCGTTCTTTTCAAAACAGTATTTACTAAATAAAATACCCGTATGAGAACCGCATGCATTAAAGGGACTGTGTCACTGTTTCTATAGTGTTACTTTATAAAGCCAAAATACATCTTAGGGACGGACCATTAGAAAAGTGATGGGGGGGGGGGGGGGGTGGGGGATTTTCAGCTTGCACGAATTTTTTTTTTTGCCCATTGCTTGTGCAGGATTTTTTTTTTGCAGGTGAAACCCTCTGCACGAATTTTTTTTTTTCAGACAAATATTGCTTTGTTTTTCATTTACTAATTAAAAAAAGGTGTAATACTTAAAAACCATTTTTGACCATTACGTATATTTGAAAAATATATATTAGGAATAGTCCGCTACGTTGCACAAGACTATATCCTATTATGGAACGCATGAAGCAAACACAACTTGACACCAGAATTACACGCCCGTTGTAGAAAAAATATGCAGTGTATCTTGAATTCATTGAGACATACACGAGACCTCCTCTCTACAACACTAAAAGAACTGTTCTTTGTGTCAGAAAATATCATACATGCTATGAAATTAAGAATAAAGCCTCAGAAAGAAACACAACTTAACGTCGGATCGAAACTACACCAATGCTATTGGTTCAATTAAACGAGCCAATGAGAAAACGGAACATTCGATCCTTCCCAAGAGTACAAGAGCGGCAAACATTTCATGTACAACGGAATAATTTCATATTATTCCGCGAGACAGTCACTTATGGGAGCAACTGATGAGGTTCACCTAAGAACCGAAACGCGAGTCTTGCTTAAGAAAAACGTAAGAATTCACTAGCGTCCGTGAGATTTTCAATACAGATCACCATATCTGTTCAAGCCATGTCGGGATGCAATAACGCCATGATGAAATAACGGAGGTTCTTCAAGCTCCAAGAAACACTTCTCAGAAACAGAACTATATACAAAACAAGGAGCTAAAACAGAGGCGGATCCAGGGATTTCTGAAAGGGGGGTCCGGGTTCATGCCTGCCCGGAAATTTTTCCAATTTTACTCCCTGAAACGCCATTTCCAGCACTCCTGAAACTCGAAAAGCGTTTGTTAAGTCAAAAAATTGACAATCAGTCAATGTCGTCAATTGGTGGAGGTGAAACAACTACGTATAAAACAATTTTATTCTATTACTTTTATGAACCACAAGGGAGACACAGGTCTGAAAGGGAGGGTCCGGACCCTCCCCCCCCCCCCCCCCCGACCCTCCCCCTGGATCCGCCACTGTAAAACATAAACTGCAAGAAGTCATGATTCCAATAGAGACACGGCAGCTTCAGACTTTGATCTTAGACGCCTTTTTTTTTTATAAAATGCTAAAGTGAACAATAGTCCATGAAGAATGAAAAACTAGCATATGCAGCATTGCACTATGATAGATGTCTCCATGGCCTAATCAATGGTTCACAGCAAGGAGAACTGGAGTGCAGGGGCAGAGCCTCATACACATGACATAAGATACTTATGCACCCTGCTCTTAAAGGATAAGACACCATTTACAGTGATGTTACCAACTACATTATTAGGTAAGCTGTTCCAAACATGAACTGCTGTGTGCATGGATGAACGTTCGGCCGGTAGAAGCCGTTCTGGACACTGGTACTGCAAGAGCATGGCAAGGCATTGACAGGCTGGAACGGGTGGCTCTCCTAATGATATATGGCTGAGGGAGCAGAGCACGAAGGTCTGTCGGGCATGTGCTGGTGTGCATTTTATAGAGGACTGTAGCTGCTGCCACCTGACGTCTCTAACATATGCCAAGAGAGCTAGCATAACGAAGGCATAGAGAAACAATAATTCCATAAATGGCTACACAGCATGAAAATCTCCTGTCACTTAAGAGATTTTTATCCCAAAGATCATCAAAGAGTCATACAATACATATCGAGCATGCAAAACTGAGACAGATAGACCTTCTTGGGAAAGCATTTGTAAAGGCTTCTTTATACATTTTGCGACTAGCGGGAGTCGTGTTTGGCCTGTCACCTTTGTAATACTATTTATAAATAATAGTATAGGAAGGCCCCAAGAATGTTTTGAATTTTTGAAACGCCAAGAGCGATATTTTCAATAGGCACTTTGGCAGCTTTTATATATTAAATAACAACCACAATAGGACTTCTCCTTCTGCATGAATTTTTTTTTCTTTGCCTTGAACTTTGCACGAATTTTTTTTCCTGGCATTTTCCCTTGCGCGAATTTTTTTTTTGGTTTCCCCCCCCCCCCCCCCCCCCCCCCCCACATCACTTTTCTAATGGTCCGTCCCTTAATATCAGTGAAAATCCAAAAATAAGAATACTAGTGTTCTAAGAGTAAAAATAAGTGTCTTGGGCTGCAGATGGCCAGGATGAAAATAGATTGCATCTTGAAAAATTGGGCTAATTTTTTAAGTAGCTTTAAGTGTATCGCTTCTGTTTTGGAAAACTCGCTAAAACTCTAATTAGTGGTCTATTTTGTTCGATAATTCACTTAATATCTTCCTGTTAGTGTTCTATAAGCATTTTGTGTACGACAAACGTACTTAGTGTTAATTTGGGGGCAAGTTTGCCCCCAAAAACCTCAAAATCACCATGACATAGCTCCTTTAAAGCGCTCGGTCCGCGGCCATGACCTCGAACTAAATATTTTCCCAACTACATGTACTCGGCAATTAACCTTTCGTGTAACTCGCTTTTACCTTACATTTCCTTCTTTTGTGTTGATAAGAAGTAACTAATAAATGGTTCCATTCTAGGTCACAACATATTACGGTGGAGAGCGAGGGATTCGATTTGTTATTGAGCAGTCTGAGGTCCCTGGTTTGTTGAAGTTGGTCAATAAACAGTCCAAGCTGGTCAGCCATAGCCGTAGGAAAGCAAACGGACCCAAGTCTGCTGGTGAGGATTTCTCGTGGTCATGCATATGCGGGCATTGTTTCTTTGAGCGTCGCAAGAAATCGACCATAAAGGCTCATATAATTCAAGACGTTTGTCAAAAGTCTTGCGCAAATAAAAAATCAAGAGGTAAGGTTGCAAGGAGTCAAATGCAACGCCACTTCAGCCGCGGCGAACTTCAGGAAGACAAGTTCTACTATTCGTGGAAAGATTCTCTATCTGTGTAAGAAACTTAAGAGGTGGTATTAGATTGATATAAATAGTTGTCGTATTTTTTCTAAGAGGTAAGTGGCACTTACTTCAAATAAAACTACACATTGTGATTAATTACTTGTGTTATCAGTAGAAGAATTGTGACTGAAAGCCCTACAACCTGGAGTTAAGGTGAAATGAAAAGTCTTTTTTACTCTATTGAAAGTGTCGTCGCATTTCTTTAAGTTTCAAATGATTGGCTTTTCAGTGTGAAAAATAGTATAGAGGAGTAAGTGGTTGTGAAAACTTACTGTAACTATTTTCAAGCATGTTTTCTCATAGGCAGCCGAAGCGTAGTGTGTGAGCCACATCAAATTACAGATTCGAAGCCGGTAAACAGCAATGAAATATAGGTAATATTAAGTAATATTACGATTTGTAACGGATCGAGAAGCGATAGAAAAATCGAAAATATTACACAATATTATTAAGTCTTTTTACCTTTACTCTATTGTCCCTTGGTGTGTCCTGACCGGTTTAAATGCATTTTTACCACTTTTGTCACTCGCGCCACTGTTCACTGTAAAATAATTATTTTATAATTATTACAGCTTTAAACCTCTTAAAATTTCAATCAAATTTAGGTTGAGTCCCGCCTTAAACACGAAAACGCGCTATAGAAGGAGCGCATTTAGGTATGTTGGGATCATTTGTCAATCAACTGTCGTCGAGTACGGACCTCCGTGAAAATTTGTGGAAATAAAGTCAGCTTTTGAGCAATCTGTCTGTGTGGTTTACTTGACGTTGTTTTCACTAGTCGCTTTTAGCAAACCCCATAACATTTTCAATACAATGGAGGAATTTGTTGAGGTTTGTATCCTTAGAATTCCTTTGAGAATTTCGAACGTTTTTGGCGCTAATTTTGAAATTCAGTCTACTTGTTTTTCGTGTATTCTGATTTCCTCTTTGCACAAAAGCGCATTTGTTTAATCTCCGTAGGGACACGCTTTTTGTGGAATGTTTTCAAAGTCGTTCAAAAAACTCGCAGCACGTGTTTTATCAGGACGCCATCTCATTAGCATCATCATTAGCTCTCTCGAGCTGAAACAAGGGAGCGGAGCTATCCCTTTTATAGCGCGTCTTCGTGTTTAACGTAGTGCCGTTTGCAGCTCAATTATCATTTTCTTCAGTGACACAATATTGTTACCTCTTTTCACTGTCATCACTGGGTGAAGATATATCTCGGAGAATTTTCAGTGTTCATATCACAGCTGATTTGTAAATGTAAAATTACTGTATGAATAGAAAATTGTAGCGCGTCAAGAAGTGAACGTTTTGATTTTCTCTTCTCCTGTACCTTTTATGAGAAAATTTTTCACGAAATAAATAAAAAATACAATCACTTATTCAATTGCCAAGATAACACTTCTAAAATACTGTTTCTTTTCAACAGTGATCCCTTTATTTGTCGATCAACTGCTGCTTTTGTTTTTGAATGCATGACATGTAGAATGAGAGCCGACATGTAATGTTACAGTTTTTTTTATTTTATAATATACTATTAATATCACTGCTGTTTATATACCGATCTATTTATTTTTAATTTAGTTAATTTTAGGTAATACCATGTATACATGTGGGAATACCGAAATAAAAATTGTTGTTGTTATTGTCAATCGAGATGAAATGGATCCCGAGATCTGAAAAAAAAAACCAAGTAGATTTTCTTAGCCGTATTTATGACCCTGATGATTGGTGTCTTTCTTGGGATACTTTTCATATCATTGATTTAGTTTGGGGTCCCCATTCTGAAGATCGTTTTGTTAATCATTTGAATTCTAAGCATGCCAGGTATAATTCTAGATTTTGGAATCCAGGCTCGAAAGGTGTCGATTCTTTTATCATGAATTGGGCTGGAGAGAACAATTATGTGTGTCCACCGATTTGTCTTATCCCTAGTCGTGGGTGTTGCTTCATATACGTAACTGTAAGGCTTCAGGAACTCTTATTGTTCCGTTATGGCATTCCGCTCCGTTTTGGCCGATGATTTGCATGGATAGCGGAAGCTTTAGCTTTTTCGTCGTCGACTGGATGGAACTACCTTCTTTTAAACACGCGTTTATCGCCGGCAGTTGTAATAGCATTTTTGGTAATGAAGACTTGAACGCTTGCTTTGAGAATTCAATTTTGAGTGTTTACTCATTTTTTGCCTTTTGATTATGTTATTATATTTATAATAATAATAATAATAATAATAATAATAATAATAATAATAATAATAATAATAACTTTAACCCTTTCACTCCCAAGAGCGCAAAACATCAAAATTCAAGAAAAATCGCAAATTTCATTTTGTAAAATGTTGAAAAACAAATGTTACCATGCAAAAGTACTGCCGAAGAGGTTTCATTTGAATGGTCACACCATAGGATTTTGTCAACAGGCTCAAAAGTTAGAACAAATGGTACCATGCAAAAGTATTGCCGAAGAGGTTTCATTTGAATGGTCACACCATAGGATTTTGTCTACAGACTCAAAAGTTAGAACAAGACTACATATACATGCATGTCTCCATTATTGACTCTGGGAGTGAAAGGGTTGATATTTAAAGAGGAATCCTTCTTCATTTACACGTGGTTTACAAAAGGGTCCTCAAAAAATTACAATAAATAAAAAAATAAAAACATATCTATATGGTTTACATAAATCTAAGAAAATTATGAGAAAACTAGTTAAAATGTACTTAGCTATTTAAAAAATTTACTCGAAGCATTAAATGACTAAATTATGCTCTTGTCGTTAGGGACTGTGCAATAATTATCAGGAGGGGGGAGTTGGAAAATGGGCTTCAAGTAGGAAAATATTAGGTTATCAGTACCCCCCCCCCCCCCTTCTAAAGGAGTGAATTTACTTATTGCCCCCCCCACCCTCTGATCACTCAGAAACTTTGTATGACCCCCCCCCCCCCCGCCTTCACACACCTTTTTATATACAAATACCCAGCATTTCTTAATATACATCCACCTGTTATTGCTACGAGGTGATGTTTGTTCCAGACGTGGATATACAGCAATACTACATGTTTACTTGTTGGACATCCGTAATCTGGAACAAACATCACCTCGAAGCAGTGTTCAACAAAGCCATCCGATTCCACTTTTGAATCACTTGATTGCGAATCCGAGTTGCTTGCACTGGAACTCATTTCCTCGTTAACGTTCTCTTGGGTTTCACGTGGGATGCAAGAATGATCACCACGAGCGTACTGGAGAACTAGTGCAACCAGTGCCACTTTACCTCCACTGATCTTAAGACCATTCTGGTTGACGTACATCTTCAATCTGTTGCAATATGATTATCTATGTTGTAGTGAAATTATGATTTTGGTGCAATTTTGTCTGCACTGGTTCAAATTTATTTTGAACCAGTGCAAAATATTTGAACTGGAGCAAAATATTTTCACCAGGGAAAAATATTTGCACTGGTGTATAACTATATTCTACTGTTCAAATGTTATTGACAATTCAAATTTAAAAAGCCAGTAACGCTTTATCACAATATTCGTCTCTATATTATAGAGATAGAGAAGAATATACACTTTATTACCATATTTACAATTTAAAACAAATTGAATTTGCAGTTCTGCCACAGAACAATCATCAAGCCTTTTAGTGAGAACTATAAACACTTGAAATAAAATGTTAACCCCCTTCTCCTTTTAAGTGACTTATTTTACTTTGAGTCCCCTTATCCTTGCTTTGATTTTACTTGATGCCTCCCCCCCCTCTGGTTTTCCAAACCCCCCTCCTGATAATTATTGCACAGTTCCTTAGATAGATAGATAGATAGATAGATAGATAGATAGATAGATAGATAGATAGATGGATAGATACCTTTATTTATACACGGTATTTCCAACAGCTTAAATTATCATAATCAGCTAACTACCTAACTTCCTAACTACAAATAAGAGGTACAATATAAAAAATAAAAACTGCTTTTCATGGAGGCCGTGTTCAAAAATATATTTAAAACTTTACTTAAAAACTATGGCGACTTAGTTTTGTCTTAAATTCGCTTAAGGAAGACGCTTGTCTTAATTCTGTGGGTAAGTTGTTCCACAACTGAGCTCCACTGTATGAAAAACTTCTTTACAGATAATCAGTGCGAGGTTGTGGAAGAACTAGTTTGTCGGTATAAGCATTCGCGTTATCGCGATAAACAAATCTTGGGGCGTGGATTGTGATTGCAAGGACAGACCATCCGACTTGTCCTGTGAAGGCCTTGGAACAATACATCGCAGCTGCGCACATTGATCACTCTGAAGATTTACCGTTGATCACAGCCGTTGCCAACCCAAGGTCTAAAGAGAAAGTTCGATGCCAGGGGACTAGCTACACAAGAACCAGGGAGCTTACCAAGGACGCTTTTAGTAAGTTTACAGACGTTTCCAATATCAGTGTTCACAGCCTTAGAGCCGGATGGGCCTCTGCTGCAGCAAACGCTGGCATTCAAGATAGACTTCACGGTCGATGGGCGAGTGGTCGATGTCAAAGACAATATTCTATCACGGCTGTCAGTCTCTTAATCATTAGGAATTTAAAATTGCTGTAAACGACCGGTAGGTCGGGGAGAACTGTCCATGGGGCCGGGATTTTCCCCCTGTCTTTTCGCGACGAGCGCGGTGGTTTTTTTTATCCTATGAATTCTCGTTGGTTCTCTCCAAAGTTCAGTTTTGTTGTTCCTTCCCGTGTAACGATTCGGTCTATTTCTTTCTTAATAAACCGTGCGGCCTCCAGTGAGCACGCGATAGCAAAATGTGTTTATGGTTTTTTGTCTCCTTGCGTTTCGCACGGGTGTTGTGATATTTGGGAAATTTAGACAAGAGTGCGGATCAGCATCTGCTTTGACTCCTCCCCAATCTCTTCTTCTTCGGTACTTGACGAGCGACGCGAGAATGCTGAGAACGATTGCGCGCCCGACAAGGTAGGATTAGCATTTGGGAAAGATGTTCGCGAAATTTAGTTCCTTTTAACTCGATTTTACTGCTTAATCGCGAAATTGAAGTCTCGCGAAATATTCCTCTTCTATTTTCGCGAAATTAAAATCCCGCAAAAATAAGTACCAATAAGTAAGAGTTATTGACCAGGAGCGAGGGGATATGTGATATATTCCCCTCGTGGCGTACCCGAGGGCGTAGCCCGAGGGAACGCCACGAGGGGAATATATCACATATCCCCGAGGGACAGGTCAATAACATGCTTATTTTTCACCTTGTGAGGTTTTCTAAAACAAAGAAACTATTAATTTTTCGGAGAGTAACATTCCGTTCAAATCAAATGCAAAAAAGCATGATTCCGCAAGGCCGCATTGGGATCACGGCACAAGACGATGACGAAGCGCGACGGTAAACATGTTTTGCTTTTGCCAAATTTGCATTGAGCACGTTGCTTCGTTATGAGTAGAAGGAGGGAGAGAGAGAAGAAAATATATGAACAGTACTCGTGGTCTCGCCATGGCCCAACTGCCCGCCTTCATCTTTCGAAGATCAATGGAGTGGTTGCGGTGTGTTTTCCAAGGGAAACCGGCGGAAACATATTCTGGTCCAAGCGTAAAACGAGGCGTCCTACATTATTGAAGACTCGAAACCTGAATCGAGGTACGATACCATCGAATAACATTTCGCTTTTTGGTCGCGACCGGCAAGTTAATTACGTAGGAATAAGATTGATGAAGTTGTCTTTTTATGTAAACAAAAAATATTGACCGATGCTAGTGTGTTTTCCTTGTTATGCCCTATTTTGTCTTCCCGTTTGTGTTATTCTATTATGAGGGGAATAAGGCGAGGAGAATATTTCGAGGGGAATATGTCGGGGGAAATATGTTGGGGGGAATATGTCGAGGGGAATATATAATCCTTTGTTTTGCTATTGTTATCAACTATTGTTTTCAGCCCCGCCTCCGGCCCTGATACAATCAAAGCCGCACCCAGCTTTTCAGGCACTGTAATGAACGGGGTTATGTGATATATTCCCCTGAAAAGAACAAAGAAAACTGGGCTAGGTGAAAAATAAGGTAATTAAATCAACTACTGATCCCAATTTTGAAAACCAACAAAAGAATCAGTAAATCGCAGGTATTTTTACACCACAACATTTTTATTGGGCTTGTTAAGCCATCTAGAAATATCTCGATAAACTATTTGATAACCACAAATATTGTCATACGATATAATAATGTTAGAGTAACTTTTTCACGTATCGCTTTTGTTGTCCGTTTATTCACGATACACACGTCTTACGACATAAGTATGAAAGCATGAAAGCGAGTTCTAAGGGCCACATCGCAAATAAAATGACAGAAGCGCAGCCTACAACTATAACAAAAAATAGCTCTCACAAATGTTAAGCCGCTGCGCTTCGTAATTATCGTTCCGATAATAGGAAAGACTTGAAGAAGGATCCTTGCCGAAGGTTAGTTTCTCCACCGTCCACTTTTCAACGCCACTTTCATTTACTACAACTGCTCAAGGAATATCTTTTGGGGTTAATTTTTAATCTCTAAATCAAATCGCTCTTGTTTCTGCCGCCATATTTACTTTTTTCAAGTTTAAGGGAAATTTGGTGGCCCCTAGGCCTCACTTTCATGCTTTCGTCGTAAATGTGTTAACCATTTACTTATTTAGCGTGTTTGTTGCTCCCGCGGTGTGGGGGGCCACCCAAATAAAGATAACGGGAATACTGATCGGAAATTTGGAAAGGCCCCCTAAAAGGTTCTTGTTTTGTTTATACCCTGAGATGTTTACCCTGACCCTAGAGGTTTTCGTCCTTATTTTAACTCATACGAAGTTGAGCCACGAAGCGGCGACAACGAGCCACAGAGCGGAAAACCCCAGGGATTAGGATGTAAACGTTTCCGCAACACTGCGCATTTTAAAACTGATCATCCGTAAGGTACCAAAGCCGGACTTTAACCCCAAAAGGTACGAGAAGCACCCCATTACTTTTATATGGCAGTCCTCTTCCAATTTATTGCTTAGCGCTTATTTTAAGTCAACCATTCTTATGGGCTTATTTGTTGAAATTCTATGTTGTATGTTATTACGGGACGTTTTTAACTACTTCATGTTATGAAAGTGCGTAGATGGATATGATTATTCGGACAAAATATTCGTCCTTAACCCTTTTAAATCCGAAGAGTGCTAGATCTCAAAATTCAAGAAAAATTCCAAAATTCATTTTGTAAAATATTGCAATACAAATGGCACCATTCAAAAGTACTGCCAAAGAGCGGTTTCATTTGAATGGTCACACCATAGGATTTTGTTCACAGACTAAAATGTTAGAACTGCACTACATGTCTTCATAATCCACGGGAGTGAAAGGGTTAATCAGTCTTAATTAAATATTTAAATCTTTTAAGCAACTGAATTGTCTGCTCATAAGATATATTTCAATAATACAGCGTTTGCAAATTCGAAACAAAGAAGCGCAGCTCAGTTGCATTTTGAATGGTCAGAAAAATCAAATAAGTGGTCATATGAGTGGGTGGGTGTAAAAGGAAACCGACTTATTTTTTCTGCCAGGAAAAGGTCTAAAGTATGACGAGTTGACAAAAATATTAAATAATGCAATGGTCGCGGTATTTCGAGATCAAATCTCAGTTATTTAAGTAAAAGATTACGTATTTCAGTGGTTTATCGGCTCGATAACCCACGCGGGATGTTGAAAGAATCGGAGGCCTTTATCACGCCCCGTCGTTTTGTATAAAAACAAAAGATTTACGCCGCTAAGCCTCGAAGTGAAAAAGTTGAAAACGAGGTTAGGCGGGCAAAAACAAAGCATTTTATTCTCCGGGGAGTCAACATGACCGCCGCGTGATAAAGGCCTATTCGATAAGAGATTGTAAGTCACAAGCAAAGGGCGAGTGATTTACAAGCTTTCCGAGTGTTCTTCAAACATCTCAAGTGGTTTATTGCACCGATAAACCATGGAAATGTGTGCTCTATTGCTTTTATATAATAACTACATTTTCCATGTGGTTTACTGGTATAATAGCCAATAGCTATTGACCAAATAGAGTGTGTGAATTGTATTCAGTTGTTGAATAATTAGTAATAGATCTTAGTGTTTCTACATCACTTTAGAGTGATAAGTGATGTAAGTTTTAAAAAGTACCAAGGTACATCATTGTACTTGAGCAGCAGTAGCTGGAATACTGGAGAGATACAGTATACCAAGCACATGATCGCCGACTGCGTTAGTTTCCACAGATCTGAAGCTAACTTTGCAAAAAAAGAAGCATAGTCTAAGGCCATTCATTCTTGCACTTCGACTTCTTCCTGCCTTTGGTCGACTGACAAGTGAAATAATCAGACCGTTTTTTTTTTCTTTCAGAGACTACGAACTTACTGCAACACCATGCTGCCACACAATTTACCAGAGGTTGGTGGCTTCAATAGCTAGTTCTTGCTTTAGTTTGTTAATATCAGTATTAGACAGACAGAGGGCCTTTCCATGTGAAATGCTCATGCCCGGCTTTAAGCTGCTCGTTGGTAAATTCGCAGCTAGAATATCTTTTTAATTGTCCCATTGCCTTTCTTCTTTGTCGCATTTCTTTCCTCAAAGATGTTTTCTGACAAACTCTCTGTGCCACGTGGGCTTTAACTGTTGATTTCTTTCGCCGCTCGAAGAAGCACAGCCCACAAGCCCACCAGAAATCCTCTTCTGCAGTTTTGAATCCATTTGCTCTTCTCCGGCCTCCGCTGGTGCAAGTTGTTTTCAGGCTCATAAGTTTCAGCAGATCAGGAAGATCTGGCTGTTCAACGACATAACGAGCGCGTATATCACGATTATAGTACATCGATACCTGAAAGGATGGAAAAAAGGTCCTTTGTAAGACATCATTTTGAAATAGCACATCAAAAATAAAATAAAATAGAGCACATATGCGAAATAGCACGATAGAGAAAATTTTGAAGGCATGTGACACGCTTCAGACGTATAAAAGGTGTAAATGAAAGGAGTAAGTTATTAATATGGAGGGCAAATTAAAAGCCAAATATAGAGGATACAATTGTTTTTGTGATTATCAAATATCTGATCTTTTGCTCGTATTTATTAAAACAGCCCCCTGCATCCCAAAGAGCTGCATGCAATTGCTCCTAAACCCTGCCTGAACAGCGGAGGAATCAAAGCCAGTAAGGAATTGTCATTGTTTGCATAGAACTTTGTTAGGAGTCTATGCGTGTGATATTTGTAATTCTTGCAATATATATAAGCTACGCTTGTTTTGTAAATTTGTCCATCGTTTGAAAATGGTTTTGAATTTAACCGAAATATTACCTTTTTATCACTCTATCTCCTCGTTGTTGACCCAAATATTGAGTACTGCAGGATATTCTTCGGAGTTATTTTAAATTCATACTTTATGAAAAGTACGAAACAATCCCACTCTCGTCCCACGCTTGTCCTAAGAGCTTCGTCTAAACACCGTACCCAATTTCAGACCATAACGGCTCAAAAGCCATACTCTTTGGCGCCGCATATACCAATATAGCTTACATAAGGGAGTACCACACGAAACTGCTTGACATATAGAAAATCGTCCACATACCTTTCTCTTATCCAATGTCGTATCTGGTCGAAGCACAACTTTGCCGTAAACAAGGGGATCTGTCCTAAAGGCTGTCTGCGTTGGGCTGGGAATTGCGTCTTTTGGATAAATTTTTGAAAGGTCCTGACGAAGCTTAGAAGCTGCTCTGTTAACAATGTCGTTTGTTTCTATTTATAAAAGAAATAAAAAGTCAGCTAAGCTATGAACCATGTTAAGTTAATTCTATACCACTACAAAGCTAATTCTAGACGTAGCATCCTTGCGGTTTACTAGCAGTTTTGTCCATGACTATATTTTTTTAATTTTTGCTTCAATACTTTGTTAATCGTACGCATTTCCTGTAAATCGTACATAGCATTGGTATTGTCGTTATACAATTAAGGCGAGTGGATGTTTTCACTAAATTCAACTAAAAGTTTTTATGTACCTGTTGCAATTTTTGAGAAAGTGGAGCTTGTTGGCGAGTAATTTGCGCCTTCACAACGATCGGAGGGTACTCTCGCACCATCATCTTCACTGGCTTCTATGAAAGAAAAGTAAAGCGATTAATTCACTCAATCAAAAACCAGGTCAGGGTAGGATAGTACAATGCCGGGTCTCTATCAGTGTTTCCATTCGCTCCTCAAGATCACCTTGCCACATTGTGTGTAATGTGCAGGTTCAGCCCTATGTTATGTAACTATTTCAGAGAATTCTTTGGTTAATACCAAGATGAATTTCCCACTTGAAGATTTTCAACTGCTGTGTATGTAACAGATACAATACATTGATAGTGTAATAAGAATTACAAAATTAGATGTCGACAGGAGTCGATCACTTTTGGCAATCACAGTTTCAAATAAACTGACAAATGAATCCGGCATCACTTACTTGATTTATCGTCTTGGGGTTCCGTACTTTTCGATTTCTGGCTCGCTTTAGTAGTGATCCTGAAAGTTTTCGACTTGAAGGCAGTAATGACTCCAGTATGAAAACCAATCATAATGACTAGTTCCCACTTGTTTCTTTCCACGACATCAGCCTTATCTAATCTGTACACCGCATTTCCGTCTTCTGTTCTGTGGACGGATCCCAAATCTACTGAAACAACCGTCTGCCCATGATCGTGATGCTGTAAATTAACTTCTAGTTCAACTGGACCTGCGCGGAAAGAAGGCAGTACGTGTGTTAAAACGTTGAGTCAAATAAAAATTAACTTACATCAACTTGCCGCAAAACACTTAACCCATACCAATGAGAAAAAAATCTAATCGTTAAACATTGTAGATAACGAAATTTGCAATCAAAATGTTTTTTTTTTTTTCGGTAGTTAGTTTTTGTCATGCATAACTTACTTTGCATATCTAGTGATCAACGTTTTGGAACTCGTTGCCGGAGATGGCGAATACAGGTCGTATTACTGCGCTTTTCAACAACATGCGGAATCTGAAATTCAAATCGGCACCAAGGGTTGCGTTTTTCCCTGCCGTCAATCATATTTTCGGCGGTTTCCGATTACTTCCGACTCTCCAACGCAGTTATGTTCCGTATTTACGAACCATATTTCACTTTCACTAACGAACGAACCATGTTACCACTTTCACTAACGATACGAAAACGCTCGGAAGTGATCGGAAACCGCCGAAAATTTGATTGACGGCAGGGAAAAACGCAACCGTTGGCGTTGATTTGAATTTCAGATTCCGCATGTTATTGAAAAGCGCAGTAACGGGGTGGTCGCCAGTATGACGGCGGGGTTCCACTGAATATGCAATTAAGACCATCGGCTTAACTTAGCTTAACTTGGTACATACTTTTTCTCTGGCAAGTAATTGCCTTGAAAAACGTTAAACCATGGTAAACTGATGAAAAAACTGGTAAAATCTCTAAGAAGCGAAGAGCTTGTCCATGGATTCGACATCGAAAAATGTTTTACCTCCGTTCAGGAATTCCTTATGGAAAGTGCAGTAGTTTGAGAGGTGTTTTTGTAAGTATCGGGATATGATACTAGCGGGGTAACTTTAGACAACACTCATCATCAATTAGTGCAATCTGCTTCAGTTTCAACATACCTGTTGTGTCGTGTGTTGTCACAGCTGCTTCAGGACATCTCTGGACGTATACACGAATTCTTTTAATTTCCTCGGCTGCACGTGCTACAATAGTTACCTCTGAACATCCCAAGCGATATTCGTATTTTCCTGACGTTTTTGTTGTTTTCTTGTCATAGACGTCCATGAGGTTTAATATTTGAACTCGCGTCTCGGGCCCATGATCTTCTAAATAGGGGTGCTTAGAGAGCTTGTCCATCTTGGCGCCGCAAGGGACAGGAAGACTTGGGTCAGCTGTTTTAAAAAAGAAAGAAAGCATTTGGTGACCATGGCAACCACGAGATTAGCATGAACTGAAGATCACCTTTTTTTCCGTACCTTCTATCTACTTGAGAACTGTTAAATTATTCAGAATTGGCCACTTCGAAATAATAATAATACTCTTTACAGTGCAGGTTTGGGTGGTGCTTGATATAAGCCTGATTTTACCAAATTCTTTTGTTTTCAGCACAAACTGCACGTGCTGTGCTTCAACTTCTTGGCAATTTGCATACGGTACACATTTGTATACAAACAGACTGCAACGTCCTAGCGTTCCTTCATGTACTCTGAATTCCATTGTGCCATTTTAACAAAGGAGACTTGAATAATTACACCCCGGTGAGGCTGAGCCTGCACATAAAAGATTATTATGGTATTTTTCGAAGTCGCCTATTAAGTTTTGTCCTTTGACCGACGGAAGCGTGAAATCGATATTGTATAGATTAGTAGATCGTCTATTTCGGGTGACTTGACTGAATTATTGAAATGGGAAAAAATGTCGATATCAACCTTGACCCACACTTTTGTTTGAAATCACAGGCGTGCCACTCATGTGAGCGACCGTGATGAATTGAACTAGTTGAGCCGTCATGGTTATTTTGGGGTACCTCGCGCAGGTGAAGCCGACTAGCGTGAAATTGCTGTTTAGACGAAATTGTCTACAGAACGTGGGAAGACAAATTCAATTTTTAAATCAAATGGATTCGTGCAGGTTTAATATTGTGATCTACAGGATAAAAAATTTTGGCAACATTGCTCACCGGCAAGCTCTCGATAGCTGAGCTGAGCTGAGCTGAGCTGAGCTGAGCTTCAACGGGGAAAAAAGTAACGCCGCACCCTGGCTAAAACCGGATGTAATTACACCCATGCACACATGGGCTAGAAACAGTGAATTCGCTTAAGAAATGAGCGATGCAATAATCATATGGAGATTGCAATCACATGGCAGCTCCAAGTTAATTTATCTTTTAAACCAGCTGTTATGTTTAAAGAATTGTTTACCACAAAACATATTTTGTCATTTCTGCACAAACACCTTGAATTCAATCACCCGCAGTTGTATTTAACTCAATTATATGTTTTTTTTCCGCTATGCGTGGGCTAAAACACAATATTTCTGCTCAGAACATGTTAACGGAAAAAACCAGTAGCTATATTTTCCTTCACATTTTAACATCCATGATGCGAAAAACTTCCTGCGTTCCGCACCGTACAACTTCACGGCTTGACCTCTTTAGCATAAGTTATTCGGGACGTGACTAGAAACCCTTAAGTTGATTATAGCACCCTTTCAAATCACCGAAGCAAGAAGTACTCTGCAGCTGGTGTCAAAATGGAAAAAAGGAATTGAGAGTGCTTTAAAATTATCTATAATAGTCACCATTTTATTCTTGCACCTTTCACTGCAAGAGTCACCTTGAGCTTACACGGTGCATTTAAATTCTGATATTGGCCTCGTAGCAAAGATGCGTTGTTACTGCTGGACAGAACACCTTGAAAATAGTAATATGACTTGGTTTACGGGTTATATCTATATTGATAGTGAAGATAGAGCTCTGCGAGGTCGGGAAATTTTTACATTTTGTTTGTATACATGTAGCGGTGAGTAATTTCAAGCCCTCCCCCTTCCCCCTCCCCCTTCCCCCTCCCCCCCCCCCCCCCCCCGGCTCTTCTTTGAGGGGCAATGGATTTCTCGACCCTGCGACACACTACGGCTTCGCTATTAGTTATGAACGGTATGATTCTACAATAGCTCGAAGTTGTTATCAGGCCATATTGAGTTGTTCTTTCAGCACCGCCGATAGATGTGCGCTAAAAGGCAAAATTGGCCTTGGCAAGGTCTTGAAACTAAGCGCGTGACAGCAAAATGACGAAGATGCTCTAGCTCAAGCATTGATATTATGATTTGTCACCATTTCCATCTGTTTTATTTGTCATGCATTATTTCTGTTGTAAGGATTCCTTTAGAATTGCATTCACTTATTCCTACTAACCCGTAGTTTCCGTTGAAATAAGACCCGAGTTTGCAGTGCTGGTTATTTATTCCCTTTAATGGTATAACACTTTTGCTGAGATCGACAGTCGAGTCGTATGCGTGGGCCGCCGAATAAATCACGCAGATTAAATTTTGAGGCAGAAAATTATAGGTCTAAAATTGCAAAAAGACTTCCTGTTTTTTTTTTCTAATCAGCCAAGCCTTTGTTTTTCGCTAATTGCAGAAGATGACTGGACTGCCATATTTGGACACTAAAATATAAGCAAGTCATGTCTGAACTTTTATTTATACGTGCTTTGTGACCTGCATGGAAATTCAGTTTCATGCGCGAAGTAAAATCAGTTTAGAAACCAAGTGCAAAATCTCTTAAAAAGTTATAAGGTTGCTGGTTTTAATAAGATATCTCAGTTAAGGAAAACTGTGAACAATCGTGGTTCATTCACGCCCGATTTGTATTGATTTTGGCACACTGTAATTGCAAACAATTTCTGTAAATGAACTTCATTTTGTGTTCTTCCGAAATAAAGCAACATGTACAACTGTAGTTTAACGTTCCTTTCAATAAAACAGCCTGCAGCAATGCCGGTTTCTACCTACGATTATCTCTACTTAGTTTCCCATGTCAACGTAATTGAATCAATGTCAATAACTGAACATTCTGCCTTTCTTTGTCGTACGCACAAAAAGACTATTTTCTACAACTAAACGGCTGGTTCAAAAGATATGAAAGCATCAGGCGATTCTTTACAACATGAATTCGATGAAAACAAAGCTAAGAGACTTACAGTTGTTAAGTAACTGTATCACTCGCTAAAAGCATTTTATTAAGATAGAAACGATTTTTAAATATGCTCGGCGTCATATTGTCATGGAACGGTAGCTGGTGGCCTTACGGTTTTGTTTTATTTGCCTATTTTCTACCAATTTTTTCCAAATTAGCTTTTCAAAGACTCGCATTGTAACGCATCCAAGGCAATAACGAATACTAACATTTTTTAAGTGTCGCAATCGTTTTCCCACTAGTGGATATTGTGTGATTTCAACATCTGAGGTTGTTGAATGATTGTAATATAAAATGAAGTTGTTTTGCTAATTCTTAGTCTACACATGAATTTGAATGACCAGGTAATGGAACAAATTGGTTTTTTAAACATTATCGACCTCCTCCGCCATTGTCCGCTTCTAAAGACTCAATTCAGAGAAAATGCATTTTAACAACAGCTCAGCCATATTTACCAGTACTTAGTTTATGTGCCTCCTAAGATAATGTGTCGTGACTAAATGAGCGGACAACACACGTGTCCGCTTTGCATTGTATTGAAAGTGAGATTGGACATCATCTTATAGAAGACGCATCTGCCCGTCGCTATCTGTCCATTTTTTTTGTCTCACTGTTACCCACCCAACTCAATGATATGAAAAGGGATGAAGAACCGTTAATGCCAGATGACACACCGGGGTCTATACGTCCCCAACTCTTTTCCAGGGGCTTGATTAAGCCTGTGCATTCACTATGTGTATACGGCTTACTACCATTTCGGCTGGATAAAATGGTAGCCTTTAAATGTGCATTCTACAATCCCATATATAATACTTGCTTTTTTATGTTCTCAGTTCACCATGAGCCTAAAAAGACGTTTTCATATTTCGAAGGAATAAAATGAAAATAAAAATGCATTTTAACAACAGCTAAGCCACACTTTGACAGTGTCTAGTGTTTGTGTCTCCCAATATGCGGGCACTCGCAAAGAAGATTTTTAGTTTTATTTGTGTTCATTATGGGCAGACTACCATTTTGGCTGGTTAGAATGGTAACTTTTAAATGCATGTGCATAGTACAATCCCACAAAAAGCTACTTAAATTGAATGTTTTTTCAATCGAATCTCCCGTTTGTTTGAAAAGATTTTTGATCAGTACTGTCAGATACCTTGCGTAACTGTAGTTTTTCAAGTTGGCGCTCTGTACGAAGCTTCAAACCATGGGAGTTTTTGCCACGGCAATAGATAATAATGAATAAGGAGAAAACAATGACTGATTGAGATGGATACCACTGACAGTATGTCGCAAGCCAAAACTAAGCTTAACTTAATAACAAAAGCTTCTCCTTTTAATGTTTTGTACTACGCAATGAAATAGATAAAACATCTTTTTTCTTTTCTTTAGTGTTACATGTGTATTTATGTAATAAGAGAAGTACATACTTTTCAAGGTAGTTAAATATCACATTGGCAACCAAAACCTATAATGGGAGTAAATGGGCGCATTAACGAAGTTCCCTAGGACCCGTCCATTACAAACTTAAAATTGTCAAATTTAACAACACGTTGTTTTGAAAGAGGGCAGAATTTTCTTTTTATAGCCATTTAATTATTTATCAGTGAACACCGATGTGTAAGACCACTCAAAACTTATACTTATACTTAAAATTATAAACCCGTATTTCTATAAAGTATATTATTATACAATGGTTCTATTAGTTTTTTTCTTTACTTTATTTGGCAATTAAAAAGCCTGTGCATATCCTTCCTTTCATGACATCAAACCTTAAACTTAAAGCATATACAATAACAAACAGTTAAATACTATATCGCTTAAGGTGCAGTAATTGATGCTCTTCACTGGTCTTTCAAGACCGAAAAATTGTCTTTTTTTAAGTTAAAACTAATTAGTCTTGCTTTACTGCATGCGTGCTCAAGAACCCGCAGTTATGTTATCCGCTAACATCAGCATCCATAGCATTAGTTTTCTAGGTGAAGTCGATCACAGCAGTGGATTTCACTTGTATAAGAAAAGTAGGTTTCGACGGCTGAGTAATATCTGAGGCACACACGCAGTAACATAATTATTTATATTGGCAATTGGCGAGTACTTAAAAGCCTCGCACTTTTCATAATACTAGAACCAGTTTATTTTTCTTTGCGAATTGTCCCAAGACTGATAGTATGACGGGAAGGAAACAGGATCTTTCAATTACATACTGCATCGGTCACTTAAATAAATAAAATTGTTTCTTCTTGCTGCTACTTAAAAGAAGTTTTACACCATTTACGCGAGTTGATAAAATGTGCCAATGATTGGCAAGCGAAGCAAATTTCAGATACGTTTTAAGTGGTGGACTTCGCTGGAGCACAAGGCCTTGAGCTCATTTCGTAGTTGTTACACGCATGGTACAACCTCCCGTTCCGTGCCAAAATCATCAATATTTTTCCGTAAGCGCCTTATATGAACACAATTCCCGGACCTACCTTTTAGGCTCCAAGTGCTCGGCTGTAGAGGGGTTTCCCCGGCTTGTGAAGGCAAAAGCCACTCGCTTTGGTTAAACCCATCTGTTAGATCGTCCCCACACTGCGATCTGATAAACTCATCTATGTCATTTAACTTTTGCTCTAGTTCGGGATCGAAAGCGAAAAGACTCATTTTCTTCACAGCCAGTCAGTCGAGAGTGTGTACAAACTCTGCACGGAGCGCACTATTTGCACTGTACCCCGGAGGAAGTCGTTCCTTAAATCGTTTTGCAAGAGTAGGCAAACAGTATTTGACATCGAGTGGGAGGCGTTTCCGGATTGGTATGTCTATAACAAATGCGAATAGGTGACGTATGTGGCCTTTGTTTCCGTTCCTCGCGTGGTTTCCGGGTAATTGTTATTCTTGCTTGTACTCAATACGTCTCACTGCTCCAGTGACTAACGTAGTTTAGTATTTTTTTTTTTGTGGTCAAAAATGTGCAATTTGCCATAAATCTTGTGATCAAAATCGTCACATATGATGAAACCTATTGTGTATAAGCAGTATTTATAAAACAGCCTTACATAACTTGATTACATTATAGACATTATACAACATGTGTGCTCTCCGAATTGGTTAATTGATCGTCGCACGTATTACACGATTCTGCCATTTAAATTCAGTGCAAGTTTGTGCCAACTTGTCAACGCTTTTATCTAGCTCATAAAAAAGACATTTCGTTAAAATTTGTTAAATATATTTGTAACTTTTGTAGAAAACATGACAATATATGTTTGATTTTACCTCAGAGTTTCAGTGTTGACCTTTTAGTGATGACGAAAAAAAGGTCCAGTCGCTTACGATGGACGTTATCTACTGTTTGTAATATACAACCATCTGCCGGTCCATTGTAAAAAAAGTCACGTATGAAACTCAGTAACTATCAAGCTGCAGTTATTATCCCTGATAAATTATCGTTTGATCTGGCATTCAGTTAAAAATAATAAAACACAGCTTATGACGAAGTCAAGTATTCAAAAAAACACGGAATTGTAGTGTCCAGTTTCCGTCACGGAATTGGCGCCAATAATCTCGCCCACAGGTTTAATTTCGAGGCCACCGAGCAGATTTTTTCATCCGTTATCAGTTTAATCACTTGGTTTTCTGCATATACAACTCTATCAGAATCGAACAATTAACTTATAAAGACTGAAAACATTTATATGGTCAATGTTTGCTGCCGCCAATATTACATGTAAAGTAAACACTGGACTGCAACTGCAGTTAGCTGTTTTATCTTCATTTTTATGCTTGCACTGATTTTTGTTTCCTGACGTTAAATAATTATCTCTCATAAAAGGTATCTCGTTGGACTGATTCTTACCCGTAAGAGATTTTCCGCGCCACTTTTAGACCGCACCTTAACCTTAGTCTTTAACCAGGTCGCGTTACCTTTGTTGACGTCTGAGCAAATGAGAGTGGTACCACTTCAAAAACCGCATTGACGTCAATGTCACGCCTTCCAATAGTGCATCCTTGCAAGCATTGCGAAATCTTCATAACGTGCTTTTGGTTTTGTGTCACGTCTCTGCATGAAGTCACGTCATGTTGGTTTTACAGTGTAAATAAACAGTCGTGGATGGAATGTGTTTTTTATCACTCGCGATCCCGTACACTTTCTCGCACGATCATAACCGATCCTGCGTTCTTGGGGGAAAGACGTTCGTGTTCATAAGCTTGGAAAAAACGTGTTTGTGATTATGGTAGAGTGGAATAAGAATTACTAACCCGGAATAATGGGATAAATATGGCTTCGGCTGTTTTACGAATATTAAACAGTGACGGTCACGGCTAACGGGTACTTTTCTCCATAATATTTTGACCAATTTAATTTATGTTAGCAAAGGAACACGGAAAACACACTGTATATTGCATAATTCCTCTTCATCTCCGGAACCTCGTTGTATAACGTTTTTTACTTCACGTTTTACACAAGTATTTCAGTTAACTAGTAGATATGTAAAATTCGGGTTCTCCGTATATTAAGAAACGTCCATCCATAGTTAAGACACCTGATAACAGCTTATCGTTATTTTATCCCAAAACTCAGCGGGAGTTTCACGCAAGGTACGGTAGGTGAATTCGTAGAATAAGAATTTTATTCGATAGCCATAAAGAACAAAACAAAAGGCGACATTTACAGAAATGTGACCCACGGTTGAACGAGGCTATTGTTTAAAAATCGAAAACATTAACGAAGGTCAAGGTCTAAACCTCTGTTGAAGGAATTTTTTTTACGCAGTAAAGAAATTTATCCTATGTATGTACAACTGGTCACAACTGTCGATAGGGGCTATAATATCAGTTACACTCACGGTTAAATTTTCAAGGGTGGAAGTTAATTTTTGTTTTAGATGTTTTCAGATGGATTAACGATTTGTTGTTATTCTAGGATAACATCATTTTTTCCCCATAGATTTTAAGCGAAACACGACTAACCGGGCTGTTCAGTTCTTTGCTACAACGGTAGTATTTGATTAAAAAAAAACATTGGGAAACATTGCTACTTACTGACAGAAACTATTAACCCCATCAATAAAAACTACAATCCGGCAATCTTTTATGATTTCAGACTGATTTAAAATGCCTTTTTTTCTTTGATAAACAGCCGTTGTGGTGCAATAAAGTTTCCTACCTAACTGATACAACATTCACCAGTTTATAAATCTCCGATCGTGATTATCAGCCCGCACATCATGTTCTTTCCGGTAGATTAGGCGTGTATATTTACACTGCACTTGTACGGAGTTGTGGTTTTCTGCTGTTGAAACGTAATTAACTCGCTAAACCGGAACACGAATCAATTTAGCGATATATCTGTGGTCTGCTACCTTTCAAGATCAAGACATTTCGCACCGTACCGTTCAGTCCTTTTCCGCCGGGTTGAAGGTAAATTTCAATTTTCGTTGAACGTTTCTTACATTTTTCATCACTGGCCTGCTACATGCGGAGAAATATTCATTCCGTTGTCAGTCAATGCTTGCATGACAATGAATATTAATGCACCCGTAAGGCTGCCATACAATCCAAACGATGTAAACTGTCAATATAACAAAAATATTAGACTTCGAAAATATTTTTTTTCACCCTATGGCAATGAACCGGCAGTTTTTTTGTTGTTGTTGTAAGGGTTCGGTTGGGATTAGCAGAAAACCCACTTGGCTTGAAGAGATTAAGGACAAACTACAAACGGGATCTTGATAAATTTTAACTCCTTTAATAACAAAGCGTTTTCTGAAAGACGAACTCGCTAAGCAGAACAAGCCACTTTCGAGCCAACTCTATTCCAACTTCTAATCTCTATTCTATTCTCAGCTTCTATTTTGCTGTATATGGTCACGTACAATTGACCATTTATTCATCTGGCTTGATAGTTCAGTGGATAGAGCATTGCTCAGAAATTCGCAAGGTCATGGGTTTGAATCCCGTGCAAGCTTTTTCAATGCATGCGAGGATCATAAGTTTCACTCATGTTTATTCGCAGTTCACATATATGATTTTCATATACTATTTATATTCAAACAACTCTATTCCGTCACAATTCAAATTAAACAAAGTTGGATTCAGTCTTAAATGTCTTTTGATTCCTTTTTAACTAGAGTTTTATTTTTTTTGCTGGTGTCGTGTTGTGTTTTCCTCATTCTGACAGGTGGTCCATGTGTCACGTGATAGGTGGCACGACACTGGAGGTTTTCTGTTAACGCACGAAGAAGATAAGAGATTTGTCAAATCCGGGAATCCTATCTCCTTCATTCTATTTTTATTGGCGTTATCTCTTCTGATCAAGCAAATGCGTTTTGAAATGAAATATACATTCGTGAACGACTCTGGCGGTGCCTTGAGTCGTTTACGTAAATAAAGATAACATTAGCGTACCCTATCTCACCCACGAAACGTCCAATAATTTGGTGGCCACAGTCCACATCCGCCATTGTTTTTACAAACAACAAGTCTTATCCGTGAACAAGGTTCAAAGTTTAAAATAATATCTCAAAAATTGTCTGTCAAGGCCGACAAACAAAATTATGTACTATTTCCCATTACACTTTAACATCTCACTATGCTTCGGCCAGAAGGCCTAAAGGACCGTCTGATATGACATACGACAAGACAGACCCCTTTGATTAGAAGGAGCAAAGTTGTTCTTTCCTGACCCAGCTCGACCATTGACATTAATATCCCCATCTATTCAAAACATCCATCTTCCAGTATATAAAAAAGAGAACTCAGTCATAACATAAATATTCCCATCTATTTAAGCTATTCATCTTTCAGTAAATAAAAAATAAAAATGTTAAAAGGACATTGTGTTTTCATGGCCAGGAGATGATGCTTTTTCTTAACAGGAAAAAATCATCGCCAAAAGCGATAAAAGCAAAGAAATCTAATAAAGTTTACCAGAATGACAATTTTGATTTCTTGAACGCTTCTCACGAAATCAAATTTGACTGAACCGTGTAATCCACTTCCATTCTTTAATCCTGCACGTTATCCCCAATCTGCTGTATAGAATATTTTTATCCAATTTAGTTGTATATTTGGTGGCATTTGGCGATATAACATGGAAATTAACTAGGTAAGGGAAATTTCGCTATTTCGGCGGGACAGTATAAAAACAGCCAATTGACTAAAATTCAAGCCAGTTTGTTGATGTTGTAAAGGCAAAAATGCGAAGTTGAAAAATCAAAATAAGCTCTCTGGGCACGTGTTTAAGGAAATACGTTTGTCTGGGATTTTACTACTTTAGCAGGCAACTCAATCCGGCTTGATGATAACGAAAAACAAAACACAAAAAATAAAAAAGCCACTCAGCCACCTGTCCAAAAATCAGGTATACAAGTTATTATATAATTATTCCTGCACTATCACTGTCTTTTATTGTTTAAACGTTTTGTTTTCGAACACTTGCAGGTTGTTGTACTAATAGTTTTATGCTCGGGCTGATGTGTTTTTTGATCTTACAGCCGTTTCACTTGAGTGTGCAGAGCCGGGTTTTTCAAACATTTTCTTTGGCTATGAGTCGCTCGTCGTTATTCGTCCAAGATAAGACGCTGGTGAAGAAATTCGCCCATAAAACGAGTTCAAAGAGTAAAATAATACTTCCTGAAAAAGAAATATCCACTAAAGATGAAAATCGTGAATTTGTTTCACCATTTTCTGACAATGGGCAAATCACGACTGGCGAATCAGTGACACGCGATTAATAGAGGGCGAATCTGACATGTTTGAAAAAACGGTTCTGGACATTGCACTGAAATCTCTTTCATTTTTTTTTTTTGCATTTCTTGAAGTCAGTATTTACTCAGTTTATGCGTGAACTGATTCCCTTCACAATTGTCTGATCATGACGAGTGAATCATAGCCGGTGAGTTATGTTTGAAAACCCGGGTGTGAAGTAAAATCGGCTGTGCTGATAAAACTCACGAAATAAATCACATATTACTCGCGCGCTACAAGCTGCTCAGAAATTTTGAAAGTTCCGCTGTATCTCAATAACAGCAGGTCCCGTTACGTTGTGACGTCAGAGCACTTAAGTTCTAATATTAACCTCTTAAAATTCTCTTCAAAAGCCGCAATGACGTCAATGTCACGCCTTCAAATATTGCAACATTGCATTGCGAAATCTCACATTTTGTGTCACGTCTCAGCAAGGAGTCACGTCAAGCTGTTTTTGCAGGCAAAACAAAGTAGTACATGGAATTTCATTTGCTCGCGGTATTTCTACTACGTATCGCACGGTGAGCTGACGGTTTTTGGGGAAAAACAACTGCTCTATCGGCTCATGCTTTCTGTGGAGGATTGCGAACTGGATATTAAAGAATTTCTGAACTGGAATAATCACAAAATAATCGTATAAACTGGATTTGGATGTTTTATGATTATTAAACACTGACGGCTGGATGCGAAGGTTTCTGGTTGAAATGACTGACCTTTCAATTTAAAATATTACGTTTCGCTGTGGCGTTCTTAAAAACCAATCATAAACATTTTCAAGCGAACAAGTGGAACGTACATGAAAATGCGAGAAAAGGAACAAGGGAGAGAACATCATAGTTATACTTTTCACTTTCTCAGGCTTTCAATTCGTAACCGGTAAGTAAAATAGTTGCTGGACTCTCTTTTATCCTATGCATCCGTAGTTTTGACACCTTTATAAATTTAAATCAAATTTCAAAAGCTCTGCGGGAGATTACGTGAAATACCGTAGGTCACGCGATGAAAGAAAAGACTGAGCCACTGAGTGTTTCATCAAGGGAATTTGCCAATGGGTTTCCATCAACTATATCACCGCAAAAGCCTGGGATAACGTTCGAATTTTTCGTCCGTTTTGTGAAGGAAAAAACGGATTTTAGTGTTGCAGGCTATAACCCGCACAGTGGACATATCGTTCCTTCGCCAAAGGACATTTAACACAAACTTAATGAACGTAAACCCTCACCCCGTTTCGAATTTAATCACCTAGGACCGCATTTTCATTCTCTAGTCCTAGAGATTTTTGTTTCCTCTGGTGCAATAAAGTATTTATCGAAAATAGAGACAGTTGCTAGTTTTATTTTCGATTTGTGGTTCACAGCACGAGCATATACATGTCTTATCCTTTCCGGAAATTTGATGCGCGCGTTTTAAAAGTACATACAGTCGGCGGTTTTAATTTCCGGATCCAGAGTCAATTAGTAATGGTTTCTCGGTCTGGTGCTCTTGGCCTTTCATCCCGGCTTACGTCATCACCAGGCCACGCAAGTGTCCTCGAGTGTTGTCATCCTTTTCTTCGAAAAGTGTGTTATAATAATTAAAATGAACACGTTCGCCCTAGGTAAGGCCCTGTTCGCACTACGCGAAATTATGTTTGTTTTGCAAAAAAATCTGTCAACACGAAGCGTTTTGTAGTGCGAACGACTTTTTTCACCCACGAAAAGTTTCGCATGTGTCACCAAACTATACTATACCAATATACCCCGGTGTATGACATATAGTAACACAAGTGTATTAAAAGCCGTTTTTTAATTTTATTAAATGTGGTTAATTTTTGCGGTTTTTAATTTTGCTGTGTTTTTTTTTTCTGTTGGAACTTATTTTTGCGGATCAAGTACCATCCGCAAAATCCGCAAAAATTAAACCCCGCAAAATAAGAAATAAAAAAATAAAAGTGTAGAATACGACTTGCGTAAATTTCTGTTCCGGATTCAATAGTATCATGTATCCTGCAGCATTCCGGGAATGTATTTTTTTTTTATTTTTTTAAATTTCAGAATTGCTATTAACCAACCTCTGCGGTCTCGCGGTGCCTCAGTGTAGAACCAAAAGTACAACTTCGAGGGCGTCGGAATTTTCTTTTAATAAACATTGAATTAAGTACCTTCACCGAGTTTAGATAGTCTTTCAATAGGGATTGAAGAGATGATTGATTAATTGTTGCTTTTGTAGAGTTATTTTTGTTGCGCATCCCGCATGAATTAAGGAGATCGACGACAAAGCCATGATAACCAGGGTTTTTTTTCTAGTGGCCAGCTAACTGAGGCCACTTTAGAGCCAACTCTATTCCCGCCCGTTAGTTCAATTTAAACAAAGTTGGATTCTCTACCTAGCAGATGCAACTTTTAATATTATTGAGTCAGTGTTGTTCCTGAAAGACAGGTGGCCAATGGGTCAGTGACCCGATCATATTCTGTAATCTCTGTTAACGCACGAGAATATTGATTAAAGATAAGATAAGGTATTTGGAATCCGGGAATCCTATATCTCGCTTTATTTATAGCTGCTTTATTGACGCGAGAAGAAGCATTTTTGCCATTAAGAAATTTCCTGTTGAATTTGAAATAGCTTCCTGTACAAAGCAAAGAGTTTAATGAAATATGCATTCACTGAACCACGCTGCCTTCAATCGTTTACGTAAATGAACATAAAATTACAGGACACCAATTTCGCCCACAGATCACTGACCGTGCGACTTTTTATGGTCAACTGAAATTTCTCAGTCTCAATAATTTTGTAATTCGGTCCTCTCTTGTACACGTCTTTAGGAGTAAGGATTTTTTACACAAACACTGAAAAGATCAGTGTAATTTGGGGGGGGGGGGGGGGGGGGGGGGGGGGGGGGGGGCAGAAAAGCAGGAGATGCCGCGAAATGTATATTTCAGTCGTGGGACCCTTTTTCTTTTTCTTCTTTTGCATTTAAATCTTTCTACGTCAATAACCTATTTTTGGACACATCACATGTAAAGCATAATTGTAAAGCCGGTAATTTTCTCGAACTGTCAAAGTAAAAGCTACTAGGAAGTGTAATGTTGTTCCTACATTTTTTAAGTCTGCAGTGGATAGATTCCTGACCATGAAAAACAAACGGCAGCTCTCGATCATGACACGTACACGGTACAGCAACCTAACAGCAATGCATGATATATTCATTATTGGGCTAAATAATTATTCATATAAATCACTACGAAAACATTTCTACACGCCATAACAGTTCGTTGCTATTTAACTAAAAAGAAAGAACATCAACGCAACCAGTGAAATGAGAAACTCTGACTCCCAGCTCTGACTACCTCCATTGGGATTTTTAAGAAGAATACAAGACTTGAAATCACCAAAACACGTTAATGGATGGAACCCGTTATTTACCGTAGTTTTAATATATAATTCATAATTTTCAATTTTTGTGTTCAGTGTGTAACCTAGGCTTTTCATTTAAATTTAGTATCTAGTAACAAGCCAATACTTTGTAAATTAATTCTAAAAAACCCAGCCAGGAGAATTAATAAAATGTATTAATATTGTATTGTACTGAATCAGCGGAAATACAAAAAGCGCGCTAACCATGAATGTAATGTCTCAATTTCGGCTCATTCTATGTTAAAACAGTTCGTTACTATTTAACGAAAAGAGGAGCAAGTAAGACACCCATAGCTGTGGGTTTCAATGTTCCCAGCTACTTCTAGCGATTGTAACAAATAACATTGTCGTCGGCGGAATAAACCTGCAGCATGCATTCAGGTCATCAAAAACCCCTGGGAATAGAACTGGACTTTTTTGCAACAATTTGGGCAGATTTCCTCGGAGACTTTCCCTTCTCCGTATTTGGCTTTTAATTCCGAAATAGATCATTGGGTTCGAGACTGTCAATATGAATTTCTGCTTCATGGCCTAGCCATGGCTCCGCCCGGAAGTCGCCCGTTTGTTCTTCGTTTGTGGCGGCTTGATTACTTTTAAATGACCTGCTTCTTCCAGGCTGGACACCAATGCAAACGGCCGGAAAATTAAACATGTTTACCAGGCCCCATAAAGCAATCCAGCAACCCAAGTTCAGTTCGTACAGTTAGATGAAAGTAAAGCCAATTCATTCATGCGTTTTAACACTGTTAATATTGTCCATCATTCCGTGCGAAAAGTCCAGGCGGACCACGTCGGGGATCATTTGTGGTGCTATACTGTACGTTTAATATGATATTGCACGTTATTTATTCTTTTAATAATTTTTTTTACGGCTGTCAGTTTTGCCACTCTTGTGCTCTTGGCAGTGGATTAAGTGATGCGCTTCTATCTTCTGTGTGTTACCCAACACCTTTTATTATCGCGGTGTTGATTCGCGAAAATCGTTCAAAATTGGCAGGCTTAATATTCGGGGGAAAAATTCTTGCGATATTTGTCGAGGCAAGTACAAAAAGAAGGTATCATAATTTGATAAATAGATTTAAAGAAGCGGAGTTTTGGAAGCCACATGTTTATTCTTGCGACAAACCAGCAAAAATTCTAACTAAAATAATTCCTAGAATTCTGTATTTGAATTTACAGTACGTTATGCCATCTAATGCTGTTAATAAAAAGAATATTAAATTGACATCGTAACTTTATGAGTTTGAGTCAAGTTTTTGGTTCTCAGAAGTTGAAGTTCTTGCAGCAATATTTGAGTTTTACGGAACTTGAAATTTACACGTGCAAACATGTGTGGACCTAAGCCCCTTTTGTAGTGTGCCTTCTTGTGAAAAACTCGACGCTGAAAGTTAAGTGTCAGTTGATTGTTATTGTAAGCTGTGAGCTGAAAGATATCAACTGATATCATTTCGATATGTGGTAGATAAGTAAACAATTATGATGGTACAAGCAAAACTGTGTGTACTTCTGGGGTCATAAGGCCATTTATTACACGACTAAGACAGTCAGAGGGCCAATAACTAAAATGAACCAATCAGAATGCTCGATTGCCGGTCCAATATTCTCTAAGTATTGGACCGGGCATTGTCCCGCATGATCCCGCGCGATCCTCCCACTGGCAGGAGTCGTGTAATAAATCTTTTATTAACCAAGCTTGCTCGGGACCGTACTGGGAGAATATCGGCCCTCGGTCTTTTCTGTACGGACCTCGCTGCGCTCGGTCCGTACTGTCAAGACCTCGGGCCGATATTCTCCCAGTACGGCCCTCGCGCTTGGTCAATAAGATATATGTATGTATGAATGAATGCTTTGTTTGCCATAAGTCAGTAATGATCTAATTACAATTTTGTGTTAATTTAACAAAGGGAGAAGCCATAACTAACACAATAAGACACAAAAAAGACATTTCTGTTAAGTTACTTGTACAACAATAGCGAAGCGCACAATTACTATTTATGGAACTAAAACTCAGACAAACAAACCAAAAGTGACTCTCGGGGGATTCCTAATAACGAATTTCTATTGTCATAAATGCAAGAATGAACAAGAATAAATTATAAAGTCAGACAAACATGAGTACTGACGTCATTTGTGCGCTTTGCTATTAGCTTTCAACAAACAGCTGTCATTTAAATGAATATCAAATTTTAAAAAAAATATTTTTCTGAATAAAGCTTGTTTCCTGGGAACGTTACAAACCAAGAGATTAAAAAACTATTGAAGGACAGCTGCTCCAAAACGAAACAATACTGGAATGAGATATCATTTAATCACCAAAAACTAGTAGGTTTAAATTGTAAAAAACACACGAGCGAACAAATAAACTTTTTAGTGTTTTACAACTACATGACAACAAGACTCTGACAATCTAGGCCTCCGTGGCAACCGTGACTTTCGTTTATGGTATATCTAGCACAAAACAAGTTTGTCCATTTAAACACTGTGTTAAAACATGAAATGAATGAGAGTTGCAAAAGTTACGGGGTTTTTATAAGTGCTAATTTTGAATTCGAATTGCTTTGTTTTCATACAGAGAAGTAATATAGATAGATATATACTTTTGTTTACATGCACGTCGACCAGTCATCGTTAAACTTGTGAAAATATGAGAAAAGCGAAAACATTTTTTGTTGTTTTTCGAAGGCCCAAAAGGTCCCAAAACCTGCGAAAAACTTAATATTTTTACAGCTGTAATTTTTTGTTTGTTCTTAGTTTCATCTTATGTTGTGGAGTACCTGCAAACTAGCTTTACAGCTAAGTGTACCTTCCACGTTAAATAAAGTATTGTATGGTATTGTATTGTATTGTATTGCCAAACGTAATAAGTCACACTAAAATTATCACTAAAAAGGGGAAGGCATAATTCTCTAAAAGGGAACTTCATACAGGATGTCCTTTGTACTATGAAAAAAAGGTTTCTCGCTTTGCTTAGAGTAGACATTTCCAAAGTAGATATTTCTATTATTAAATTCTTGTATTTACAAGTTGGACTTTACTTGCGGACTTTACACATGTAAGGTACAACTAAGTGTAGTTCCTTTATTAAATTGACCCCTGGTGTACCGATACACAATGACAAAAAGATACAATACCTTAAAAACAAAGGAAAAACAATGTGAAATCCCCTGTGAGCCCGTAGACAATACAAAACCAGTTTAACGACGACTGTCAATTTTTCGAAATTTTCGACTTAATTGCACAATTTGTGGTACACGACCGCGAAGCTCGAGCAATGCAACAATGCGAACAATGCGTCTACACGTGTCATCAGTATCTGAGTAAAGAAATTGATTCTTAAAACCGAAATTGCAAAGATCGTCTTTTTTTAATTTTAAAAAATGTTAAAACAATTATCACAATGACATTTGCAAGAGGAAGAAAAAGGAAAGAAACAGAAAACTAAGATTACAACAAGAGTTTATAAATACAACAGCAAAAAACTAACATAGAAGTATAAACGACTGACACAATAATGGGGTAAAGATCTTTAAGAAACGCAACAAGAACCGTACATTACAAAGGGAACAAAAAAAACTTGGCTAATGAACCTTATTCAGTAAAGGTCATGCCTCTTTCAAAAAAAGAAAGAAAATAGCTGGAAAATATAAACACGTTTCGTCTAGGCTACATTGATAGATGTAAAACTAGGCAAGATTGTAAAGGCTCTAATACTCGCGCCATATAAGATTTTCAGTTAGCGGGCGTTAACATGGGTGTTTCGCTGCCACCAATTGCATCCCAAAAAGCAATCGTATGCGAACAGTCTACAACAAAGTGTAATATGGTTTTCACTTCGTCTTTGCATCAGTGACATTTATCATCCTGAAGAATATACGCCTTTACTAGCCTATTTTTGGTAGACAATATGTTATGGATAATTTTAAATTGAACATGGATAAACCAAAGCCTCCAAAATGTGTTCATGGTCAAGAAATTTCGAATTATTATCCACGCACGCCATTGTTTTGATCAGAGAATCTCTTGATCCACGAACATTTTAAGACTTTATTCATGTCGGTTTCGAAGTCAATCATTTTCAGACCGCTTTTGTTTTCTCAGGGCCCATTGATCGTACTCTTCTTTATTTTATGAGGTTTTGAATCCCACAAAAATTCAAAGATTAACTTATTCACCTCAGTTCGCAAAATTTTCAGGCAATGGCAAGACGTTATCAATAAGCTTGGATAAACCGGGGGTTTTAATAATGTGGATTTTTCCATGTAAAGTAAACAAACAGTACTACAGACAAGGGACAACCGCGTTCTAGCAAAAAAAAAAAAAAGACAATGAGAAGCTATTGTTTATTACGCAGCTAGAGATGTTTGTTGTGTTCAACTTTTAAGGCAAATAGTTTTATCTTGGAATAAGCTAGTATCACAAGTTTTTGTTTTAAAGGCTATCTTGTTCAACAACAACAGCGCTAGCAGCTATGCAAACATAACTTCTTGACCTCAACCTGGTTCCTAAGAAAACTTGACTATGTTTATCACTGTTTTACCAACTGAGATTAAATTAAAATCACACAGGTCAGCGTTTGGTTAGCGCTCTTCCTGAAATTCAGTAGTAGCTTATGAGGTGGAACTAATTCTAATTTAGCTGTCTTATTTTCCAGCAAAACAACGCTGATTACAACTACTATTACGACAAACCGAGTGACAACTGAGGACAACTTAACTCTGAGTACAAGTTCACACCGCACAAAAGCGAAAGTTTAATTTCAATTAACAAGCAGATCTTTTGTTCCGGCTTTCGTAATGGCTGTGTTTGAACGAGGGTGTTTTCAATATAGAGAATTTTCTCGCAGTTAATTAACGGCTTATAAAGGCTCTGTACAAAAGTTAGTCCATTTTTCTTCGTTAAATAACGGCGTGTCCACTATAAGCTACTATAGGTAACTTAAGCAACCACGGCCTTCACAACAGTTGCTCATTTTTGTGGTGCTCGCGCGAAAAGGGTGAGCAACGAAACAATGCCTCTACACGTGCGTTTTACACTTTTGGTACATTTCTCTACCGTTCTCCGCAAAGTAACAACTTCAAAAGATCATCCAATCAAGGCAATTATTTTACTTACTCCATTTGAACTTGAAAGCGGCTCCCACGAATTCAGATCCAATCACATAAGACAAATTAAACAAATTGGAACAATTTTTCTAGTGACGTTTTTCTTGCTTTTGCCATCGTGATTGCTAAAGCTCCCTTGTAATAATTGTATTTCGACGTTACCTCACAATTTTTGCACTTTAACAAACAGTAAAATGTTTATTTATTTTCGACCAGAGGCTGTTAAAAAGTTATTGCTATAAACGTTATTAGAAACCGCCAAAGTTCATAAACAAATTGTTCTAGGGGTTTTATTGTGAATTTTTCGCAGGTCATGCCACAGGGATATTTATACGAGGGTGCCATTCAAAAATCTAAATGGAAAATATCGGCTTTGTGATCGAAATACAAGTCTTATAGCTGTTTTAACCTGCTGTTAGATTGACAAAGCCATTGGAATATGAAATAATAATAGTAAAAAATAAATAAATATTCTTTATTTACCCTCGGCAGTGTTTATAGCACAAGTGGTAGTGGGGCCGAGCATTCAAATTGAACATAACATTTTAAAAATCCCAGGTGTGGGAAGTAGTTTCGTTTATTTTGTAAGCTCGGACCGTACGCATGCGTTGCAAGGGAAATTGAGTTGTCCAAGTACTATTGGCTATAGAGGTTTTGCACGGCAGCCATGTTGCATGGCAGGAACAATGAAAATGTTTTACATTAGAAAGAACATTCTTTCCCATCGGGAAAATAACCTACTGTTCCTGCCATGCAACATGGCTGCCGTGCAAAACCTCTATACAACTCGTACACATTGTATATGACAATTAGCCTTTCAGTCCCGGGGGAGGTACTCAACAAAGTTTTGTACGGGGATGCTCCGCCCCGAGGTCCAAACCCTTACCCTTCATATACCGTTTTTGACAGAAAAGGTACCCCTTTCATATACCTTTCACTGAAAATGGTACCCCTTTCATATACCTTTCGTTGAAAATGGTACCCCTTTCATATAGCCTTTGCGTGCGTCTGTTTGATATGTTTTGAAAGGCCCTTTTTATAATACTTAAATTGCAGTTTCCCCTACCTTTTTTATACTTCAACTCGTGTTTTCGCTACCATTTCCTATTCTTCGTGAAATACCTACCCTTTCACATACTTCAACTCGTGAAATCCCGACCCTTTCATATACCTCCAGCCTCAAAAAGGTACCCCTTTCGGGCGGAGCATCCCCGTATAGCCCATTATAGGGAGTACCCCCCCCCCCCCCCCCCCCCCCCCCCCCTCCCAGGCTTTCAAGATCAGCAATCAAACAGCATATTTTTGAACGAAGTTCTGATGCACTTGAAATAAAAGATCTCGATTATAAGAAGGGCACATCCCGCTCGGCCATGGAGCTAAATTCCTCAAAAGTCCCCGTTTCACAATACATACAGTGTGCGATGCTTCCGTGCCACGGGTGGCCAACTGCGGGGGATGCCAAAAATACTTTCACTGGCCTTTACTAGCATAAGTTAAAAAAAAACTAATTTTTAGAAAATGACCAAAAACTTGCTGTGTAAATCGAATATCCCGCTCGAACTAATAAAACTTGAATAGATATTAAGAAAGTCATTACGATATCTTCTTGCACTTCAAAAAGGTTTATATCTTGGCCATTAGGGGGGCCGATTCCACTCAACTGAACACTCGCCGAGTCCTTCTACTTAACGCGATTGAACTAGAGTGAAATTAGACATGTACTGCCTAATTTATGAGTCTTTTGCTTCAGTGTCAAAAACTTGTTTTCCTCTAGTTTACCGTGTTACCTTTGCAGAATATAATCTTTTTACATACGAATGCTGTCTGTTTCGATTCTCGCTTATTAATAAAACTCGAATGAACAGAGACGCGCTATTGAAGTTAATGACAATTTCCACCAACTTTCATTGATTCAATGATATTTGACATCATTCATAACGCATTTTATGGGAACTTGGCATAAGCCAACACTCTGCGTGTTAAGCGGACACTATAGAGCATTCCCCGGGGTTGTCTGATGTGTTTTGACTTTTAACCGTTACTTAACAGCGAAAATTGGAGCCACTAAAAGACAGAACCGGTTTTTCACCGTTAATTAACGGCTTAAATTCAAACCATTTTTATTGAGAGCCGATTTTTTGCCGTTACTTCACGGCAAAAGTGGGAAATATTGTTCATATAGAGAGTCACTTTTTAGCCGTTGCATAACGACGAAAAATGGACCCACTTTTATACAGAGCAGATTTTTAGCCGTTAATTGGACACACTTTTTAGTTTTATGCAGAGACGATTTTTCGTCCTCATTCAACGGCTAAAATTGGACCTAGTTTTATTGAGAGCAGATTTTTAGCCGTCAATTAACGACGAAAATTGGACCCACGTTTATACAGAGCCGATTTTTCGCCATCATATCACGGCTAAAATTGGACCCGGCAGTTTTATTGAGAGCAGATGTTTAGCCGTTAATTAACGGCGAAAATTGAACACACTTTTATACTGAGCCGATTTTTCTCCGTCACCTAACGTTAAGGTGGCTTCGTTGTAATTCCAGGCGCACTCGTCTATGATAAAATTTGGGTCGATCATGAAATATTCGGCTTTAACTCGACGGCTATAATACTTTGGGAAAACTTACAGCTATCATTCGACAATAATATGATAAAATGGAGAAAAAAATAATTTTTAATTACATTAGCGCTAAGTGGACCGCTCTTTTTGAACCGATAAAATCCACCCGGTGAACGATTTTGCTGTTATATTCGTATTAAATCTCTGTAATCAGCTTATATCAACTTAATACATACGCTAACCAAGTTTCAGCAAAGTCGGTGGAGCAGAAGTTAGGAAGTACTAAGGCCATCGAAATTCAGACCTCAATTTTTTCTTTAAAATTTCTATACCCAATGCTTTTTGACAAAACAAACAACGAAGCTGAATTTCTGAAAGAGGGTTTCCTAATACTTGCTTAACCTGAGTGTCAAGCCGATTTTCGATCATGTAAACCGTTAAAAAGTTTTCACAAGTTCTGAAACATCATAAATGCTCGCTGGAAACCTGATCAAATCCCCCGTTATATTTTCCAACATTTTTCATAACTTATCCAGCAGTTTTGTGTCAAACTCCTTCCACATAAATTTCAAGGTAATGCAATATTTTTGCATCGAATTTTGCTGTTGTGCAGGACTTTGAATTGAAGAAGTAGTTGTTGCGATTATAAGCTACTCTTAAACTGTTTCATTAAAGAGGAGAGGGGTGTGGTGGTGGGATTACCAGGAGCTCATAGAGTAGGGATGTGGTTCTATTGACCTGAAACTATGACTGTGTAAATCCTGCTTTAAACTTCTTAGCCATTAAAACTAATCAGGCCCGGCCAGGGGAAGGAGGGGGGGGGGGGGGGGGGGGGGGGGGGGGAGTAGTGGATACCAATATACCCCATTTTTTCCCCTGGGATACCAATATACCTTAAAAATGCCTATACGCCTATATACAGAATATCAAGAATTCAGGGAAAAACAAAATAGTTCATACCCATATTTTGGCAAAAATACCGAATACCTTGGTAAAAAACACCCAAGATACCTATACCCAAAACCCCTGGCCGGGCCTCACTAATGGTCCTTCGTGTTAGCGGCGGTAAATTTCTTGTAGCTGTATAAGAAAGGCCGATTACTAAAGCCATCGCTTGTGACATAGTCTCTTGGTGTAGCACTGGTTGGCCCACCCAAATAATAAACTTTTTACAGTGAAACATTCTTCAGTCGTGTTTCGGCCAACTATGAACACAGTGCAGTGCTTTCTTCTATTTTTTTAATACTTGGTGCGTAATTCGTAACTAGTCCAGATAAATGATGGTTGGATAATTTGGAAAAGCATTTACAGGGAAGTTTTAATTATCCCTTATTCGAACATGTGAGAAAGTTGTGGTCTATTTGTAATGCTACTTTTTCGTAATATATTTGATCCTATCGATCAAGCGCAATGTTTCTTGTAAGTTTTAATAACCCCCTCTAATTTTTAATACTGTAGAGGTAGACATTTGATATTGGCGTTCCGTTCCATTTTGTGCATGCATGTTCAAATTCTGAAGTGGTTCTTCAATCAGTTACATTGGTCGTATTTTAAATCTGTAAAGAACTCTGATAAGTGTAATAACTTTCAACTGACATAACAAAACGAAGCCATTAGCCAGGCATAACTAATCGATGATAAACGACATCAATGAGTAATCCGTGGGTAAGCAGTTAGTAATCAACTGATTAGTCATTGATTAGCCTGCTGGCGGTTTTGTTGGCGCGCACGGTGATGAAATTCGTCGCACGCGCCAACAAAACCGCCAGCTACGCAGGCTATCATTGATTATTGCCGATAAACAATGAGTAATCGATGACTAATCGAAGAGAAAACATTTTGTGGCCTATCGATTACTCATGGATGCCATTGATTAGTGATTGATATTATTGATTACTCATTGATTTAGTATCATTTCGTATTATCCAGCACATGACTCGTACCCAGTCGTCTCTCGGGTTACAAGGAGGCGCGCCAGCGCAACTGATACGAATTTCACGCCGTCTTGGACCAATATTTTCCTGAAATACCGTTCCGTTTAGTATAAATTATGTTTCTTCGTTATAAATGACATTCTTATAATCCTTGTTCTACAATTAAATACTGGAAGGCTTGTGACGAAATTATAGGCAAAGGCGAATTGCAAAGCAAGAAAACTCGTCTAATAAAGAAGAAAAGACATCTGACAGAAAACCATTCAAATTTAAGAACCGTCAAAACCTTGTTAAAATCAAGCGGTTACTGTTAAACGAGTAAGAGTCCAAAATTACTCATTGACTCGTTTACATTACTCGTTTACTGTGAATTCAAGAAATTTTCCCGTCTAATACTTATATATAAGCTTATATCTGCAGGCAATGTTCCATGCGGTGCGCTCCACAAATAGATTACTGATTCTTCACTGTCCGATATTTTCATTCAAAGTTTTAGTTCATAACCAAACAACTGAACAATATAAACTGCAAATGAAATTTAACTTGCCTGTTATTTTCTTGGATCTGTTGCAGAACTAAGTGGGAATGTTCGTACTTACGCGATGCATTTTGCGAAGAGAAACGAGGTTCGTCAAGTCGCTTTGACAGTTACAGGATTTCACAATGCTTTTATGTGGTTTATTACGTCTCACCACTGTTTATTTATTTTTATGCTGCCACGCGACTCTCATTCAGTATCGAGTTTCAATCATTTTAATTTTGGGGGGCTATGTCACGAGATGTCACGCAAGCCTAATTATAATCATGGTAAACGTCAATTGTGTACTCCGAAATGTCTCTGTAAAGGCTTAACAAACAAACAATTAATCAGCAGTTATTGTTTGACTACCGCGGTCTGAGGGATAGAATAACACAGGAAATGAGGTTTGGTAATAGCGAATACTACATGAACTGGTTTGACGAAGTGAAACGATCGGTAAATCGTATTGGAGACTAGTAGTCAAGAAGGTTACGAACTTTCCATCTGCACAGCCAATACTAGGCGGAGATTCTAAATAATCATTTTCCACTATTGGCGAGAAGCTAGCGAGCGAACTTAAGCTTCCTGATTTTACAACTAATTTTAGCCATGTGGATCGTTTTGCCAATATTACCCGTACGTACGCCCACAGTGTTGAGCATTGATTTGTCCTGTGATTTTACTGCAAAACGTTTAGTTGAGCTAAAAGCAAACAAGGCATGCGGACCGGACTGTGTAGCTGCCAAACTGCTAAAGATGGCTGGTGACGCAATCACTCCACCCCTGATGTCTGTTCTTATGGTAAGTGCAGCTTATAATGTTGTTCCAGACACGTGGAAGTCCGCCAACGTTATGAAACTGACAAACAAAATTATCGTCCCATATCTTTGTTAAGTGTCCCTGGTAAGCTCATGGAGACTTGCGGCGACTATAAAAACCCATGTGTCTGATCATGGCCGGCCTGGGCCACTGTTAACAGTAGGCGTACAAAATGGGTCACTCAACTGTCAGGCACTGCACAATAATCTAGTGGTTGGAATTGTATTCGTTGACTTTAGAAAGGCTTTTGACTCTGCATCACCCTGTTCCGCTGCAAAAACTACAAGGACTTGGCATCGCTAGCGCTGTTGATCTATGGTGCTGGATCCGGGACTACTTGTCAAACCGCTCCTAGGCTGTATGCGTCCGCCATTTTGGTGTACCACCGTTGATACACCAAAATGGCGGCCGAATTTGCATTTTTAAGAAATTCTTAAAATGCAGCCATTTTTTATAATTCTTTCTGTTCAGTTCAAAGATTCAAAAGACCTCTGATTTGCATCCTCGCTTTAGAAAAGTCTACAAACTGAGTGAAAAATACTTGTTTTTGTTTTGCACATAGAATTAGAAACCCTCAGAGCAGCACCGCCAAAAATTTTAAATGCGATATCTCCAAAAAAATGTAATGTATTGACATGAATCTTGGCATCGACGACAGTTACTACTATTACCCGTAGTTATATGCTTGGCCCGACTGCTTTACGGACGTCCGCTTATTGAATGCGGACACCCAGTTATTTACAGACTGTTTTCTTGGTATCGGCAGCTAATAATACGGACAACGGACAGTTTTCCCCGCCTAGACTGATGATATGGACCATTTGTTGATCAACCGTATATTGCAACTGCTGTTCAACAAATGTTCAACACTGAGTGTATCAATTGCTTTGTTAAATGTAGACATTTTTAAAAAGTCGTCCGCTTGTTTGCTCGCTGCCCGGGGGGGGGGGGGAGGGGGGGGGAGGGGGGGGGGAGGGGGGGTACTCCCGACAATTTAGGATAGGTGTGTGCCGCCAAGGTTCTTAAACCCTGACCCTATTTAAAGGTAGAAATCGAGATTTGATACCCTTTTCAAGGCCCAAAACCAAGGCGTGCAGTACAGTTTTAACAGACCATATCTTTTTCGTTTTGCGCGTTGGGGTGGATACTGCAATTTAGTGACCCTATCTAAGGAATATCTAAGGATCGCAATACCAAAAATACCAAAAAGGATACCCTATTTAAGGACTGAGCACTTCAAAAACCCTACCCTATCGGGCGGCACATACCTATATAGCGTATATAAGGGAGTACCCCCTCCCCCCCGGGGAGGGGGGGGGGGGGGGGGGGTTAGGGCTCTCTAAGCTTGCGCTCGCGCTCCGCGCTGGTTCGATCTCACTCGCGCTCCTTAGCTTGACTACGGTGGGCAAGTTTATGTTGAAAAAGGCCTCTTTTCCGCGCAACAAGTCAGTCGATTGTTTTAAAAAATGTGTTTCTACTCTTTGCAACGCAACATCAACAATAATACGTAATGTTGAACGATGTTTTCAAAAACCGTTTATTATTCAGCCGTAGCGTTCAATTAATTTGTCAGCACACATTCCATTACTCTGCAGCCAGAGATTGGCACAGTCTTCCAATAGCCATCAGGAAGATTCCTTCGCTGAATTCTTTTAAGTCTGCCATTTTTAAATTCAGATGTCGTTGGCCATCGTTTTCGATAGCAAATAGGTGAGATATACAATGTAGATTTTCAGTTTTTCGTAAATCCCTGTAATCCAGTTTTAATTTATGTCGCATAGTTGTAATATAGTTCAGATTTAATATAGATATCTAGTATTTAATTTACTGGTGTCCGCTGATTAAAGTCATTATTATTACATGTATTATAGTTTATTTATATTAAAACCTAATTCGTGAGAATTTTAATACGGACACCCCGTTAATACGGATCTACGCATTTATGGGTCGACTGTATATCGTCCAATTTGCTGTAACTACAAGTTGCTGTAAATTTCGCGTCACTTTTTCTTTTGACCGCACCATACTAGACAAGCTTAGTCTTCAACAGCACGTGGCGTTCGTTGTTGACGTCAACTAATATTTACCCGGTAATAATATAAACCTCTTCAAAAACCGCAATGACGTCTATGAAATGCAACGTTGCATTGCGAAATCTCTAAGCGTGCTTTAGTCACGTCTCTGTATGTAGTTACGGCATGTCGGAGTAACAGTAAAAAACAAACTCGCACATGAAATATTCTTGTGGTCCAGTACACTATCGCATAATGATATCAACCATCTGTGCGGTTTTGGGCAAAGATATTTGTGGTTAATGCTCGGAAAACTTGTTTGGGAGGCTGATAATTTTAATTTTATAAATTATGTAATTCTTACTTTTTAGTATTATATAGTAGGTCTACATATATTTACTAGTTCTAATTTTATAAATGTAATTTTTATAAATGTAATTCTTACTTTTTAGTATAGTAGGTCCACATCAGCCCTTTGGCTGCCTTTTTATCCAACCTACTTATCAAATAAAGTATGTATGTATGTATGTATGTATGTATGTATGTATGTATGTATGTATGTATGATTAAATTGAATAAGAATTAATGAGGCGGAAGAAAAATATTTTTATGGTTCCGGCTCATTACTTGCCAACGAGCCAGCCGAGCGAAGACGCGAGGCTGGCGAGGCATTGCCGCGCGAAGAATTGTTATATGCAGAAAAATTCTCGATCGAGCCTCAAAAAGTGTAACCTAATGTAATGTAAACTTTGATTTGAGCCAATTGCACGGCCGGAACTACTAAGAGCCAATAAAAAAGTGTTAGATTTTAGTGTGGCCAAGTGGTGCGAGAGAGCCGGAGCCATTTTTTGCGAGCCTCGAGCCTCTTCTTGCAAGCCACTGTTTTTTTGCCATATGTGATCTCTCACCTCTCTCCTCCGCAGAGCCTTCGGTGTGGGAAGAAGGGAGAATATGCTGAGCGACGTGAGTGCAGGCGCAAAAAACGGAGCTCGTCTTTTGCGCCTGCACTCACCTTGCCCAGCGGATTCTCGTCACACCGAAAACCCCTATAAGGAGTCAACCTCGTTCCCAGGGCTTTTCGAAGGGAAAAGCCCTGGGAACGAGGTTAATAAGGAGTTAAATAAGGAGGCTCTGCAGAGGAGAGAGACCTCACACGAAAACGATACTAACGGCTATCCGTTCGAGCCGTTCAAACCGTTTGCTTGCCGTTTATCAGCCGTAATTTGGCGAGTGAAGCTACAAGGAAAACAGAGAATTCTTGGAAGCGCATGGTCTGTATTCAGGTCTCAAATTATCCTTTTGACACATGCAACCACGTACAAAAAAAACTTAAAAGAGTTAAATTTGTTTTTCTGCTACATAACTTTCCCTGCTGTCTTTAACTTCGATTATTATATTTAGTTTATTCAAGATTTATTTTAACAATTAGTAAACATGAAGCTCAGAAAGAATTTTACACATGAATTTTGCGTGACTAAATGCACTTGGGACTCGGAGCCGCTTGTGTACATTAAAGAAACCCGGCATGCATCATTCTCTCTGGGCTTCAAGTCAAAGCGACAAACAGATGGTTCCATCGTTCTTACAATGTAAACAGTTAGCGTGCAATTTACTTAATTTAGCCCCCCCCCCCCTCCCCCCTGAGACCTTCAACCTATACTAGACCATTTTAGCTGCATTTTGCAACCCTATTCTAGACACCAAAAAACCCTACCTTATCCTAGACCAATGTTTTTAACGCTTTCTTTGTTATTAGTTACCAGGGGTCAGTAAAAATGCCGTACTGCCCGCCGTACCGATTTTTAAATGCCATTTGCCAGTAAACCTTGTCTAGACTAAATTCTTCACGCAACTGATCAGTTTCGCGGAAAATGATAACCTATTCTAGACCTAAATTCTCTGATTACTATACCCTATCCCAGACTAAACTGCCTGAAAACCATACCCTTCACAGCGGCACATACCTATATAGCTCATATATGGGAGTACCCCCCTCCCCCCGGGATTTAGCCGCGTTCAGCACAGCCAGCCGTTCGAAATTTATCTTCAGCCGTTTAATAAGCCGTTCACAGCGAGCCGCCGTTCCAAATAATTCGCTAGCCGTTCAGCCGTTCACAGCCAACCGTTCGAAATAATTATTTGCCGTTCAGCCGTTCACAGTCAGCCGTTCGAATTTTTTTTATGGCGTTCAGCCGTTCAACTTTATCCGTTCAAATTTTTTCTTCAGCCGTTCAGCCATTTTAAACGGCTCGGCCACCCGTTTTTCATCCGTTCAGTAGCCGTGCGTTTTGCCGTTCGAACGGATATCCGTTAGTATCGTTTTCCCGTGAGAGGTCACATATCTTTCCATTTTCTTTCATTTTACATTTTTAACAGAAAACTTTGGGGCTCGCAGGAAGAGGCTCGAGGCTCGCAGAAAAAGGCTGGCAAATAAGGCTCGGGCTCGCGGGCTCGCACATTAGCCACCCCCCGTGGTGACACCGTTCGTCGTCATTTCGTGAGTATGGAAGGCACGCAAACCATTACATTCGTGGGTAAAAAAGCCAACAAAAAGAGATACGCTGCTAGCAGAGCGTTGCAATTTTATGCAGATGATTCGATTTTTTTTGTACTCTTTTTCCATATCATTTTGATGCACCAAACCTCGTTTCTCAGGACACTCCTCAAACGTTTATAGCAGGTTCTTTTAAAAGGCCATAGGAGCATGCTAGCTGACTCTTTTCTCAGGAAACATTTATACATGTATCGTCAGTTTTTGGAATAAATTTTCTTAAATAATCCTCGCAACAGGAGGGAATCAACGAAACTGTCAAAAACATAATTCCCTTGCCAAGAAAACAGAAATCATTTGCTCGTTGACACTCTATCGGTAGGTATACCTAGTTCAGTATTAAAAAACTGATGGGTTTGGTTTGGTTTGTACTTAATAAGCGGTGTGACGGCCTGGCGTTTAGGGATCGGTTACGTTTCAGTTCAGTAAAGTATTCTAAGAATTATTCGGAGAAGGAAGGAAAATTGCATATTGTATCATCTTTATCTCTGGCGCCTCGTAGAAAGAGGAATTTTTTCAGATGTCCATTCGTCTTCTCGTGCAATTGTGTTTTCTCTTGCGGGCACGAGAAGTCAACAAATTTCTCTTGAGAGTAGCGAGCGCTTTAGAAAAAAACAACAGGCGAGCGGCGAGCAGCAGCAGACGGTCCTTTTTTTTAATTTCACACATTGTTATTATTAGTCGCTTAGTGTTATTATTAGTCGCTTAGTAGTCTGACCTTTAACCAATTGTAGCTAATTATAGTAATTATGCCACGTTTGATGCCAAATTACGTCATGCTTTCACGTGGCAGTCGAGACTAAGAGAGCATGCAGGAACAGGATCAGGAACAGGCCGGATCCTCGTGTTAGAAAAACCTCTTTTGGACGAACTTTAAAACTTCCAAATCGTTTTTATTGAAAATATGGCCTTAAGTCGCTAATCATTTATCTACACCCTCAGGATAAAATATAATTGTTGTGCCGAGGTCTCGAACTAGCTAACTTTTAATTGAAAGTCCAACAAACTAACCACTCGACTATCGCTCCTCGACTTAGAAAAATAACTGGAACTACTGTAATCCTATAGTTTTGTTATGTTTAAACTTCGTCAAATAGCGTTCCGCCCAGATTCTAAAAATAGAAAACTCGCGCAACATCATGGGATTGAAATGCGTACAAACATTCAAGAACTATGCAGGAAGCTACGAAAAAGCAGGTGCTGCGAAGCACTGTTCTTGGGTACAACTCGACAATTATCCTCAACATGTACAGGAATCGCAAAAAACTGGTGTTTCCGAGGCAGCCATTTTGAAATATTTGTCCGCATTTCGATCCCACAATGCAAAGCTGCCAAATATGACATCACCTGGGCGGAACGCTATTCTTGTATGAAGTCCTGAAATTCAGTTCAGTTTAGCCCCTCAAGCATAGAGTTGAACAGCAGCTGACAACAGCCATCCTTACGACATCAAACAGTAATTAAAGGAACTTGAGCACGAACTGACCTCGTTCTACTGAAATTAATTTGTCAAGCAGAAAGGCCACGTGATGGTATTTGAAAGAGAATAAACGAAATGCATGTCATGGCTTTTCCTGATAAGCTCTGAAAATGCATCCAGCTACTTCTGTACTTAACAGGCATCAATGTTGCGTCCAAACGGTTAGTAGGCTAAGTGATACTGAGAAGAACTCGGAGGTAAGGATATCACCTTTTTTAATTAAAGGGTGCAAATGAAAGCTACTTAAATAATGGAGCATTCATAACTAATTTATCGTTTTTTGATAAGTTTGGCAAAAATTATCTTAACAAGCAAATGCCTACAAATATCAATACTGTATTAAGCTTGTATTATTATAATGACAAATTTCATTTCTGAGAGCCCCTTCTCCCACGTTATTCCAATAAGAATTTGTATGACTCATCCTTTCAATCTCACACACTACCTGTAGACACTCTGTGATCTATTGCTCTCTGTAAATCTTCCGATTGAATTGTATATTTGATGGCATTTAATAATACATTTATTTCTGCACCAAAAACCTACAAAGCGTGCACGATTTACGAAATTTCGAGCAATCAAGCAAATGTTAACGATAATCCGAGCATGCGAGCAATTGCGAAAATTCTGCGAGCACGAGCAAGCGAGCACTCGTCTAAATTTTGCAAGCAAATCGAGCAAAGGCCACATTTTGCGAGCACTTGAAAATTTTGAGGGACCATTCGATACCCCTCATGGTTAGCTAACAAAATTGCTTAAAACATCCAAAACAGTCGACGGACACGAATTTGCAAATCTTCGATGGCTTGAAAAGGACAATTTTCACACAAATACAAATTCATCCTTTCAACTACTTCAAACCTTGTTTTGGAAAATGTGCTCTGCTCCCTCGCGATTTTATTTTCCCACGGAAGAAAGGAGAAGGATTTCCGTAACTCGCTGCGACCAAACTCTTTTTTGGAAGCACGTAAGGAAAAGAAAAACGCATTCATTTTTTCCCTCCCATGCTTTCGCCGACTTTTGCTCCGAAAAAAAGGGAGCCTGATCGCAGGTTAGGATTTCTTGGACCATCCAGGGATGGAAAATCAGATTGGCTCACTTTGCTATAGGGAATATTATACATCAGTCAGCCAGTCACTGCAAAACGTAAGCATTGTCAAGCAGGTATGCAGGTGTTAAGATGAAAATGCAGAAAACCGAGAAAATGTAGTTGTCGGGTTGTTATTGCATCGAACGTTCTACCTAAAAGGGAAGATGGTTCGAAAATTATTAACATTGTTCAAGCGCATTCATATACACCTAATTCAATAAAGGTTGCTTTGGTCATTGGTAATTGGGCATTGGGAAGCTATTGTTTGGCGGTCACCCAAGCAAAGCATTGCATTGTGTTCCGTATGCCCAAATGCCAATGCCCAATTACCAATGACCAATTGCCAAAGCAACCTTTATTGAATTAGGTATATACTGACCAGATATTTTCCTTTTCTTGTTTTTGTCCCTCGGATGGCTTCTGGGTTTGATCCTCATAACTAGGAAATGCTCGCTGTAAAATTGCTACGTTTCTTCTTCCAAACCGTTGTGGAACGACAGCTCGACCAACAGCTGAAAAACATTTCTCTTGTCCATCTCCACTTTAGCCAAATTGTACACTGGACCAAAGGGACCGTCATAAATAGAATCCAAGTTTACCGAAAAGAAGAACTGCTCAATAGACAAACGAACAAAAAAAAATCAGATGCATACAGTCATTAGTGTACATGTAATTATAAAATTTGTATGCCACAAGTATAGAAACCTGTATTAAAAACAGTCGACCGTTTTAGGGATAACCCCTTTATCAGTATTTGTGTTCCCAGATACACACATAACCCTTCATACTATTGCATTTGCATTGCACGTTGTAAAATACGGGTTTTCCTCCAAGGTTATATATAAAACGGACTTCTGCACCCTCCGGAAAATCATCGCTTTCGATATGTAACACAGGCGAAGTATCTATGGGTAGGGAAGAGGACATGATTACATTCATGATTTCTTGAATTTATGTAAAGATTCATTGTAGTAAATGCATGGTTATTTTCGTAAAAATGTAAACCGCTAAATTTTTATATTTTAGAACTGAAAATAGCGAAAGGTTCCCTTTACACTGCACTGTTTACATTACTGTTAGCATTGTTGGCGCGCTCTGATTGGCTACTGAAACTCGAAATAGCAAGTGCTATTCACCTCCCAGCAATTTGCGCACGAAAATTGTAATCGTTGACAGGAATAAATGAGTTATAAAGGATCATTTTCGTTATATTACCTCACTGCTTCAGTATATACTAAAACAACTCGCGGCTCGGTAAATACCCACCACTACGTACCCACCTCCACTTCACTCTTTAGCAGCAGTAAATTATCTAATTATCTAAGGGTAACAGGTTAATTTGGAAGATAGCTCACAAGCTTCAAAATTGGAATTGGAGACAGCAGGAGTAAGCTGAATTCCTGAGAAATAACTCTCACTAAATCAAAATAAACAAAACACCACTGCATATTGTCCTGGACCCTGGTCCACAACAGTACTATACATCCACTTTCAGACCAATTTTCCTTCTGACAAAAATTAATAGAGAGGTGGGGTTTCGAGGCCATTGTGGCCATGCTCAAACCAGAATTTCCACCTCTCCCTTAGCTTCCTCGTCGCTTCGCGAGGTTCTGCGAGACACGTATTTCTAGTTTTAAAGGCCCAGTATTGCCATTATGCTTCACGCGCCTCTGTTGTTGTTTTGGCTTACACAGGAGCGAGGTTTCTATTGTTCAGAGGCGCATGAAGCATAATGGGCAATACTGGGTCGTTAACGTTTTGTCTCGCTGAAAAAATTTCACTCGTGATCATTCGAGTCTATTCGAAATTGTTCGAAGGTTATGAAATCTGATAGAGATAGAAGGGGAACTGGTGAATTTAGGGGAGGGAGGGGGGCACTAAAAAAATGGCTTTATAGGGGGTTACTACCAAAAATGAGGAGAAAGGGGGGGTGGGGGGGGGGGGGGGGACAAAAACGTTTTTGATAATGCATGACTTTTTTAACATGCATTTAACATTAGTCTTTCTAAATAATTGATGGTGGGGGGGAGTCATTAAAAAAACGGACTTTATTTGGGGGGTGGGACAGGTGAAAAAAAGGCAGCTTGAGGGCGGGGGTCATATATTTTCTTAATGGCAATTCACAGAATTCCACCAGTCCCTCCTACCTCGTAACAAATGAACGGTCGAGCGAACATGTATGGATGACGCGCACTTGGCTGCGGAGAGAAAGTTTATATCAACATAACCGGCTCGGTTTTATTACGGGCACAACAGTGTCGTCAGTTTCATAACGGGTAAAATACCGTTCCATTTCAAGTAATTAGTCGTCCCATCAGATTGAATTATTTTGTGGTGAGAGACCAAAGTTAATCAATTGTCCCCGATTTGAATGTCCGTATCATATATGGGGTTTTGTCGGGACCAAGTGAAGTGTCCGTTATTGAGAGGTGTTCGTATTAGAGAGGTGTCTATAAGCCATCGTGGATTACGTTGTTTCCCGACCGTCCCAAATGTTCCCAATGTTGGATAGAAGTGATTTTCCCGATTCATCCCCGACTATCCCAGATGATTCGGGGTTCCACGATTTCAAGTTTTTAGAATGGGACGGTCGGGAAACATCGAAATCTCCGACATATGAAATCCAGGCTACGAGGAAAGATTCGACTGTAAATATTTTCTCGTGATCTATTTCGCTTTGCAAAACAACAACAACAACAACAAAAACAAGCAACTAAAAGACTCAGAAAAATTAACAAGTTATTCTTTACATCATTTTTAACTAGTGGTATCTGGTTACCTGATGTCCCTAAGTTATTGAGGGGTATGATTTTTATTTATTACACCTGAGAATATTCGCACGAGTCTAACTTTACACTGGAGAAAAAGTCTCCGGATTCGTCTCATACAGACATCAGACATTCAGATTCGTTAAGCGTTTACTGCCAATTGCGTCGCAAGGCAATCGTCCATTAAAAAAGAGGGAAAATGTCAATCTTGGAAACTAGGAATTGGGCAAACAACAAATATAAAAACTTGCCTTGGGAGTACCCCGCCCAGTTTTCTTTGCTGAATAACGGACAATGAATGTCAGATGTTTTTTCGTTTATTCGTCAACAAACAAGTTAACCAAATCTGCTCCCATGTTAGATAAAACTCGTACCTTAAGAAAGGTATACGAATAAAATTATTAAAAATTATTTGATCTTATTTGAGTACGCGAAAGTAGTTGAAAGTTTCCTGATTCGTCAAAAGACCCATTTACACAAAAAAATTAGTAACGTCCCGGATTTAATGTATTCGGATACAAAGTACACAAAATTGAATTTAGGATTTAAAGTACCTGGATTTGTGGTGCAACCACGATTTGTTTCACTCCGGCTTCACCCTTCTGTGTGGAAAACGAATTCGGTGCCAACAGTTACACTGGATTCGGGAAGAATCCAGATACTTTTGCTTTAGTGCAAATTTAGGGCAATTACCATTTGTCAGAACTGGCCAGACAGCACAACTGCTCGGCCAGACTGGTTAATTCGAAAATAGTGTGCACCCTTTTGAGAGACTTGTAGGAAAAGGTTTTCAAACCGCATTCTAGTTACAAACTGACCGGTCTGGCAAGCTGGTTCTGAAAAATAGTTAGCGCTCTTAGGATCAGATGCCTCAGATACCAATTGTAAGCCTAACACTCTACGGTTCATCAGAATTTCCCTCTTAATGAAGATAAGCTACGAATATTTATTATTTATTCTGAGTGCCACTATTTAAAATTCAACAGATCTTTTTCTTACACTTTTATGTTTAACTACTTAAAATAGTAAACACGTTTGAATACTTTTTTTGTATCAAAGCTTAAGTAAATTTTTCTAACTAAATTTTCTTTTTCGCTTCAGTAAAAACTTCAATAAAAAACTGTAAAAATACCAAGATATGTTTACATGTAGATATTGGTGAATATCCGGGCGAATACTCAACAAGCAAACAGTACAAAATTAATCTAGTTTTAAGGAGTATAAAAATATCGATTACGTTGGTTTATCCTACTGCAACATTTAGTCAGCAAAATATAAATAAAGTGCATTATGTCATAATTATGTATAGTTTACAAAAATAACAACTGTTATTTGTACAAACTACTGCTTGCTTTACTGATGATACATTAAATTTTGCGTGATAGAGCACTTTTCAACGCGCGCCACAAACTTAACGCCTGGAAGAGGCTACAATTGAGTGTCGAAAGTAATTTCGTAATTGCTTTGGTTTTGCATTGCTACGCTTTGTGATTGGCTAAAAAATCTCGCGTCATTTTTCCAGCCAATCAGAAGTAAAACCAAAACCAATCGTGGTTTGCTCGCACGCGTTTTCCCGCGCTTGGCGGCGGCTACATGTATTTGCTTCGAGTTCTGATTGGTTCATCGGATTGTCTGCGAGTTGTGTGATTGGTCAGAGTAATTACTTTGGTTTTGGTTTTACGACACTCAATTGAAAACCGTTCTATCAGTTAGCTATAAATAAGCTACGATTATTTTTTACAAATAACAACGTATGCTTTTTAATGAGGGTTTCCCGTAATTCCATTTTCGATCGTCAAAAATTAGTTCATGTTTACTTTAGTTTTGATGTATAACGCTTTGTCATTGGTTATAAAAAATCGCGCCACTTTCTCAAAAAATCAGAAGTAAAATCAACACTAACCGTAAATTGCTCGCAAGCGTTTTCCCGCGCGTCAGCCCATGCATTCCTCTCGAATTCTGATTGGTTAATGCGTCTGTTGTGATTGGCCGGAATGATAACCTATGGTTTTGAGCTCACGCCAATAAATTGAAAACTGCCCTATAAACTCGGATTAATATCACAAGTTTCAAGAAAACCTTAATTGAAAGCAAGCTGAGTCACTTTTGTCATTACCGAACCAAACCATATACATATACACGATGGCTTGAGGGACTTAAATGAAAACTGCGTCGCATCCGTCAAATTCACCTTAAGGTTTACATTTGAGTTTCTTTTGTAACATATGATGATCTTTGACTGACTGATACCGTTTCCAGCCCGCATTTGGCGCATCTTGGTAGTAATACACGGAAGTGCAGTTGTGAACACCAAATATAATCGGCCCGCAGACTTGCTTGCTGTTTGAAATTCCTTTGACATTGGCAGACAACTTGAGTGATCCGCCATACGCACAGCGATCGATGTTCAAGTAATAGTGGTATATTCCTGGATGCCCTAAGAGATAAATACAAACACTGTCGGCCCCTTCTATAATCGTCCAAGAGACACGTGACCAGATCAGACCAGGGGGGTCTCCCTCTCTCTCTCTCTCTCTCTCTCTCTCTCTCTCTCTCTCTCGCTCCTGGGGATGGAAACTTATGAAGAGAGACCCTGGGGACAATAGCGCCTACACGATTAATTAATGTATGGGGTTAAAAGGAAATCGCACCGAAAAGGGGCCTTTATCAAGCACCGATTGACATACATTTTTTTCGCTCAAAAAAATACGAATTTGCTACCAAAATGATCCCATCTTATTTCTTAGAAATGCGCATAATCTGAATGGTTAAGCCGCTAAAAACACTGATACTTACCATCCCATGTAAAATTCAAAGGATAAACATTGTCCAATTCTGGCGACACTTTTTCTTTCAAACCCTCCCACGTAAATTCCACTCCATTAGTAGTGCAACGCTAAAAAAAAGCATAGAAATTGATCACTTAAAATGGATGAACAGCATACAGGCATGGGTGGACTATTAATGCGACCACTTTTTTAATGCTACTATCCCGTTAATGCGACCACCCTGTTTATGCGATCACCTCGTTAATGCCACCAACGACCACCATTCTGAGTGCCCAATCGTTATTTTCTTTATAAATTAAACTTACCACTCGATGTAAATATAACTGGCAAATCAGTAATAAATATTAACAAACAATGAAACACTTTCATCCCAAATTGCGTAATTCATACTATCAGGTGATACGGCAAGTTCTTTTGAAAGCAATTCGTACCATTAGTTGACCTCACGCCGTCAATACGATACGACATTTATTACCCGTCAGTGGTCGTATTAACAGAGTTCCACTGTACTGTACACAAGACCACATGTTCATTGATTTTATTTTCAATTGTAACATATTCCTCAAATGCATGTGACCGACGTCAAGCGCAGGAAAACGCGAGAAGTCACCATTGGTTGTCGGTGGAAAAATTACCTGAGCTGTGTCGCCAAAAGGGATAAATGTAAACGAACATGTACCATGAAGTGAACCCTGTCTGCACAACATGTATCTTAACGCGCTTCCTGGGTAGAGGTATTCAACTACGAAAAAAATGGCCAAGCCAATAACAAGAATAAGAGCAGCCATCGCTATGCATAACACTGGAAAGGAAAAAGAAACAAAGTTATTGATAAGAGGATTTTGCGAGTTTTTGAAAATATAAATCTCTTCCTTTTCTCTTCCACGGAATGCCCGAAGAGCACCAAGAGGAACATATCATGTGATTGTTCGATGGGAGAACAAACCATAATCAGATTTATGGGATTTTTCCAAAACACAAGGCATAGTTAGTCAAGGTAACAATGGTAACATTAATTGATGGTAGCTCGAACAACTGTGGTTGTGCAAAGTTAAGGCCGAAAAACGCTTAAAGATTGGAATATTTTGGCATGTTTGGTTGACTCGACTGCCTCCAAGGACAGTTTGTGCTGGAAGAAGTAAACGCTCAGTGATTTTACTTAGTTAGCCGACTCGTAGAAAACACTGAGCGGTAATAAAGTAATAAGCAAGAGTGTTTTTGACTTGATTCAACAACATTTCCTTGCCGTCGGAAAGCAAGATTTGCGCCCCCAACAAATGTTTCTCGCGCGGCTAAACTGGCAAACATTTGCGTCCGCAACAATGTTTCCGCGACAATGTATCCTAGTTTATGCAGGCCCTTAAATTTATTAAACGGCCTAAGTAAAATCATTCTTCAGGTCAGAAGTCTTAGATCGAATTCCTCCATGAATTATCAAACAACAGAAATCGAATGCAGCTTAGATGCATGATTAAGACAAACGGGATTTACTGAAAAAAAGGGCCGAGAAAAAAGGACAAGGAGGAAACAAAGTTTGACGCAGCACTTACTCCTCCTATATTTCTTCCGCTCTTTCCGCAGCTTTACAGCGAGATTCATTTCAAAGTGATCGTACATGTTTTCTATTTCTGAAGTAATTTGTTTGTCGGTTACTCCAAGCACTATACACACAAAGCACTGCACCATATTCACGTCATCCAGCTTAGACGCCTTCTTTTCCTCCATGGACATGCCCAGTAGCATGCTTGTTCGACCCAGGAGCACGCTGGGTGGCAAATGGGATTCTGGGATGGCTGTTCCGGGATTTTCGAGATCGACTGTGGCGTAGACTCGTTCACCAGCACGCACGGAACCCATGCATTTGACTTTAATTACTCCGATTACACAAACTACGTCGGTGTCATCTGAAAACGATGAGGCAAACAAGGTTAAACCGGAATTGAGGACCTCCAGCTGCACATCTGTTTAATTTTACGTATGTATCTAGTTTATGCTATATGCTTTCTGGACACTGTACTTTAAAGGGGCTATGTCGCGAGGATGGCGTGTGAGTACTGGGTACCAACAACTTGAAAAACGTCCGGTGGCTTTTTATCAAGTTGGCGGCCATTACTGTCGAATTCGCTGCAATCCGTTCCATTCCGTCGTATTGCGTGGAAGGATAGATCTCAAGTTTACAAATTAGTTAGAGTATTTACTTGGCTAGATTTTTGTTAAATTATTTCTGCGATTTGTTAGTCGTACCTTCGAAAAATTCGATGTCTTCCAGTAGTGGTGGAAGTTGGGGAGGAATTTAAAAGCGAAATCGATCGTGTGTTTGTTTACCTCGCGTGGTTCGACACGAGTGCAAGCGCGATAAAACTTGCCGCGATCCGGGAGGAAACAATAGAAATTTGACATGTGTGACGTCAGGTGACGTCACATGACAGGAACTCATTGCGCGGACTCACCTTGCGACATAGCCCCTTTAACGTTTAAATGATAGGGTTGGCCAGATTGAAATTGGTTTAGACCGCGGTTTTGTTAAACACCGTCTAAACGTCGTTTTAAAAACCGGCCCTTAATGTTTATGTTAATGTTTAAGCACACTCCGCCATACAATGCAATAAAAAGGCCAAAAAAAAAACTTCAAACCAAACAACGGACGAAAAAGATACGGATGGTAGCAGAGGGAAATAAAATACCCATTCAAAGGCCGCTCCCCTTTAAAAATTGTTGGGTCTTTTTGCATGTCCCGGTACCCATGAAGCACTCATTGTCTTCTATTGTTTGTGAGGTATTGTATTTTTGGTCTTGTTTTGCATTTGTATTATTGCCGTTCTTTGTTCCTTTTGTTTTACGTAAAATGTGCTCCGGTACATGCAGAAGGAACCAAATTGTTTAAATGCAAAACAGAAAAAAGTCTTCACAACTGGCACAAAAGCCTGGTTCTCACAAGTACGATATCGATATAGCGATGAGTCTTCGAGCCAACAAGCAAAGCAACATCTAACCAATTCAAAAATGCGATTAAAACAAACCGTTATCATCCATGGGCGGTCTGGCCTCTAGGTAAGCCGATCGGGTAATGACTCCCGCCATGAAAGCCTCCTTCCCGTTCTTGTTATCTAGCAGCTGTATACTTGAGGTCCCGTCGTCATCCTTGAAGAAGCCGACCACATCTCCTTCCTCAAAATCATCGCACACATTGGGGTCTTTTAGTTTGAAGTGGTATCCAATGTCAGCTTTCCTATCACCCGCATTAGAAACCACGAACGAAAGATGTTCGATGTGCGCTCTTTTTGCTTCTAAATGATCGATCACTCGAAGTTGATGGAATTCAGCAGATCCTGAAAGAAAGAAAACCAATATTAATTTATTAAAATACTTCTCCATATCTGATCCACAGAAGCGAAGGCCAGAACATGGATGTTCCAATGGTGCTAGTGTATGGAACCAAAATACAGCTGCGCAATAGAACGATTAACGCATAACATAGTTACTGTAAATGTCTAGTGTCCACTGGCTAAATTCTAAAATCATTCGATTTAATAAAATATTGGAAAAGAAAAAACACACACATTGCCGCTTGAAGGGCGTGTTCTTCTGGGAATATTGAAGAATATGAACCAGATTCGGAATCTGAGACGGTATTTGTCAGTATCAGTACTTTTGCGACTTATTCCGATTTGTGAATGGATGAAATAGTTTTGTGTTAATTCAGTTCGTGATAGTAGAATGGACTGAACACAGTTTTCTTGGAATTGTATTCTATTGACAAAGTCTTGGATTTACTCGAAATATAGGCAGAATTGCACTTCTCCTTTCGGACACCTCTATGTGTGTTTTTCTTAAAATAATCCTATTAACCCATTGACACCTCAAACACCCGAAACCACCCGTGACGGGACCACGGTCCTTCTAACATTTGTGACGTCATCCCTTTTTATGTCTTTCATAACTAACTCACGGAGAAGGAAGAAATCTTTCAAAAAGTGCTCAAATGAGAGAGATCTCTTCAATTGGGCCAGAGTTACACGCGAAAAACCTATCAGATTTGACTGGCAAAATCGAAGCAAAATCTGGCCTTCCTACCACTTGCCACTTCTTGTTAAAAAATTTCACCTTCTTCAGCGTTTTCCGGGAAACTTTTACTACATAAATAATCTCTAGTGAAAGGCTAACAAAGAGAGGAAAAAAGGAACAGGAGCGACAAAGAACGGGGAGGAAAACGAAGAAAAAGAGAAGTTAAGCTGAGCTTATTGAGCTTTTTCGCGTTCAAAAACGAAACGTTGCTGTGCGTGTGACCGAAACCAAAAATCGATATAAGTGCCCTAGCAAGGAAAGGAAGTTTAGATTTCACGTTGCAAACAACGTTTTGGACAGTTTTCTTGCAATTTGCCTTAACAGCGGTCAGAAAACGGCATTAGTGGCTTCAAACAGCCGTTTTTTGCTAAACCTCTAGGGGACAATAGCTTAAATTCATGTCGGCCGTAGATGTCCTTATAGTTGAAGCATCGTCTCAAGCAGCAGTGTCAGTACTGACTCACCTGTGAAGCTGACCGAGCTGTCAGGACTACTATGACCAAGCGGAGACTCTAGAAAAAGAACAGGTTAATGTAAGACGGTTATTTTTTCCATAACCTTGTAAATTTAACGACTTTGTAACTGTGGACATGGAAATATATCTGTACTAAATATAACACTGCCCGCGACCGCAGCCATTCTATATTCTGTTGTTTTTTATTTTTACTTTTGTCGATCATTCACAACTGAAAAAATAAAGCAAACATGATGGTACTAACCTTCTTCCTCTTCTGTGCCTTCTAAAATAAAAAAAAAGAATATATTAATATCGATACGCGAAACTGAGACTCACTGCAAAACGCAATACATTGTCAAGCAGGTATTCAGCCGGGTGTTAGTAATAGTAATTGGACTGAGTGGAGTACAATTCAGGGAGTAATCGGGCGAGTAATTTCAAATCGGCCGTGTGCGTAGCGCAAGGACGATTTGAAATTACGAGCACGATTACCCCTGAATTGTACGACACGACGTTCAATTACTAATTAATCGCATCAATAACAAAATTCGAGATTAAAAAGTTCTTGTCCACTCTTCTGTACTAAAAACGTCTTGGATATTTTCTATCAGTTTGAAAGTAGAAGGAAAACAGCAAAAAAGAACCCATTCGAGTGCAACTGATTGACGCGCGCGCAACTTAGGTGTCCAATTACAGCTGTGCAATTACAAAAAGTTGTAATTGGATAGCTGTAATTGGACATCCACGTGACCGCGCGCCAATTACGTGAGAAATAGGCGCGCGGAAGACCAATCACAATCGAGAATTTTGTTATTGATACGATTAAGATGAAAATACAGAAAACCGAGAAAATGCAGTTGTCGGGTTGTTATTACATCGAACGTTCTACCTACACGTAAAAAGGAAGATGGTTCGAAAATTATTAACATTTTTCAAGCGCATACTGACCCGATATTTTTCTTTTCTTGTTTTTGTCCGTCGGATGGCTTCTGGGTTTGCTCCTCATTAGGAAAGGCTGGCTGTAAAACTGCTGCGTTTCTTCTTCCGAACCGTTGTGGAACGACAGCTCGACCAACAGCTGAAAAACATTTCTCTTGTCCATCTCCACTTTAGCCAAATTGTACACTGGACTAAAGGGACCGTCATAAATTGAATCCAAGTTTACCGAGAAGAAGAACTGCTCAATAGTAAAAAAAAAAAAAAATCAGATGCATACAAAGTGTACATGTAATTATGAAATTTGTATGCCACAAGTACAGAAACTTGTATTAAAAACAGTCGGACGTTTCAGGGATAACCCCTGTATCAGTATTTGTGTTCAGATACATACAGATAAACTACTGAAGTGGTCACATTCAAAAAAGAAGACTAAGAGGGGGAGAGGGGGATGGAGACTGGAAAAACATTTCGACCCTTCGTGCCTTATTTTTTTTGCGAGATAAGGCGTAAAGGAGGGGGGGACAGCATCCGCCTCTAATGGTAACATCACAAGATGTTACGTCTGTTATCCGAGCACTTCAGTACAGTATCAGAACTTCATCACTGAGTGTACTTATTTTGTTTACTTATTTCTTGACGTGCAGAATTATCAATCGAAAACATCAGTCTCAAAGAAAACACATCGACAGCCATGGCAAACGATTGCTCCAGAAAAGTCTTTTTTAGATACCGTAAAGTTTCGAAAGTAAATACCCTCGATACTTTCGGACTACTTAGGCTTATCAGCCTTTTACTCAACCTCGTTCCCAGGGTCTCTCTTCTTCCCTCCTCCTGGAGCGAGAGAGAGAGAGACCCTGGCTCAGGCTGGTCACGTGTTTCGTGGACAATTATAATCCTAAGGAGGGGTAGACAGTATTTGTAATGTTGCCTTGTTTTCTGTACAGTGGCAAGGCTCGTGCTGTGCGCGACGGTTGTTGTTTCAGCTGTCGCTGTGAAATAAATTATGTTCCATGTTCCATAACCTCTTGTTGAAAATAGGAATCTGTATTGCAAGATATATATAAAAGACGTAAAAAATTCTCTGTAATAATAGCAAGACCCGGAATAAAACAGATAAAACATCCCAGGCTTATCGTCAACCGAATAGGGATGTTAGAAATCTCTTTGGCCGTGAAAAGTGCTTCAATTTTGCTGTTTATGTTATGCCTGCCGTTTGTAACTCAATAAATAGAGGTACAAAAGATCCTGACAACTTATAATTTTCGAACTGAACATAATATGAACAAAATCCTAAAATTGAAATAACGAAGGTTCAGTCAAACGATTCAAACGAAAGCGAATAAACAATACGCAAGGATAAAATTGTTGCTCAAAAATTCACAAGTATATAAATGAACAATGTATAGACATCCAAACGACTGGAACTGGTGAACATAGTAACTAAACAACATGCCTCACACACGAAGAATAAAAGCTTTCATTGTCTTCTCTCGATCGTTTCCTGTTATCGTGCAAACATTTGGTCGGTGGCGGCCGCTTCTTTCTTGCTTTGCCATCGCCAGAGAACAGACGGCAGCTCTTTAATGTGCCTTTCGAATGAAGCTTAAAGATCGCCTGTTAAGCTGTATGTAGCGATAATTCATCCCAGTCCGGAACAATGCCATAAATCAAGAGCGCGAGCTTTGCGGCGTCAAGTAATAAAATTGTATTGCATTCTGCAGGAAGTTCAAAATTAGCTTTACTGCGGTAAATCTTCAAGCGCCGTGACAATTCCTCTGATCCTAAAGCAACTTACACTTTCAGAACCAGACCATGTGGATATGTTTTCGAAGTCTGAGGATGACCGCCGCTTCACATTTTTCGCGAGCCGCCGAACGCTTTTGCATTTGTTTCGCAATGCCCAACTAGAGCAGACAAATTTCACACTTTGCCGCCCCTCCCCCGTGTCCTTTAATTGGAATCTCCCAGATTCTGGGAGACACGTGACCAGCCTGAGCCAGGGTCTCTCTCTCTCTCGCTCCAGGGGGCGGGAAGAAGAGAGACCTTGGGAACGAGGTTGCCTTTTACTCTCACTCCTTTCGGGGAGTCTTTACTTCCGGAGAGTTGTTACTAGCTTTCAGGTGGCAAAAAAGTGCACCATATACGGATTGATTCATCTTTTAAAAATCGTGAAAAGTGTGAAAATTGTTCGGAGAACTCCTTCGATCTTACCGCAGGATTGCTTCTTACAGGGTTTCAATTGGCCTCGTTACTATCGGGGGATCAAATATGATGGCTACAGTCAGAGAGTCTCTACTTTCGGGAAGTCGTTATTTTCGAAACTTTACGGTATATATTCAACAATACTTCTGTAGTGGTTTTTTTTTTAGATTTCATGCGATGTATTTTTAGTTACAGGGCCCTACTGGATAACGGCCCTCGAGCTGAATTGATCAGGCACGCTGCTTAAATAAAGTTGACTTACTTTAGTAAGCGACCATGTACTTTTAACAGCCACCTTAAAGAAATCCCGTTTGAATGGGATGTCAGTTAAACAATGTAGTTGGGAACGAGAGTTGACAAGAGTTTAAAATCTTTCTAAGAGCGAACAGAGTCCATAAGAGTGTCTGAGAGTTAAGGTCAAACGAGAGCGAGAGTTCATTATTCCCATAGACTCGCTCTGTGAAATATGAGCGGTTTCAATCTCTTTGAGAGTACACGTGAGTCGCCGAGACTGCACACGTGTTTCAACTGAGTAGTACTGATTTTATTCAAATTTCTATATTTTACGTATTTTTAAAGTATTTTGTAGTGTCGATCGCTTTTATCGTGAGCCCTTGGCTTGGGAAATTGGACAACCATTCCCTGTGAAAACGACGTTAAATAAATAAATAAATTATTATTATTATTATTATTATTATTATTATTATTAAGTCGTCAGATCTCAAGTCCAACGCGCTTATCACCACACAACCGCGCCTCCAAATAAGAGCGCCAACTATCGCTCTCGTTTAACCCGGAAAGCATCAACATTTAACAGACCTTTTCGATGTCGTGTTTTCCATGAAGGACTTGAAGTGCCATGGGTCCGTTTTGATCCTGGTGAAGTTTCGCTGCTTCTGGCTCCCGGAATACCCACACTTTTATTCCCAGGATTTGCCCCATCGGGGAACGTGCTTCCATGTGTACCATCCCTTCCTGCACGCGCTGTTTCGCTACCCCTCCACTCCGGGATTGCACTTTGTCAAAGACGGTTTTTTCTTCCAATGTTACAAAGCGAACTTCTGCACCTCCCAGAAAATCCTCGCTTCCAATGGATCCGACGTGGAACGGCAAATTATCTGTAAATAAGTCAGGAGGGGTATACTGTATGACACAATTGAACTTCATTTCAATCGCTAAATTAAATAATTATACACTGTATTTATTATAACAACATTTTTGGACTCAGCGAAAGCAACAAAAACTTCCGAGGTATAGACACAACACTGTTCACATTTGTCAGATTTGAGAGCCAGATGCTACCTCCTCCACAAACCTTTACACATTAAAACGAGCATAAAGCAAAGGAAATAAAAGTCGCCAAATTTTAACTTAAAATCTATACCTAATCGCAAAATGACAGCCACGCGATGTCTCAATATAATTTGCAACAAATATACATTAAAAAGAGAGGTTAGTATTTGCATGGGTTAATCTAAATCGTCTACATCTATTCTGCATTCCTTTTGTTTCACTTAGTGAATGACGTTTTCAAAATACCGGCTTGAGGCCGATTTCAGAATATCGTATAGCTGTTTTCCAAAGTTTTAATTTTAACGAGATTGGCCGGCAGCTGAATTCGAAGGTTTATCCAACTACGTCGTGTGCTTTTTTGGTTGTGTCAAATAATATTAATTGTTTGGACGGGCCTTTCAGTAAGGTAAATTATCAAATAATAATAAAAGAAAAATTGAAAGATTAAATCTCCAGATCAAGGTAAATATGGAAAGAATGCAGATCAGACTTCAGAAGATATTCATTCTACAGCTCTGTTTCGTATGGTCAAAAGATGACCACACTCATCAGGCAACAGAAGACATGCAAAAGACATGTTATATATGTAACTATTTCAGTTTTTCTAAAAACAATGAAAACACTGTGTCAAGAAAAGAAAAAGTAAATATAGAATAAATCTGTATTGTTCACTTCTAGCAAACACGTCACATTTAGTATCTAAAATAGACTCTGGCAAATGACTGTGATTGTATATAATTATATTTGTCGAGTTGACAATATTAAGTCAGACCAACTCGTAGATTTTCTAAATTTCTTTTTTCAGCTTGAATAAATAAACCCATCGATGCTGTTAAAAAAGAGCGCCTTCGAATTACCTAACCTTCAAAATCTGAGCGTTAGTTATATCTTGCCCAGAAGCGGGGATATAGGTTAATGAATTTCGAGATGTTCATTTGGCGGTACATGCAAATCTTCAGATACCACGCAGCCAAATCTTGCATACTACCATACAAATGTTTACAAAAATTCAGTTATAAATAGGATCCTTTTGTGGAGCATGCGCAGTGGACACAAAAATTACTGACCTATATCTTTCCTTCTAAGCAAGATGTAACGCTCAAATTTTAAGCTCTTGCTAATTTTAAGGTGTTTTTTGTCGTAAAAAGATGGATTTTCTGTCCGAGCTGAAATTACAAATATAATACGAGGTGGTCTATTTATTTATTAACCCATATCTTCTATATTTAGCATTTTGAATTCGAAATAAAAGTAAAAAAATGTTTGCGAACACAAACTCAGGTTATAGCGCCCATAAAAGGGAGACCAAATTGTGTTGTTCCAGAAAATATCCATACCTCTTTCCCCTCCCCACCCCTCTGGAAATTTCGATTTAGCTTCATACTTTCCTTTCAAATCCTAATGGCTTTTGAGTCCCCCCCCCCCCCTGGGATTTCCAAAAACGTTCCATGGGGGAGGTATGGATATTGGCTTATTCACTACATCAACCCGCTTGACTAATACAATGGATACTATCCTGACTACATTTCACAACCGCCGAGCTGTAAATCGAAACGGGTTTTCCACGAATTTTTACAATGCACTGCATGTTTTTTTTTTCAAAAACATTTTTGCATTCCGACCGCCAGTTACAAGAGAAACAAAATTAATGCTGAATAACTAAAATCATCTCCCTGAGAAAATACCAAGAATACCGAAAATACAATTCTCGGTAGTAATTTACTCCATCCAACATTCTCTTCACTTCTTTGGAAATGCTTCGTTTGGTCTGCTGATCGGTTTGCAACTCAGCGAGGAAATCTATAAGCAAATGACATGGCATGTCGCTTTCTTGTTGTTTTCCAACGTCACATCGATTTTGGGTCTTGGTTAAGCAAACCCAGTTTGATCTGTTGAACGGTTTCAATTTTCAACCCCTTCGAAAAAAGAAGGGGGGTTATAATTTCCAATTTACATAAACTTCCTAGACTTCGAGGTAACAGTCGACTGATATCTGAGGTGATCATGGCCTTCCGAATAGGTATTCATAAGAAAACGATCTCGACTGTTGAATATGCCCTTGTATGGCTCTGTGTCGTGGTTTAGCGTTATAGCTATCCTGCTTTACGGCAATATGATGCACAAACAGAAAGAACAAATAGTGGTAAATAATACCTAGATGACCAAGCCTCTTGTACCCTTGTCTGGACGCCATGACTTATCCAGTGCAAAATAGAACACACCGTACAACTGATACAACACAAGTCAATTTGTCTTGGTCAGTCTCTTGTATCGATATCCGTGCCGGTGAAATATATCAGTTTTAACAAAAAATATTCGAAACTTAAGTTATTTTACTTTCGTGCCAATACAAATTTTGTGTACAGAATTTTAGAAATAATCGCGTATCTCAGTTTGCGTCAACTTTGATTTAGTAATTGATCATCGTTTCCTTGTTTGAGGAGTAAAGACAGGTCAAGACAGTTAAGCATGGAAACATATTTAAAATTTGCATTATCCTCTAGTCGCTTCCTTGAACAAAACCCAAAGCTTTAATACAACAAGAGATGTTCATCGACGCATTGACGTCAATGGTTCGAAAGTAGTGCCAGACCGCAACAACTTCACACATCATTTGATGTAATTAGTTAAGCCCGGAAATTAAACAATATGCCATGTAAGTAAATTGTTTCGAGCAATTTATCTAGCACTGTGCTCTAATCTCGGATTTTTGTGAAAAGCACTAAAAACGTAACGAAAATGCAAAACAAAAAACGTAAAATACATAACGAAAATGTCAAGAGCATTGTCTCGATAATATGGCAACAATCCAGCCAGTTTGTTTGACTAACACCTGTCACTCAAAATTCAGTTATGATTGGGGGCACGATTGTGCTCATCTGAAAAATAATTTCACATTTACTCAAATGAATGTAATCGGCAGCAGAGAAACATTTTTGCATTTGTACTGAAATACTTCACTCTTAGCGGTTCATTCCTTTGTGCGTATGTAAAGCAATATACTTGGCCGGTCATGTTGATGCTTATAAGGAATGTCATAAATAAAAGCAAAATATTGATCAGTTGCTAATTTGATCTCCAAGTAGACTTTGACGTAATGTTTGTTTTCACGTTCTGTTTGTTTTCACGTTTGCCTATATCACAGTTGATTTTTAGGGGGAGGGGCGGGGGTTGAACTGTACTTGACCACACGCCTATATATATTCCCCCCCCCCCCCCCCCCCATCCTGGATCCATTCCTGTCAACGCTTAAACTTAATATAAATTCAAACAATACATAAACAGTACAATTTCAAGATGTCAAGGGAAACACACAACTGTTCGGTTTAAGGTTTTCATCCATGGACTCAATAATTGGAACTACCCAAGGATATTTAAGCAACAGCAAAGTATAAGTACTCAGTGCTCAATGGCTTTGAATTGAGTAGTCAGTTTGTACATCAAACTTAGTTTGACTTTATAATTAAAATACTGAATTCTGATTAGGGGCGGGGGGTAAAAGAGTCAAAATAAAATAATATAGCAGGAGGGAGGGGGAGAACAAATAAATTCGTATATATTTTCTTTTTTCGAACTCATCACCCGGAAGGATGCCCTAGATATGGACTTTAGGTAATCTGCAAAAGGCATAAAGTTGCTCCATGCTTGGGAGCAAGCATGGAGCACTATTTTCTCCTCAAATAAATTTGACTAGAATGTTCGATTATAAAAAGTGCCGAAGCGACAGCCTTTGACATTGCCATGTATTAAAAAAAAGAAACAATGATCGTAAAAGAAGGAAAAAGGCATCTCTCCAGTGATTAACACGAATAAGACATCTCCTTGTTCAGCGTTGTAATTGTAGCTGTGATCGTGTCCGTGTAACTTCCGGAAGGAAACGAATATTTTTTCTCGATCGCTGTGGAAACAATATTTTCAAATTCTTTATTCTTACAAAAAAATCTTCGTTTCAGCCGGTTTCTATCGATTCAATAATGTTTCAGAATGGTTTCTAGCATCAAATTTGTATCCTTTAAGATGAATGTAAGACTGCACAACAAGAAATGCAATGAACGACTACGAAACGACAGTATCAGCGGAGCATGACAGCAATACAAATTTACATACTAAAACATCTCGAAGACTCGATACTTAATCGTCATTACCTTAGGTTTAATACATCCGTTAAATTGTCTACATCTACATATACCCCTGAAAAACACTGTCCATAATCAGCGCGACATACAACCGAGGTAGAAAGTGAAGTTCGATTGCACATTTATGTTGTCATACGTTATCATAACATCGTATATATTACACCTTTACACGCTTGACACATCAAACAATCGCTTATAAATGAAGCCTTCTTACCGTAAGAATCCAATGGATCATCTAGGTTTGAAAGAAGAGGTTGTGTAAGTTCTTCCAAAGATTGTCTACTTCGATTTGTAGCCATCGCTGTTTCAACGGAACCAAGCAAATTTACCTCTTTCGACTTCTCACCTCAGCGAGAGTTATCTATTGGCGTTTACTAGCAGCAGGATATTACTGCTATGGGCAAACAACAAGTTAGGGTTAGTTATTAAAGGCTTTACCGTAGTCTGACAATTAGCTTGTCGTTTGCACTTTTAAAAAATGTCGTCACTACACGCACGATTAACAGGGGGCGGACAGGGGCTTTCCCTTTCCCGCACAGCAATGGGGTCATTCGACTTCCTGTTTGCATTGAGACAAATACCTCGTAACGCTTTCCAGCGTGTCAGGCGTGTGCATTATTTGTCACGCTCTTGAAAATATGCAGATTGCCTGACGACAAAACAATATATGAGTGTTCATTTACACAGAAAATCAGTTGGTCCACGGTTAATAGACAGAATGGAAAATTCCGTTCGAGATTTGCGCGCACTATTCGGCATTCGCATTCACTGCCAGAAACGAGCTGAGCAGCCACTCTTACGGATCAAAACTTTCTCACGCAGGGCCTGGATCAAAACTGCCTCACGCAGGGCATGGAACTGATAGATAAAAAGCAAATGGTACTGCAGTGGATCTTCCATTAAGGGGACCACATCGGGACCAGGAGAAGTGTCCCCTTAATAGAGGTGTCCATTTGATATTACCCTGGGTGCCAGAGGTTTTTATTTTTTTAGTGGAAACGGCGAGTTTGAGCGGCGAAGCCGCGACAACGAGGCGCAACGCGCCGAGAAAAAATAAAAACCTCTGGGCACTCGAGTACACAACCTCATTTCCATGCGACTTGTGGATCGGATATCTCACCAAACCGGTTTTGACCATTAATATGACAGCTGACATGTTTTTAAAAACGCACGTGGCTTAGCGGCTTTCGACTGTTTGTCTTCTACTGTGAACGAAAAGGCTAGTTCATTCACCGGAGTTTTGGAAACTCCGGTAAAAATTTTGCGTACATCGGTAGACGATTTTGTCGCGTTTGCAACGTCTTGAGTCTTGCTTAAAGAGTATACAATAGAACCACTTGCATCCGTGAGAATTACAAAACAGCTGGAGATTCAAATACTTCAAACCGGATGCAATAACGCCTTACGTCTGACAATGGAGGTAAAGGTTGTTTCGGAAACACGTCAACAGGTTGAAGATGACTTAAAAATAAATCTTTTCACAGGTATCCAACCCGGTAGCGTCTTTCGTTTTGAAAATACAACATTTTGAATTTCTGACTTTTCACCTTACGTGACACCAACATGGCGTCCGTGACAAAGCTTTTCGGCTATGAAACAAGGGCCTCTCCTCGTGATTTTTGGCACTTTGGGCAGTTAAAGTATTAGGAATGCAGTTTATGCGAATGAATAGTAGTTCACGAGAGAAAAGTAATCGCTTTCAGAGCGAAAGTGAAGTCCAGATGTTTTTATTGATTTCCGGCGGCCATCTTGGTGCCCCTCAAGATGGCGTTTCCATACAAAGCTCTGTAAATTTGAGTCGAGTGCTTCGGCGAATAATTCAACAACGAGATACTGCACAGATCTGAGACTTAGCGAAGTTTTTTATTTGTTACTCTTTTATAACATTACAAATTATTGGCTTCTTTCACTAAATAGTTTCGATTCTAAAACATTATATCTTGGTGTCCCTCCAGGATGGCGTTTCCATACAAAGCTCTGTAAATTTGAGTCGAATGCTTCGGCGAATAATTCAACAACGGAATATTGCACAGATCTGAGACTTCGCGAAGTTGTTTATTTGTTACTCTTTTATAACATTACAAATTATTGGCTTCCTTCGCTAATTCGTTTCGATTTTAAAATTTTATGGCGTGACAGTGAAAACCAAGAATATAGACCATGACTATCGCATAAGACTTGGATCTTTATAGACTCGTTTAGCCGTGATGAAGAACAAAATCTCGCAAGTTATGCTAACCGCAGACTTGCGCTCACAGATCATTAACTGTAAATTAAATCTTGCACACTGTTATATCTTTATTTTGATCTAAAAGCAAAATCTCTCAGGCACGTACTTGGGGTTGACCTGTTCTAAAGCTGGGCGAAAATGCTTTTAGTGACGAGCAGGATTTTTGCTAGGCCTGTCACCTTTTATAACAACCTCAAAGATCGCAAAAAGTCGCAATCTCTGTCTACGTCTGCCATTGTTGTTTGCGTGGCTACACTTTGAGAAACCGGTTTTTCACGCGCCCGTGGCGAAATGTTTTGTCTAGCCAATCAAAGTTGCTGTTACATCATTAACTCCCGGCAGAGTCTGGAGACGAGTAGGAAAAACCAATCAGCGAGCTAGTTCAGATTCTGAACTAGATCCTCGCATGGAAATGAGGTTGTATATTCGAGTGACCAGAGGTCCGTCTCGCGAGCTTCTTCTAACCGTTTGTACGGTTAATTTCACTCATGATATTCAGAGAACGGACCTCTGGATCCAGGGTGATTTGATATATGATTATATGGGTGTTTTGAGGGCCGGGATCAGGAGGTGTCCTAACAGAGGTGTTCCTGTGATAGAGGTGATAATTACAATGATTATATTAGCGTTTTGCCGGCGATGCTAGCCGGATAGACAAATTCGGCTAACGCATTGTTGTACCCAATTCAAACCTTCTGGGAATAAGATTCTTTGTTCACAATATTTCCATATAATTTCCATGTCAATGCTTCATTGCCAGTATGGAAATATGACGAACAAACAGGGGCGTAGCCAGGACTTTTTCAGAGGTACGCACAATCACTGTTTTCAAACACTCCCCCTACCTCCTCCCCCCACCCTCAAGTCCCAAATCTTTCTTTTTTTTTTCGACTTTTTCAGGTACGCACGTGCGTACGTGCGTACAGGTAGCTACGCCCCTGACAAAGAGTTCTAATCCCAAAAGGTTTAAATTGGCTACAACAATCCGTTAGCCGAATTTGTCTCAGTTGGAGTGTCCCAGTAATGAAGGTGTCCCAAAGTCTAGATTCCACTGTACTTCTAGTTCCGTTCGGCTGGTTCGGATATTCCGGTTGCTAATTTTGGACTACATGTACCTCTTAAGATGTTCCGTTTATTTTGGAACGGACAAACCAAAATAGCCTTATCTTTGGCAACAGAGCAATTTACAGATATCATAAATGATGTTTGTATACGCTCTCTTAGATTAGCTCACACAAAAAGGAATTCAAAGAAACATAAACAATGGTTTGATACGGATTGTGTATCTTAGAGCAGTTTTCAATTGAGTGTCGTAAAACCAAAACCAAAGTAATTACTCTGACCAATCACAGCAGTTGTAAACAATCCAATGAACCAATCAGAGCTCGAAGCAATTACATGTCGGCAGCGCCAAGCGCGGAAAAACGCGTGCGAGCAAGTCACGATTGGTTTTGGTTTTACTTTTGATTGGTCGAGAAAGTGGCGCGAGATTTTTTAGCCAATCACAAAGCGTAGCAATACAAAACCAAAGCAATTGTGTAATTACTTTCGATACTCAATTGAAAACTGCTCTATAGAAAACAATTAAGTTTACTTTCTAATAAAAAACATAGAAATCCTCTTGATTCAAGCCTTAGGCAAGATTACCATACAGCGCGTAAAAACTTTAAGAAACTGATTAAATATAAAAAAGCGAAACTCTTCAACTCTCAAGTTGAAGAACTTACGGAGAACAAAGACAACCAAAAATTTTGGACTTATCTCAAATCCCTGAAGGAAGAACAAAACCTTCGTCAATAATCAGGATATCCCAGTGGACAATCTTTTTAAACATTTTAAACAACTACATTCACACCCAGACCTTTCTTCCCTTCTATCAGGTCCAATCTCATTAAAGGAAGATATTTCTAATTTAGAACAAATAAAAGACATCCAAAACGTTTTAGATAGCCCTATTTTACTTTCTGAAATAAAAAAAGGTGAAATCACTGAAATAAAAAAAAATAAAAAAAACTGGAATACAATTTTTGAACGCTGCTCTTTGCAAGTTATTTAATCTAATACTTCAAAGTGGTTTTTTCCCTAGTTCTTGGTGCGAGGGAATAATAACTCCAATTTATAAATCTAGTAACAAACGTGACCCAGCAAACTACAGGGGTATATGCATTAATAGTTGCCTAGGAAACTTTTCACTGCTGTTCTTAATACCAGACTGAAAAATCATGTACTAGATCAAGACATTTTACATCAAGCTCAAATTGGATTTTTACCAAATCATCGCACATCCGATCACATCTTCACTCTTTGATTGAGAACTTTGATTGATAAATACGTCAATCAAGCCCCAAAAGGTAAATTATACACCTGCTTCATTGACTTCAAGAAAGCTTTTGATTCAGTTTGGCATGACGGCCTACTTTACAAACTTCTCCAATACAACATTGGAGGTAAATTTTATGACCTAATTAAAAATCTTTACTCTAAAACCAAAAGTTCAATAAAAATTTCTGATCAAAGAACAGAATTCTTTGATTATTGCAAAGGTGTTAGGCAAGGTTGTATCATCTCTCCCATGCTGTTTAATTTATACCTAAATGAAATCCCTTTTCTACTTGACCGAGAAGACACAGATCCTATAGTTTTACCAAACGGATCACACCTAAACTGTTTACTCTATGCGGATGACTTAGTGTTGATTTCTCACTCAGCCAAAGGCCTAGAAAAGGTACTTTCAATTCTCTCGGAATATTGCGATAGTTGGTTGTTATCTGTGAATCCAAAGAAAACAAAAGTTATGATCTTTCAGACGAAATATAGGAAATCAATTCTTGAAAAACACTGTTTTCAGATTAATAAACACAAAATAGAAATTGTTAGCAATTACACTTATCTTGGAATCAACTTTTCTACTAACGGAAACTTTAATTAAAGTTTGTAAATTAAATTCGAAAGAGAAGATAAGACGATCCTTCTTTGCTACCCGTCGTTACTTAGATTTCTCAAAAGTACCACTTGATATCACAAATAAACTTTTTAATTCGCTATTTCTACCCATTCTCCTTTACGGATCGGAGGTATGGGGCATTTACGATAACGATGATTTTAACACTTGGGAAAAAGATATAATTGAAAAACGCATATTTTCCTTTGTAAACAATCTCTAGGAGTAAATAAGCAATGTCCAAATGTTGCAGACAGAAATGAACTAGGTAGATTATCTTTGAAATTGATGATAGACTCTTCTATTTTTAAATTTTGGATTCATTTACAAAAATTGCCAGATAATAATATTGCAAAACAATGTTTACAAATTTCCAAAGATATGGCTGATAAAAACCAGCCGGGAATATCACAGAAAATTAAAATTTTATGCAATAAATATAATTCAAGTTCCATGATTTTAAATGAAAACAATAGTAAAGCGTTTATCTCTCACGTCAATCAAAATATGCGCAAAGCCTTAAAGGGACACTGTCACCTATTTTTAGTATCACTTTGAAAAGCCAAAAAACATATTTGTTTCAATGGAAACCTTAAAATAATGGTCCAGTTTTGTTAAAAAATACTCTATCAGTGCACAGAAACTAGTATTCGTTATCTTTGGCTGCGGATGGCCAGGATGGATATGGATTGCAACTTGAAAAAATTGGCCAATTTTTTCAAGTTCCTCCCAAGAGTCGTGGAAAAATAGCAGAAAAACTTATCATGGTTTGTTCTTCCTTGAAGAAATCACTTGATATTATCTTCTTGATGTTCTAAAAGCAATTTTATGTTTGAGCAAAGGTACTTTGTCATATATTTAGTGCATTTTGACCAAAACACAGCAAAATCTGCGTGACAATGCCCCTTTAATTAACCACCAAATTTTACTTCTTAACACTAACAGAAAACTCATTTTTTACAACGCTTTTAAAACAGACACCAAAAAAGCTGAATTCTTAGATGCCATAAAAAATCCTCTACACAGAACTGCTATTAATAAATTTCGCTTGGGGATCATCGACTTCGCATTGAAACAGGGAGACACACTGTTCCCAAAACTCCCGAAAATTTAAGAATTTGTTCTTTGTGCCAATCTAATGAAGTTGAAAATGAATCTCATGTTATATTCTCATGCGCATTGTATAATAAGTTTCGCTCCAAATTTTTTGACGAAGTCATTGAAAAATACAACTTTTTCAAAGACTTCGATATCAACTCAAAAATTTTTTTCCTTTTTAACAGCATTGATCCCTTTATTTGTAGATCAGTTGCTGCTTTTATTTTCGATATCATAAATTATAGATACAAAATATTATTTCAGAAGTAAATTTAATTAGAATTAATATTTGTAGCTTAGGTAATGCCATGTATAGATATGGAAATACCTCAATAAATTGTTGTTGTTGTTGGTAAACGCTCAGTGACAACAAACAAACATGCCATGACCTATGAACAAACAAACAAAAATCTTGAACTCTTTATTGATTCCTGCTCAGGGCCCCAGGATCTGCATCTGGCCTTTTCAGAATCTCTTTCCTAGACCTAACTACTCTAGGTACCCCATTTGCATGCCGCGGCACGTCCGGCTAATGTCGACATAACAGTAGCCGCGGTAAATTAAGTGTGCCATCAGCGATTGTTATTTACAGTAGGTAAAAGTTGAAACGTGTAACCGCAGCTATTGTTTTCGTTCAGTTTCGTTGCATAATTTGAACTTGTATATTATGCCTTTTCTTGCCGTAGTTAGTCTCTAAATAGCTGTAATAGTTCCGTTCATTTTTATACATTTTATCACTTTCACGTACTTCGTTCAATCCTGGACATATCTTTGATTTCTGTACGGTAAACTCCCAGCTCAGTTGCTAGAATGCTGAATGGCGGCATCGAAACTGTTTCAGGGAAAAATTAGAATACCGTGAAACTGGATGAAAACCCCTGCCGGAGTGGGCACGCGGTAGCATGTGCCTTTACATTAATGTGCAAAGATAAACGGTATCATGTTTCACCGAAGTGACTGAACTGAAGTTATAACGAAAGACACGAGGAAAAACTGTTTCGGTTTCTCCATGAATTTGCATTTCAATGTGCTTTCACTCTGACTTTTCTTTCTTTATCATCATGCAGGACGCTTTTGACAGTGCCGATCCTAGCAGCATGTAGGACGCGCGTCACATATGAGCCCAGATGACCGAGCTCGCCTCGAGCCTTCCAGTAGCGCAGTTGGTAAGAGCGTCCCACACCGGATTCCGGAAGGTCATGCATGGGTTGTTGAGTCATCTGTCGAGGAAGCAGCTTTTTCCTTTGTCTCACGCTCATGACAAACTGAACACTGAATCTTTCCTAAATAAGAATTGTGGCCAAAATCAATTATTCACTTGAAAAAATCAAATCGAAACCTTGAATTCAATTGAAACATTCCAACAATGATCTTGCTGACGTTACTAGCAGTTTCAGTTCCGTTTCATACCTGTTTCACTTATTTATAAATTCCGGCGTTGCTTAAGGATTTATTTTTATTGTTCCGTCTCAGGGGAAAGTTCCCTGTATTTATTCACATATTTACCGCCATGTGTAACCTATCGAAGACAAACCCCGGTGCAAGACCCTGAATGAAGATCACTTGAAGATAAGTGGAATGTCTTCGCGAAAGTTTCGCGATCTACAAGAGAGGCTGCTTCCCGCTGAAAATAGCGGTAAGGGTGTAAGGATGAAACAACCTCGTCCTTCTTAACTTAAATTTAGATCACTTTTATTGGATGATATTTGGATGAAAATTGAGTTGAATTGTGCCATGTGTATGTAAACAGATTTCGGTGCATTTAAGCTCATTTACTTCCTTGTTAATGCTATGAATCCGAATGAGGGGACGGATTATATTTTTGTGGTTTAGTTCTGGGATTTAATAGTTTTCTTCTGTCAATTGTAGACATAATAATTACAGAACACCTTAACTATCAGATTTTGAGCTGGCAGTAAATGCTGACAGTCAGTGTACAGTCGGAAAGATAATGTTAATTTTGTGTCGCTACTGTGTACCACATTGTCGTCTCTGGCGGTTGACACAGATTGCTTTCTAGTAACTTGACAGGCTTTAAAGTACCATCAGCAGGGCTTTAACTGTCTTCAGTCTGTCGGTCAATATCTAATCACGCACAAAGATCAGGGGCTCCCTGCGAGGAATGTTTAGGAATGATGTTGTACTGTTCTTCTATATATTTTAGTGCCTTTAACCCTTTAAGCCCTAAGAGTGATCAGCATCAAATTTCTCCTTGTAATATTAATGCCTTATCAATAAAAAAGATCATGAGAATTAAGGACATGATCACACAAGATGAGTTCTCTTGATATCCATACAATTTCTCCCCACAACTTCTATAGGAAATGCATAGGACTAGAAATGAGAATTTGAATTTTGATATTTAGGGCTTAAAGGGTTAAAGGATACTATGAAATGATCTTCTCGGTCCGCTCTTAGCTGAAAATTTCAGCGGGAGAATGTTTTAGGTCTTTTAGCGAATTAGGAAACTTATATATCCCCGAATTGACTGGCTGCTTTCTTATTTCCGATAATCCAAGATGAACTTATTTCGTTCCCAAAATGGTCATTTTTCATCTCTCCGAAAATAAAAGACGTTCAATTTTCCGATGAGTACGAAAGTTTGAGGCGACCTTTTCTTTATTACCAAAGAAAACTCTATTTATAGTCGCATTAATAACGAATTTCAAGTTTGAGATGGCTACGGCCTTCTGAACCCACTCAACAACGATTCAGTGGGTGCCCCTGGGTTAGTCATGCATATAGATCATTGTGGTGTATACATGGTGAAACTGGTCTTTTTTATTTGTATTTAATATTCATTGAATACGACAAGAAATGCACAACAAGGAGCGAACTGAATAAGACTGATCTTGTTTTGTTTTTGTTTTTAGTATGGGCGGGAAAGTATTGAAAGATGTTATAAATGAGTTTGATGCGAACCGTCATAGACCGCGAGAGGCAATAAATAAATAAAAATTAAAAACAAAATCGGCACTCGACCGAAACACTAAACTGCGCTAGCTGTCCCTTTTCAGCGAGCTAATCACTAACAACAGGCTTAGGTTCGCCCGCTGGACTATCCAGAGAGGAACTGCTAGCAGTCTACTGAAACACAAGGTGAAAGTTTTTGTAGTTTAATTCGCACCAACAAAAGATTCGAAACCAATAACGTCAGGCAGAAAGAATGCTCGAGAAAAATCTTTCGCACTGGAAAGCATTATTGAAAATTACCATTTTCTTTATTTAGCACTATCATGATTATCATTTGCAAGCTTCAGTAACAGCGCAGAAAAAAAAACTTTTCAACGATATAGAAACACAAGGAGAAATGTTGAATTATTTAATGTTTTTGTAACTTTTGATATGCATTTCTATCAATTTAACAAGACACATTATTATTCATTATTATTAGCGCCAACAAAATATTCGAAACAGATAACATCAGGCAGAAAGAATGGCCATGCATAAGAAAAATGTTTCGCGCTGGGAAGCATTATCATCATGATAATTAAACTACAAAAAGACATTTACCACCACAAAAATTACCATCTTTCTCTATTTATCATTTTCATTTGTGGCGTTCAGTAGCAGCTCAGAGAAACTAAAGAAAAAACGATATTCAGTTCTTAAACCATATAAGTCTTTTCCGCAATACAAACAGGACGTTCGTGGACAGCTGTTATTTTCCCTGTATCTCTGAAGGAATATGAAATTTTGTTTTCAAAGAACTTGAATAAAGCCGTAAAATTTCAAAAAAAAATGTGCTGTCAATAGTGTCCTCAGTTTAACATAGATCGTGGCTATGTCAACGCTGTTGTCTTTTTAGATCTAAAAAAGGCATTTGACACAGTCAATCATTCTATTCTATTATCCAAACTATATTTATATGGAGTTAAAGGAATTGCCTACGAATTGTTTTCTTCGTACTTCTTACTTCTTCTTACTTACTTCTTACTTCGAACCCAATGATGATGATGATGATGATGTCTTTTATGGGGGCGGGGGGGGGGGGGGGGGGGGGGGAGGGGCAGCGGGCGGGAGGGGAACGGGAGACGGGAGAAGAACGGACGGGAAGCAGAAGAGAAATTCAAAAAGGCAAGCGTTCGTATTATTACTGCTTATCATCCAGTCAAACGAACCCAACAATGTTTTTTGACTTGTATTTAACGTCCTCCGAGGCTTAAAACAAAATTTTATATTATAAGTTAGTACTCGGGCTAAAAAAAAACAGCATTAGTTCCGGTGAAATCGATGAAGTCGGGAGACAAAGGGACAAAAAGGTACGGGAGGCGGAAGAACGGGGTACGGGAAGCGAGAGGTTTTGACCGAAGGAGAAGACAGTCTTTTCTTCTAGTCCGCCTTGTGAATATAAATCTCATGCCTGAAAGCTGTACGACGTATTCGCTTCACTCGTTGCAACTAAACGGGAAAGCGCACTTTTGTCACTTTTCTCGGCTTCGGATGAAACTGTACGTGGAACAGTAGCCATAGCGGGATGTATAGAAAAGTTCGGTACAAAACCTTCGACGAATGGTCGAGGAAACGTGGCATGCGGCGCCGGCGGCGGTGGATAAGTACCTGTATAATTAGTAAAAATTGAAAGTTCACTAAATTTAACCCGATTGGCAATGAACTGGTATGGTCAAAAGGCGACGGCGTTCTTGACATTTTCAAATGCAAGGTGATAAAAAAAATTCTCTATAGCTACGAAAACAAAAGCCAAAACTCACGCGTGACCCTCAGAATACGACTGAAACTTCTAGTCAACCACAAAGGTGAAGGTGTCAAAAACACTGCTTCCTTATTGGTCAATTCGAACAAAACCAATTTAATTTGTTTACCAAGCACAACTCAAGAGCACTTCAGAGTGCTCTGCTTAGCTGCGGATCTTTTAAAGATTTAGCTACTCCGCCTTCTTTTTCAAGCAAGCAGTGCCGCGCTAGGTTGGTCACACCTGTAACGAGCTAGGAATTTGCTTGGTAAACAAAAATTTGGTCAAGCTAGCAGGGTTCTAGCGCCAAAGTGACCGAGGGGTTAGGCCGTGTTTCTAATTCATTAATTGAGGTCACTTTACGATTTAGAAATTAATAAACAAGAAAGGAGTTACAGTACATAATTAGAGTGATTATGTCAGCAAGCAACTTTTCAACTTTCTCGATTTTAAGAAACTTTTGAGCAACTTTTGGGGATATTTTTTAGCAACATTTTAACAATTTTTAAGCAGAATCTGTCTACCTCTATTTGTGGAACTGATACATGCATCGCGCGAGCCAAAATAGCAAAACGAATGAAGTAGAATAATCGAATCGATAAATCCTTTAAGGTGGCTCAACTTGGTTTTTTGGCGACACAACCTCCCAACTTTGACGGCTGCCTGTACTTCACTGTCTGAGCTCGGTCAGAAAGCTGCTTCACACATGTACTAGAGATGAAATAAACTTTCCAAAAAAGTAGATTTGGTTGACATTGGTGTAGCCTGTGACAGCCGCTTCCTCCATAACCAATCTGAAGTGTAACATGTAATGCACTATCTTTGTAAATGTAAATTTCAAATGCATTGAACCATTTTAAGGGCCACAGCTTTGAACGGCTGATACTACACTGTCTGACCTCGGACAGGCAAGCTGCTTTAATACAAATTTGTCAAATTTACTATGAGCTCGAATGCGTTCGACTTAGTATAATGAATTTCAGCCAAAAAATTAGGTTTGATTCATCCGGCAGCAGCGAAACGTAGACTATAAGAGTTATAGTTTAGGTCTAGATGTCGAGAAAATTGCAGATATGCAAAAACCATGTCATCGTCGGTGCGTTGCTATAGTAACATCGATGTCAACCAAACATACATTTTTTGAAAAGTTCATTCAATCTTTAGTAAATTTGTGAATCAGCTTGTCCGACCGGGCTAAGAGATTGAAGTATCAGCAGTTAAAATGTGATTCTGTGCCGCAGAAAATCAAGCTTAGCCACCCTAATTTCTTACTTTTCAAAATCTTTCTTTTTCAGTCAGTTGAATAAACCTGGATTGCAGAATTCAAATAATTTAGTGTATCCATGGCCAAGTAGGAAGCTGCTAGTACGTTACGGAAGATGCTGAAGTACTAAGCATACCACCTAAACATACTACACCGAACTTAGGGTGGTCCGGCCGGAGTACAAATGTCTCTCTCACTACACGAATTGACACGCATATTTCTCCCTTTCCATTATGCCTCGCGATTCTCGGTTGTTTTCGGAAGAGGCAAGCAATCTGGTGTTAATATATATGACATAACTGTGCAGATTTTGGAACAAAACCAAATTTGTTCTCGATATATATGTACTAGTGTACATAATGTAGCTGTACAGCTTTGATCCAAAACGTAGCCTGAAGCTCTACACTTTACATGTAGTTCATCTTCAATATATCATTCGTTGTGGCTATTTCCGAACCTCGAAATACTTGGTAGTGCTGAGGGAGGGGGACAGAAGGGTCAGACTCTCCCGCTTCCCGCCCTTTGAGGATGCGCCCTTTCCTCTCTCGCCTCCCGTACCTCTCCCGCCCCCTATTCTCCCGAGTTCCCACCCCCTGCCCCCCTCCCCCACCCAACTTGGTACTGTTCATGATCATCGACTTCCTGATCCTTTTAAGGCCTTGAACATAGGGAATCTAATAACACAGTGACAGGTTTTTATCACAGACAGGCCAGAGAAGGGATAATCCCCCTTGGAGGAAAAGAGGCGTTATCCTTTTAAGTCATCAGGAGTGCGTCTTTCGTCAAGGCGTAATCAAACGGACTGATAGTGTCTTCTGCCTGAAATATCTTGTTGTAAGAGAGGAGGAAACTAAATGCGTTTATTTCATGTTTCACGTCGAAGTCACGGTGACCTGTTTGTATATTTTATCTTTTATACAGGCGCTCCCTTCTCAAGCTCATGGACCAGTCAATCTGGTTCGTTCCTTGGGGAGCAATCCACCTTCAGATCTGTCCCGAACCATTATTTGTCGCCACCATTGCAGGAATTCGATGAGCCGACCTCCATTCAAAAACAAACGGATTATCTGAGAAGCCTGACAGAAACGGTGGCAGATGACAATTTTCCAGATTTCCACTCAGAGCTTAAACAAAGCAGTCAGTCTGGAGTGTCTCCGGAACAAATGGACAGCATTTTAGAAGCAATTGCCAGTGTGAGTGATATTCCAGAGAGTTCCAGCTCAACCAGAGATGCTTCCGAGATGTTGCCGTCGTCCTCGGTACTGTTCTTAGGAAATGACTCAGCAAATCCGATACCGAATTCGGACAGTTCGAGCTATTCTGATGAATCCCCTGTAAACATCCCGTTTCGTCGCAGTAAACAACCTATTACGACGAGTGCTGGATTCATACCAACGATTAGCGACCATGATCGCGTCACTCCATATGACGTCACCAAAGGAATGACGAGTAGCGGTCACGAGGTCAGCGATTTGGTTGGAGTAAACCCATTTGATGCCGGCACGGAGATTGATATTCAGCGTTATCTGATACACGAACTAGAAGTGAATTTCCTTGAACTGGAAAACCGCGTCTTTGAAAAACAGCAGAGTCGGAAAGACAAGCAGGCACGACAGCGGATAATCAATGGCAAGGTGATGTTTAACGTGCGTTCAGATCGTCAGGTTAAGGATGTCCGCGTGTGGGTCCGCAGAGAGGTCAAGGCTGCTAAACAGGAAAAAGATGTCAATGGTATGGTGCCGATTCAAGCTTCCTTTCTGAGAAAAGATGGCAGCAATGTAAGTACATCTGTATCATGACCAGTTCTGTTATTTTGCCAATATTCTAGAGCTTTTTGGAAAGAAATTTCTAGCTGGTTACGTGAATGTAGTATTGATACGCTTCCTGATCTAACCGATCAAGTTAATATTATGTTTGGTTTGTTTGATGCCAAAAGCCACTTTATGCTTTTGAATCATATTGTGTTAATAGCAAAGCAGACTATCTTTTTCTGCAGATGGAAATCTATTGCTCCAAGCCTCATCATCTTCCTTGCACACCTTAAAAAGATCTTTAAAATAGAAGAATATCTTGCTAAAGAAAAGAACAAATTAAATTTGCACCTGGAGAAATGGGAAAAACTTTTAGAAACACTAAGTTGAAATTTTCGGTTTTAAATAGCTTTTGCAGCCATCCCTTTTTCTTTCTCTTCGCTTATTTAGTTTTCTTTTTTTTTTCTTTATTTATGTATTTTTATGTATTTGTTTTTTTTTTTGTAAATTACTTTAATTAAACCTGTAAAATTGGAAAATATTGATAAAATATAAAAAAAATGACCAGTTCTGTGTGTTCAGTACTTGAAATAAGAACCACTACATTTCGTAGTTATTCGAAATTGATTTCAGTCTTGATAGTTGAAAAAGTTCTAATTGCGAACACATTATCCACCAAACAAAAACACGTTTCTACTTTTAGTACTGGCACCACTTCAAAAATGTAATACTAAAAAATGCCAACATTTTGAAAGCGTCCTCTTCAATGCATGTATACGGATATATAGTGGACGTCTGTTGTTAAAATCCTATGTTGTGACCTCATTCAAATGAAACGTCTTCCAATGAAATGAAACTTCCTTTTTTGGCAGTCTTTAGCATAGTACCATTTGTTTTCCATTATTTTACAAATGCGGAAATTTGGGATTTTACTGGAATTTTTCTTGGGAGTTAAAGGGTTAAAATTGATATAAAACGATTATTTCTTATTCTAGGTTTTTTGTTTTAGGAATATTGTAAGATGATACAGAGAGTCTCGTAAAATAATCGACTTTGTCTGCTTCACAAAGTTTTTGTTGAGTTTTTTTCTTTCCCCTTTACCCCAAAATAAGCCTTAAAATTCTGTAATGTTACAACTTTAAGACTTTCAAGAGATGATGAAAAATTACAAAAATTCGAAAAAGAAATTTATTTTGATGCCCCAAGAAGGAAAGTGCTAACGGCAATAATGCACGATGGAATGTCAACTTTTTTCATTGTTGATGAAACTAGTGATCTCATTGGCCAAGACTCAAAGACCGCTAAAAAGTTAGATTTCAAGGTGCATTTTGTTTGATTTTTTAAAGGTTTCATGTAATTTAAGACCCAATCGCAAACATGCAAATTTTTAAAGAAATTGTATTTGGGGAACTTCGTCAAAGCAGCAAAATTATTAGCTATTGTCTTCTGCTATTCTGATTGGTTAAGCACGAACATTTCCTAAAATTTATCTGACGCAAATGGATATTCTTTATTTTTATACTGAAATATAATTATAAACCATTAGCTCCTCCCCTATATTTGAAATCAAAGACATTCTATGTGAGAAAGAGCCAATGCCGGAGAACAATGAAGTTTACTGTAGTTCTTATGTGGAGCGTTACTTAAGCTTAGGAATACAGTAGGAAACTCGGCGAGGGAACTCCCAATGCATGACGGGGTTGATCGTCGTAATTTTTTGTAAAAACTCCTTAAAAGTGTCAAAATCTCGTTTTGTAGGCGTGACTCACGGCGTTGTAATTTTCTAGGCGGTTCGCATCCGCACCACCAGGGGCGCAAAATCTGAAAATTCCTTAATCCTTTCCTACAGTTGGAGTACCAAGTGGATCTAGACTCTGTCTATAAGGTTGAAGGGTCTGAAAGACCAGTGTACAAATTAGCGAAGGTTCACACGCAAGAGAGAAACCAGTTTGAGCTGCTGGTTCAAGTCGTGTTCACTAATAACGAAGTCAGTGAGTACATCAAGTCTAACCCTTTCTTGATCAAGACGAAACGAATTAACGAAGAACCAGCAGGTATGATTTTAGATATACATTACGTTTTATTGCATTGATAAAAAATAATTCAAAGGAATCCATTAACTCGTGATATAAATGACAACTTTCAAATGATAGGGGCAGTACGCAGCTCTTACAAGGTCTTCTCTGATTTGCTGAGAAAACAATAGAACAAACAACACAAAAATGGACTCTAGCCCTGAAAACAATAGATCAGCGTAATACCCAGGTCCAATGAAATAACAGGTTGTTAAGAGCTGCGTAGTATCTAAAACGATACGGTGACGATGAATGATGACGATGGTGATAATGATGACGATAATATGATATTTGTCATGATAACAACGGCGACAACAGTGTTGGTGATGATGTTGGTGATGGAGGTGATGATGTAGATGATGATAATCGGACGACTTGCGACGATGTTGGTAATGATGATGGTGATGACGATGTTAATGATAATAATGCTACAACGTCGATGCAACTATGAGGACGATGCAACGACGATGATGATGACGATGACGATGACGACAATGCAACGACGATGCAACAATGACGATTTTGGTAATGATGATGGTGACGACGATGTTGATGATAATAATGATGCTACCGATGGTAGTGAAAGCCTGCGCGTTCCTTCCTTCGTCGCGGAAAAAGGGACCCGACTACAAAAGAACTTAAAGGGGCAGTGTCACGAGGATTTGGTATCATTTCGAAAAACAAAAAATGTTTCGTAACAGAAACCGAAGAATAATGGTCCCTTTTTGTGATACATTTTACCAATCTGGTGTATTCCAAAACTGTCAATGAGTGCCTCTAGTCATAAACGGACTGGGCCTGAATGAATTGCAACTTAAAAGGAGTTTTTCAAATTCTCGCATTTTCTTTTCCAAAATGGGCTTATAAATGGTTGATTTCGTAATCTTGATGTTTTAGTATTATTTGGTAAATAAGTAAATATATATACCTGAATTTTTGAAAACGTGGTCAACGAAAATTACAGCAATTTTACTGCAACTAGCCCAAATAAGGGTTTTTGTGACCCGATCAGCCCGAAAATCACAGAAAAGAGAGAGAAGAGGGAAAAGACTAAAGACTAGCAACAGTCTTTAGTTTTTATATTGGGGGTTTTAGAGATAGTTTTTGAACGACAAAAAAAAAAAACAAGGCCACGCACACTCACAAATGGTTACTTAGGGCGATACCGTTTTCAAAAATCCAGGTATATATTATATTATAGTTTGGAATGGGGTGAGACAGTAGATTGTAACGTGGCTTGAAGTACAAGAACTAACGTCCATTAACAACTTCACTGTAAAAGAAGGCAGGTCATGATCAGGACAATTGTTTAGTATGTTATGATATTGTAAACTCAAAATTCTAACAGTGAGCCCGACCGCCGAGCTAATAATCCTCAATCGAGGGATTGCTGTATTAGAAAATAAATAAACAAGAAAATAAATAAATATTAAATAAATAAAGACCCAACAGCTATTTACTTATGAGTAAAACTTGCTAAAGAATGTTGTAAACCCACATTTCAATACTTTTTCCAACAGAACCTGCCATTTCTTCTAAAGAGAAACGCAAGAGACCGAACACGTGTCCAAGAAGCTCCGTAAGATGGTCATCACATGCCAAGCATCAGCCAATACATTTTAACCAGAATACCTTGCAAAACGAGCCCGACTCCACAGGTTAGATGTACATGGGCGACAGATCTGTATTGGTATTTTCAGATCTGATTCGAATATTTGTCACTTCTCAGCCTTAGAATTCTTAACATTTGTTCCTATCATTCTTTATCATGCACTTGATCTGTAGTGGCAGAGGTCAACTTCGTTCCCACGGTCTCTAACAACAACAACAACAACACACACTTTATTACCATACTTTACAAAGATAAACAAAAATAAGTAATATTACCCAGAGTAACTAAAAAGCTAATCGAGCTGAGTAATTATTGTTCCAGACGGCGGGAAGAAGAGAGACCCTGGGAACGAGGTTAGGGAGAGGTTTTCACATGCATTGAATCGGCTGGATTTTGATTGCTTATATAATGGCCTCGTTGTTTATTCATGGATTTTGTAATTCAGTGATGCGCCGGCATGTTTATTGTTGCAAAAGTCAAACGTTGCCTAAAGATTATTTAAAGGATGCTTCTTTTTTTGTTTAGGCTCAATGTCCCCACTTTCAGCTTGTTCTGTGGGGTCCAGATCCTCTGCCATGAGCTCGGAAGGTAACTATGCTCACTCCAAGGCTTATTCATATTCTCTTTCTCAAATATAGTGGGCCGTTAAACAATCTTCTTTAAGTAATTAGAGGTTGTTTCGATTCTTTCATTGCATTTTTTCTAGGATATCAGTTTTAATCTTCCAAATGTAAATGATGCATATTTCTTTTGAAACGTTTGTGTTTATAAGAAAACATTTTGGATTATTTTTAACCGACAAATTTAAATAACAATTCAAAGATTTACTGCGTATAAAATGAATTAAAAGAAAGGATTTTTAACGTCTAGATTTAAAGAGTGTTAAAACTCCAATATTTACAGGTAAAAAATCTATGATACTGAAAATAAAGAGCGCAGAAGTATTTTTTATTTACAAGGAATGCTATAGAATCTCGTTTTCAGACTTACAAGTAAGAATTATACCATATGACCAGAAACCCATAAGTGGGTTGAAACGTTCAAGTGTCTCTTGTACGCTTCAAACCAAACTTCCGGTTATTCAATTTGCTAAGAAGTTGTTACAGCCATATTTGGAAAATCAAGATAAAAATATTAACCAATCAATTCGCTAGAACAACTTGCTTTCAATCTCGAGGGACCGAGGGGCTTCCAAATATGGTACTAAGCAAAAAATGAATATTCGGAATGTTCAACTCTACGAATGGGACAGGTCTAACCTCACCGACTCTCTTCGAATCATTTTGTCTGTTTACTTACAACAAACGTTTACAAACTATAGAGGTTTTGCACGGCAGCCATGTTGCATGGCAGGAACAATAGATTCTTTTCCCTATGGGAAAGAATGTTCTTTCTAATGCAAAAAATTTTCATTGTTCCTGCCATGCACCATAGCTGCCGTGCAAAACCTCTATTATTCGTTTCCTTTCAAGGAACTCCCCAACTCGATCATCTTGTTGTCAAGCATCTGAATGCCCAGCAAGCTAACATTGAGAAACTCAGTTTTGGTTGTATGATGCAAACATCCAGGGGAGATATCGCCTATCATTTGAGACTCACCAATCCAGACGTCTACAAAACTCTCGAGGAGGGGGTAGTGGTGGGTTTTTTCCCCGATGACGAAGGACCGGCTATGATTGAACCACTCAGCAATGAAAATGCATCGCGGGCTGTAATGGCAGGAGTGATCAGCAGGTCAGCGTATGTGGAGGCGCATGCGCCGTCAGATAAAGACAAAGGTTAGTGCTGGCCATTCTACACCTCTCCAGCGGAGCCGCGATCCTTATGGTCAGTAAAGATCTAACGATTTATATCATAGAGATATGTTCCTATTATAGACGTCTTATATATGACGTTATTTTATAAATGAACAGATTTTTAGACTCGGTTTTTCGTTAAAAAGTTATTTCAATACACAGGATTTAACTGTTTGGTTCTAGTAGTAAAACATTTTCTAGTAAAGCAGGGGGTAGTGGATTTGCCAATGTAATTGGACAAAGGTAAATATGTCAGTTATGGAATTCGATCCAAAGAAACGTCAAGTTAAGGTAAACAAAAACGTTGTAATCTGACGATAAAAATACACAAAAAAAACTAACTTCCTCTGCAGACGAAAGGAGAGAAAATAAGCTTCAGAAACAAAAGAAGCAGAACTGGAAGGGGCCTGGGGAGAGCATGAGCTCCTTTTTATCTCCTGTAAGTTAATGTTTAACTTACAGGAGTATAATGTGATCTAACATGCATTCCTCTTACATTTTTGTTAGCAACATTTTTGTTAGATACTATTAATAGACTTTTTAGTGAATCTGTGGGGACATTCTTGTTGCATTTTTGTTATCATGCCTGTTCTTTCTCCAGTCCCTTCTAAAACAGAAATTCTTGCGAAGAAGGCTTTTTTATAATCTGCCATTTGTAAGATCCCATGTGTGTATGGCTTTCATGGAGTATTGATTGGCTGATACAGTGAGAGCGTATTTATTTATAGGGCAAACAGATATCGTTTGTGTAATCGGAATGGTCAAAGTGCAGATCGTGGGTTCAGTCAGAACAGGTGAGCGCATTTACGCGTCCACAGACCAACCAGGCACAGGCATCCCAGAGTCCCATCTACCTTTGGGGGCGTTCATCATCAGGTCCCACACATTGCTTGGCATGGCTATGGAGATGTGCAAGCCTCGTCACCATGATGAGGTGAACTTGGTGAAGTGTTTCGTGTGCATCGTCCTGGGGATTAACAGTAACCAGCTGTCAAGTGAAGTTGAGAACATCATGGAAAACATCGACATGGACATCAAGGTTGCCATTGGCAAGTCTAACAAAACAACTTGTCGACGTAAGTTGTACTTTTTATTCTATCATTTCATTTTCAAAGGTGCAGAATTAAAACAAATATTTTATGAGCGAAGAACGATCTTCGAAGTGTTTAATTGTTTGGGAGTTGCAAAGAAAGCTTGCAAAAATAAATTCTGTCTTGAATTGAAGGGGACTCGTGACCTTGCAATCAGTACCGATACAATGCTCTTTTCAACTGAGCTATCAAGCTAACCTTGGAGATGGTGAATTGTTAATTATGTTCTTATATACACGTAGATGGCAACAATATGAAATGTACATGTTAATATATGAAATAATCATATCATGTGAACTGCAGATTTAACATATAAGGGAAATGACATATTAATTCGCAATGATGTTAGCAACTTAAGTAATGATCCGCATAAGAAGGATAGCGCCAACGGCCATGCACGATGGAATGTCAACTTTTTTCATTGTTTCAACTAGTGATCTCATTGGCCTAGACTCAAAAACTGCTAAAAAGTTAGGGTTCAAGGTGCATTTTGTCTAATTTTTTTAAGGTTTCAAGTAATTTGAGACCCAATCGCAGAACATGCAAGTTTTAAAAGATATTGTATTTGGGGAACTACATCAAAGAAGAAAAATTAGTAGCTATTGTCTTCTGCTATTCTGATTGGTTAAGCACGAACATTTCCTAAAATTTATTTGACGCAAATGGATTTTCTTTATTTTATAATGAAATATAATTATGAACCATCAGCCCCTCCTCTATTCTTGAAACCAAAGATATTCTATGTGGGAAAGAGCCAATGCCGCAGAACAATGAAGTTTACTATAGTTAATTCGTCACTTTAGAAACGAGAAGGAAACTGGGCCGAGTGAACTTTCGCAACGATTTCTGGGAACGTTACAGGGGACGCTTCGTTTGTCTCTGTCCCCAGTAACAGTCCCAGAAGTCGTTGCGAAAGTTCACTCGGCCCAGTTTCCTTCTCGTTTCTAAAGTGGCGAATTGCAAGTAGAGCCTGGAAAAGAGAGGATTTGAACCCATAACCTTGCGATATCGATGTAATGCTGAGCAGCTAGCGAACTAATCAACTGTGAGTTCGTATATACCTGTAGTTTGTGAATTAATGAAAGAGGCTAGAAGAGATGATCACATAATTTATGTAAACCGCAGATGAAACATTTTATGAATAAATGACCCTTGAAGAAAAAAGAAACATTTTAAACAATTTTTCCACGCTGTTTCAGGGATGTATCTTCTCATTTTTGGATTCATTACTTTCCTTGGATTACTGGGCTTTTTTCTGTACGAGCTTCTCACCCCGGGATCACTGTTCCGCTACTTCTTGTGCCGAATAGGTTCCTGTTCTGGACCACGCCTTGTCTGTAACTTCACATCCAGCACAGAGGTAAGTTGTCTACTGCAGCGATTGTTTAAATAATGTGCACTGCACTCGTTCAAGAGAAATGTTGTAATTGAGCAGTTATCGTTGAGCACGGAGCAAGTGATCGCCTTATTTTATGCTGAGTGATGGTGATCATAATGATAACTTTATTGAGTCATTAAAATCTTATAGCCAGGCGCAGGGACCGCTACTAATCGGGAGGCACTGAAAGCGAACTAAGGAGAAACAGGACAAGACGTGTAGATGAAAGCTTCGCATTTTTTGTGAAAGTACAATGCCGAGAAAGTGCGTTAAAATTATGACATTTTGGAGAAAAACATATTCTGATAGTTGTACATGTAGCTTGATGTCGAGAGCACAGCAAAATTGTTCAAGTTTTACTGATTATTTGGTCTTGGTTGATTCCCGTAGAATTTTGGTTAAAAAAAAACAGTTCTCGATCTAAAGCTGACAGATGACTCACGCATTAAATAGGTTTCTTTTGTTTGTTTTTTAAAAAAATTGTTTCTGCCCAGCAAGTCAGTCCTTTATAGCTGAGAAAGAGAACCCCGAGAATTGATGAGAGTTCCAATTATCACTCTGGTTTGGTATGAAACTCCTATGACCGGCTCGGCAACTCTCGCGCTCTCTTGACTGAAGAGCTTCAATTGATCCGCTTTTATTTGGCCCCAAATCTAAGCGAATTCAGCCGCCTCTCACCGCTTCCCAGGGATTTGTCCCAAAAAGTAATCACATAGAAATTAACAAAGATTGATCTGAATAAACTAGTTTCCGCATTCCAGATGGCATCTCGGCAAAATGCACGATTTTTTCTCCAGTTTGAGAAGTCGATGAACTGTCAGATAAGTGAAACTACATGTAATGAATCTACATGTGATGTGAATCTACATGATTCTATTTGTTATTACAAAATTATAGGATATTTTCTGGCTATCAGCTTATCTGTTCTCACCTCTTTGTTTGTAGGATTTGGTTATCCATTTTATCCCGTTCGACTTCGTGAGCCTTCAAGGAAAGATACCTAATGGAGAAATACCGCCCACAAAATTGAACGCAAGTAAGTTTGTTTACACTGGATTATGAACTCCGCGCCATCATTAAGAGCTGGTTCCCACGAGCGACGTAATCGGAAGCGGAGTCGGGGTCGGAAGCGGAGTCGGAAACGGAAGCGGTGTCGGAGTCGGAAGCATAAGGAGTCTTACGTTCTACTGTAAATCAAAAAACGTAGTCGCAAACGGAATCGGAAGCTCGACGGAATCAGAATCGGAAGGACCTGAAGGTTTCGTTTTTCTTTCGACTCCGCTTCTTCTTCCATCACTACTATCCGCTTAGGGACTGTTCAATAATTATTAGGAGGAGGGGGGGGGGGGGGGGGGGGGGGGGGGGAGGAGGTGGTGGTGGAAAATGGAATTTAGTTATTGCCCTCCCCCCTCTGATCAGTCAGAAATTTTGTATGACCCTCCCCCCCTCCTTCACACACCTTTTATATACACCCACCTGTTATTGCTACGAGGTAATGTTTGTTTCAGACGTGGATATACAGCAATACTACATGTTTACTTGTTGGACATCCGTATCTGGAACAAACATGACCTCGAAGCAGTGTTCAACAAAGCCATCCGACTCTACTTTAGAATCATTTGATTGCGAATCCGAGTTGCTTGCACTGGAACTCATTTCCTCGTTAACGTTCTCTTGGGTTTCTCGTGGGATGCAAGAATGATTACCACGAGCGTACTGGAGAACTCGTGCAACCAGTGCCACTTTACCTCCACTGATCTTAAGACAATTCTGGTTGACGTACATCTTCAATCTGTTGCAATATGATTATTTATGTTGTAGTGAAATTATGACTTGGTGCATGCAATTTTGTCTGCACTGGTTCAAATTTATTTTGAACCAGTGCAAAATATTGAACTGGAGCAATATTTTTTCACCAGCGGTGTATAACTATATTCTACTGTTCAAATGTTGTTGACAATTCAAATTTAAAAAGCCAGAAACGCTTTATCACAATATTCGTCTCTATATTATAGAGATAGAGATAAATAAAGTTATCTATCTATCTTAATAGAGAAGAATAGATAATCGTATTGCAACAGATTGAAATTGCAGTTCAGCCACAGAACAGATCATCAAGCCTTTCAGTGAGAACTTTAAACACTTGAAATAAAATGTTAAGCCCCCTCCTCTTGAGTGACTTTGTTTACTTTGAGCTCTCCCCCCATCCTTACTTTGATTTTACTTTATGCCCCCCCTCCCCCCGTGGTTTTCCACCCTCCCCCCCCCCCCCCCCCCCCCCCCCCCCCCCCCCCCCCCCCCCCCCCCCCCCCCCCCCCCCCCCCCTTGATAATTATTGCACAGTCCCTTACGTCGTTTTAATTTCCACTTGATCGTAAGCTTCTTACGATCCGCTTACGATTCCACTTACGTCGCTTCTTCGCTGGTGGGACCCAAGCTTAAAGGCTGGTTTTCATTAACGACGGAGTCGGAGACGGAGTCGTAATCAGAAGCGCAGAGCGATACGATCAAGTGAAAATCAAACTGACGGAATCAGAAGAAGAATAACGATGCCGATTACGACTCCGTCGCTTACGATCTATTGAAAACTATAATTGGGGGTTGGAGACTGTACTCGGAGGGCCTGAGAACTGGCGTTGTGATTGGTTGGTTCTTGCGCTTCTGCTTGCGACTGCGACAATCTAGCTTTCACTGGGTCATAAGTGTCGAAGTCATAAGCGGAATCGGAAGAAAATGGAACCGTTCTAATTCTTACGACTCCGATTCCTTCGAGCTTTTGATACGACTCCGACTTCGACGCCGTCGCCAGTGAAAACCAAAATAACAAAGTTTCCCTGACCGTTAGTTATTTCCATGTTTAATCATAACTATAACAATTTCCTCAAATGTGATTGGTTCATAAACCTAGCTCTGTATTTTCCTATAATTTACTTGCAATGTTGTAATCGGACAGTTTCATTGTTACTTAGCAACCGACTGTAATCGTTTTCTGCATATTTCAATGCCAGTTTTGCCGTGATGAAATTGTATTAACGTTTTTTATTGATAAAAAGCCTTTCTTCGCGTTATTGTCAGTCTTCTCGTTTTGTTTTCATGTAAATTTCCTTCTCGGAAATTGCAACGGTTATGATTAATTGATAATATGGCTTCGTGTCATCCAATTCTGTCTGTAATCATACTCGTGGTCAACAAAATAGTGTTTCAGTAAACGCAATGTTTCGGGCAGTTAAGTTGCCCTTCGTCTGGTACCAAATTTCTTTAAATACCATGATTAATTCAAGGAGATTTGTTAATATTCCGTGTGTCCACTAAAGGCCCGGACACACGAGTTCTACTTTTGGAGTTTTAATGCATACGTACGTGTTGTTGTTTACAGGCTCAGCAATCTACTTTCTTAACGACGACCGCTGTGCGTATGGGGGGCGTACAGACGCCAGCAAGTTTTTTCCAGAAAAGACGAAGGCCGTTCGAGGTCCCACGTATCTGGCATCTTACAGGAACTGCTCGAAGATATTTTCTTTTGAGAGAAATGAATCCGGGAAAGAAACTTGGAAATTGTTGAACTCAGGGACTGCACTAAACACAGATGAGAAGTTGATTTGCTCTTGCAATTCCGCAAAGGATTTTGTTTGTCAGTGGATTGTGTTCTTGTTGAGCTTTGCTACTTATTGTTTACTTATTTTGTTTTAAGTATTTGTTGCGCGTTCCCAGCTTACGGAGCTCGCTCTGATCGACCGTGACGCTCTGACTGTTACTGTCCTGAAAACTTATAGTTCAGCAGTTTCGCTTTTATTTTAACTAGTGAAATTCATTATTATAAAACTAGATCTATACTTTACAGCATTGCTTTTGCATACACTATTCCAGGACTGAAATAGTTAAAATTCATAACTCTGCAGATCCGATAAGCTTCTGCTTTTTTATATCGAACCTCGACTGAATTACCCGAAATTTGCCCCCGCCTCGAACAGCTTTTTTTAGTTAGTTTGCGGATGGTAAATATTGTTAGTATCAGTGTTAACTTTCATTTTCTTAAATAAAGTTGTTGTTGTTGTTGTTGTTGTTGTTGTTATAGTGGTTGGACCGCAATACGTGGTTCCAGTTACGTTGAAGAAAAATGATAAGTGTAGGGCGGTTTAATTCTATTTTTTGTCAAACATCACTTACAAGAAATTCAACCGTACTCGATGACCTCAGCCTCTGGTCAGAGTTTCAATAGGGGTACGAACAATGACGATCCTTTGAATTCCTATCTATCGGATTTTTCACAGTTGCTTTGACGGATAAATTCATCCAGCCGAGTTTAATTACAGTCGAGGGTAAACTGATTACCCCCATTTGTATCAAAATGTATCACATTGTTGACTAATTGCAATCCGTCTCTCAATGCAAGGGGGTGGTTGCTTAAAAAAAATACCAGTTCGCACACGGCTAAAGACTGTCACGGTCCCTCACGGGAATGGCCGCTTTCGGAAGCTTTAAACGGCGGGACGCCACCTGAATGACATTTTCCGCTACTGAACATGGCTTTAATGAAAATATCTCATTCACGTTTCAAGCAATCCAAAAACTCTCTGCTCATCTCATGAATCTATGAGATGGGGTGTTTTGTAAATTTTGGGACGTTTTTTGGGTGTATTTGGGAGGAAATATTTTTTCTCAACGAATTTGTAAAATTTAGAGAAATAAGAAATATTGAAGATTTAATGAAGTTTTAAAATTAGAATTTGTATTAAAAAAGATAATAGATGGACACCAAAACGGTCCACTTGCAACCTGGGGTGCTCTTGCGTGGGTATCAACTGTCTTGCTGGTGTTCCAAAAATCATTTTATTTCTTCTATTCCTTCTTTTAAACCTCTTAAAATTTCATTCAAGTTTAGAATGAGTCCCGCCGGAGTAACAGTTTGATTGCGAATTAAAGTGGCGTTTCGTTGGGGTGGTTACTGAGGGAGCTGGTTGAAAGAGCGGTCGCATCGTAAGCTTCAACTATACGCTGTGTATGCACTGTATACTTTCTTTTCACCCATTCAGGGTCGACTCGGGGGGCCCACCATTCACTGCCAGCTCCGCCCTCTCAGACGTTCCCGTTTCCTCTACCATAGTTTTCGGCTCAATACCAACAAAGGTACCGCGACAGGGGTAATCGGCGATAATTGTAACGGTGGTCATTTTAAATTTAGCACCCTAAGCGGTACAAATTTACTAATTTTGACCCCTAAAAGGTACGACTAGCACGTCATTTTTATATGGGAGTCAGGAGCCGGGCGGCTGATGGGAGTCCATCCCCCCGGGGGTTCCCTTAGTCTACCCAGTCCCTTCCCTCCCGGTGTTCCCGCCACCCTGACCCGCACTGTTGATCCGTACCGTTTAGACTAATAATACAGCACCACGTTAGAAAAATAAACTTATCTGCTCTTTTTCCAAATCTCGTATTCAAGGTCCTCGTGCTCATTGGTAAACGGTAGGTCTAGGAAAGTAGTTTGGGAAAAGATTTTTTACTGAAAAATAGCAGGAGCCCATTACCCGGAGCGTGCAACTACCATAAATTTGTGCAACGGCGTTTTCACAATAAACCATTTTACAGTTTCTACTTAGTAACCTGGTCTTTGTGTGGAAATGAGGCTGAAGTTGACCTTGTTTTGATAAAAAACCTTTCTTCTTTTCAGATGTAATTCATGTTGTTCTTATGCTAACTAACATGATTTACATATGAAAAGCAGGAAGATTTGTATCAAAACAGAGACAACTCCAGCCTCACTTTCACACAAAGGCCAGGGTACTAAGCACACAACTGTAAAATGGTCTATTGCGTAATTAATAACTACAGTCAGAAGCTCATAACAGATAAGCTTCTGCTACAGTGTATTCACATATTCATATAGCGACTGGAAATCAGACATTCACCACACAGGAATGTGAACTGTGAATACTTATTAATTAAATGCAATTGCTTGTGATTGCCTTTCCGATACCAATTGTCTAGAAATAAACCTTCTTGTAATATATATAGTTAGGCTTAGCCTAACAGCGGCGCCCTCTGAAGACCCTCTGAACAAGCTTAACTAAGATGAAACTTAACTAATAGGTGAAAGGTCGGAAGCACAAGAATTAAGATTAATATTGACAACCGGGCTATTTTTCAATTTTAGTAATTCTCAAAAACAGTATTACCCGACCGTCTGCACAGTACATTTAGACCGTACAAAAGTTCACATAAACAACTTTTTCTCCGTCTAGAATAACTATTACGACTATTTTCCGAAAATGCAGTTGTTGCTTGTCAAAAAATGCCCGCGAAACTGATTTGGAAATCAAAATTGCAAAAATAAACAAAAGGCATATTTGCATAAGGCGACGCGAGTATAAAATCTAAGTCTTGTTTTGTTTACATAAAATCGCTTTTTAATCTCTGTAATGAATGAACAAACACATAAAAAATGGACAACACAATCTTCTTTCGAAAAATTTTATTCAAATCTCCATGAGTTTGTTTAAAAGCAAACGCGTACCATTTATAGCGCATCGAGGCCGAGCCGTGTCTTTGATGAAATTCAAAAAATTAATACAACTGAATTTAAGCTACACGTTTATAAACAATTCTCCAAAACATAACGAGAACACAAACAAAAAGTCAATCACAGATTGATATCAAGATAAATTCCCATCGAAAAATGTAATTTGTTTTACCTTTAAGTCCCTCCGGCGACTACTGTACTTGGAAATTCTTTAAATCTCCGCTTTGGTGCTGAAATCCGTAAAACGAACCCATCTCTTCACATTGCTAAAACCGTATATAGTTCCTCGAAGCAAGATTTTATCCCTGAAAGCTCTTCTCTTTCCACTAAAGCGGCTTCTGAGTATCCCTTAATTAGTATCCTGTCTTGAGTAGCAAACCGCTAAAAAAAAATGTTGGGTAATAACGACTTTAATTCTCCGCTAAAAACAGCATAAAAATCCTGCAACGGCTAAAGTGTTTACCGAGCTGACGGCTGTGAAGTAGACTTTCAATAAAGTCCTTCGTCTTATATTTTTAGCTCGCCGGACGAAGGACTTTTCACACTTGATTGGCGCCATTTTTAGCGACCCAAAAACGGGTCGCTGCGCTTAGACCAATCACAATGGCCGATAGTAGCCCTTGGGGACAGAGCCGGGGGACAGAACTGACAATCACAAGGTATTGGGCGAAATGAAACGTGACTTGCGGTTGAAATTCAACAATGGGGTCGGTTGCGAAACAATAATCGATGACATTGACAAGTCACGCTACTCCCTATTTTTGGCGCGAAACGCAAATGAAAACCCCTCAAGCGAGACAAGTCGACCTCTCGCGACTTCGTCGCTCGCTCGCCGCTTCGCGGCCTCAAAAGCTCGCTTCGCTCGCTTTACTGTGAAACTCGTGAGGTCGACTTGTGGCAAGTCCGGCAAGTCGGGATATACTTCATGGTGGGTTTTAATTTATGCACATCAAAGAATCCGGCACTTATTTAGGGCTAAGAATTCATTTTAAAATGGTTAGCTTTTATTTACTGTCATGGATATCACTACCCATAACAGTAAATAAAAGCTAACTAATTTAAAATAAGTTTTTAGGATCCTTATATAATAGGATCCCTATATGTTGTGTTAGCATGAAGTATACACCGGCAAGTCTAGCTGTGAAGCCGCGCGAAAAACATAGCCTCAAAGATCCCGGATGTTTTGTGGCGTCACACGCGCATGTTTTGCGACGTCATACGCCGCCAGCGAGCTAGCCCAACGAGTACGGCGGCCGCGGGCGTTCGGCGGCGGGGGCACAACGCGCCCGCGAAACATTCCGCTAGCCATGACCATAAAAAATGACGGCACAGGTTCTATGAGTATGGTGCTCCGCCGGGCCTTCGGCCCGCGGGCTCCGCTAAAAACGCCGTTTCACAGACGCAGCATAGAAGTTGCACGTTCCGGGATTATGGGCTCCTGAAAATAGTTATTTTTGTCATCATCCGCCGGAGGACTCTTTCTGTCCGAGTTGCTGCCTGGTGACGAAAACTAAAATGACCGCTAGTCTATAATGCGTGGGCTCAAGTGTTCCATGAGGCGATGTTTATGATTTACCGTTCTTATCGGTTTTAGATGCAAGAAAGTGAGTCTTCAACGCCTCGTCTGCTCGTTCAATCGAATATGTCGATGGTTTTGTTTCTATCATGGGCGGCTACTATCGCGACAGTTGGTTTTTTCCTTTCTGGAATGTGAGTATTAGTAACATTAAGGAAGTTAGTAAGCTTAATTATAACTTACATGTATTTCAGTTTGAGCTTGATTTTAGTTGTACATTTTATTAAACATCCGTAACATGTTATCAGCTCTTTAAATGGTTGTTTCCCTAAAAATAACAGTTGTCGCACAATCCCCCAATTGTGCTGGTCTGCGCGAACGAAAATCGATTAAGCAGTGTACACGTAGGCTTTATTATCTGTGATATTAGCTAACGTATACACTGTTGCTCTGACTGTAGTATGATTAACATTTTGCCTTAGAGATCAAGGTAAGATTTCCGTATAACCTCACATATTAATTATGTATTATGTGCTATTGTTTTGCTTTAGGAGTTCTATTGTTTTAGCTTTTGTTTCAGTTTTAAGAACCGTATGCATAACTTTTGTATGGGGTTATAGGGAAATCTTTCCCAATTATAGTAATATGACAAACTATAGATCAATAGAAAGATTAATGAATGAAGTTTTTGATAAAAATATAACTTTAGTGACTTTTTCTTTTACAAACGGCCCGGAGCTGATTAACCGCTCGGAGCTGAAAAACCGCCAAATGACAGAGGGTTATGTTAATTAGCCACTTTGGCCTCATTAATGTGTGCGAATCTCCCTGTTCAAACGTATCCAGCCAACTAAGAGCAGCTGCAAAAAATGCTTAGATTAAGATTAAGGACGTTCGCGCGAAAATCTTCTCACATTGATTTTTTTATAAAACTTTTGCTGCGGTTAGGCAATGAGTTACTCATGTCAGAAATGCAAAAAAAATGGGGGGTCACCGACTTCGTTTCGGCAATAAGACATCTGAAAGGTGACCCTAATTTCGAAAAATCGGCCTTCCCTACTCGATATGGCCCCAATGTCTGTTAGTCCAAAAATATTGTTAATGAATCTTTAAAATGCAATTTTCTGTGCCAAATTTTGTATGAGTGGGTCTATTAAGCAAATTCATTCAACTGGTAACGTTCTTTAAAGGAAATCTAATCTGTAAACGACAGCATTTGCAAACTCTGACAGCCGCAAGTTGCGAGGATTCGATGTCGCGCGGGTAGAAAAATGGAAAAAAAATAAACTTCCTACATTGATTTTTTGTTCATTTTTTTACAATCTGTAGAGAATTGGCAAAGAAAATTATCTATCAAAAAAAAATTGGGGGTCACCGACCATCCAAGCGAGTTAAATCTAAGCAAAGTTAACGCAACCGCTATCAGCCCTTTATGTGCTTAGATTTTCTTCTCTTGCGCGCGCTCGTGCATGACGAAGCATGGCGTTGCGACATGAATTGCGTGCGCAGTAGGGATGCGCATAAACAATTAGCGCGAACGTCCTTAAGTTGCATTCTCCTTAAACATGGAGCGAGCCTTTAATAGGGAAGGATGCGCCCTCTTTGAAGCGCTTAGTTGGCTTCTAACTGATCAGATCTGATTGTAACGGTCAGGCAGTAGAAGGGGAAATAGAACTGCCATTTATTTATTTGAACAGGGGATCGATTTATGAACAATTAAACAAGCTAAATGCAAGACATTTTAACAAGAAAATTAACGATATTCCTGCCAGGATCCCGCCGAGAAATTGGCCACCGGGATTTTCATTCCCGCCGGGATCCCGCCAGAAATCCCGCCGGGAAATTGGCCGCCGGGATTTTCATTCCCGCCGGGATCCCGCCAGAAATCTCGCCGGGATTTTGGCCGCCAGGATTTTTTTGTTCGCGGCGGGATCCCGGCAGGATTGAAAATCCAATTTCCCGGTGGGATCCCGGCGGGAATTTCGCTGGGATCCCGCTGGCATTCCCGCCGGGAGTTTGGCCGCCAGGATTTTTAATCCTGGCGGTATCCCGGCGGGAATTTTTCTCGCCGGGATTTTGGCCGCCGGGATTTTTATTCTCGGCGGGATCCCGGCGGGAAATTTCAGGAAAATTCCCGCCTGAATCCCGGCGGAAATGAAATCCCGGCAAGAAAAATTCCCGGCAAGATTTGCCGCCGGGATCTTGCCGAGAAATTGTCATTCTTGTCTGGATCTTGGCCAGAATCTTGCGGATGATATTTTTCATTCCCGGCAAGATTTACAGTAAGCAAGAAGTCTTAAGGGCAGTCCTAAACAACTTGGTATAGCGTAGTCTGCATGGCCAGGCTTTTCCGGAAGCAAGCAACAAAGGAAAACCGAGACGAAAGGGGAAAATGCATAAAAAACATGCCATTCCTCTTGGCGGCCCAAATCGCGCTGACAAGAATTCAATCACGTTCGCGACCTCGCGTAATGAATTGTGTATTGTGTAAACATTGAAATATTGCCATGTATGAATAATAACATCAGTTCTCTTCTGTTTATATACAATCTAAAAGGAAAACCCGTCAAATTATCCGACATAAATCATTGGTAACGCCATTTTGAATAAGGTCCATAATCTTTTGCTTCCCAAATTCAAAATTATAGACTGAAGCAAATATTATGTGAACATGGATTGTAATTTAATATGATGTTTTTCTTGGAATAAAATTAATGCCCCGAGCATTTATTACAAATAAATTATTAGTTGCCTTCATGGAGGAGGGAGGTGTTAGTTTAAGAATCAAAGACTATTAAAAGGCCACATGTATTAATCAGGCACACAAAAAAGGTTATCCTCTTATAATAACAGAATGATATGAGTTAAAATTCACTCCCCCAAGAGACATTAATTTCTATTTTTGAGAACTGAATAGGGAGTGTGTTTTTTAAGGGGGGGTGGGGGGGGGGGGGGTGCAATTTGATATTATTACTACAATCTTTTGATAGGTTAGTACAAACCTCCTGTACAGTATGAAGTTCTACATATGTAAACACAGTATTAGGCTGCTACATTGAAAAGATGAAGAAATAATTAAAAGAAGTTACATGTATAAATAAAACGTTTTTTTTTAAATCCCATGAACAAACATAATATTAGTTGACTAATAGACCACTTTCATAATGGCGGCCAATTTATTTATTCTTTTATATGTATGTTAATTAGCCTCACCGGCCTCGGTAACATGTGCAAAATTCAAAAGAATTTTTACTCTAAAATGAGGCCAGTGAGGCTAATTAACATACATATAAAAGAATAAATAAATCGGCCGCCATTATGAAAGTGGTCTATAATTAAGAAGGAAAATTCTTCTTGGGTATCTCCAAGTCTCCCTGACAACTTTGACCCAAAGCTCTTTCAAAGATGTCAGTAATTTAAAACATCATGCTATTATATAACAGCAGCCTTGAAAAGTCCTTAAAAACTGTCCTTGAAGTATGTGAATATCATTGGATTTAGTCCTTAAATGCTTCAGAGAGACTAATTAAAAGCAAAATAACTTTATCACTCATGCGTGGAACGGCACGAGTTAAGGTTTGCCCTCCGTTTTTCTTTTTCATGTCATATTAGTGACATGAAATCCCATGAAATGGGACTAATAATTAAGAAGGAAAATTCTTCTTGGGTATCTCCAAGTCTCCCTGACAACTTTGACCCAAGGCTCTTTCAAAGATGTCAGTAATTTAAAACATGGCTATTATATAACAGCAGCCTTGAAAAGTCCTTAAAAACTGTCCTTGAAGTATATGAATATCATTGGATTTAGTCCTTAAATGCTTCAGAGAGACTAATTAAAAGCAAAATAACTTTATCACTCATGCGTGGAACGGCACGAGTTAAGGTTTGCCCTCCGTTTTTCTTTTTCATGTCATATTAGTTCATGCAAATTTGTGCACGCATATTTTAGCTTCTTCCTGTGCATCCACTTTTCTCTCGGTCAACATAGTACTTATTTGACTTCCGATTTTCAGGAATGACGTAATCAGTGATGCCACCAAAACAACAATACAGAAGCGTCATGCCGCCAACCCCAACCCACATTAAAATACTAACTTTCAAATTTCCTATTTATAAGGTGAAAATGAATTGCTGGTTTCCTTGTGGTAGCCCTATTTTATAAAAGCAAAAATTTTTAAAAATAGAAGCGTACATGCAGATGCCTATTAAGTGCAAGGGATAATTCTTGGAAACATGCGGGTTCTTATCGTCTTGTTGCTTTACAAAAATTGCTGGTTTTTATATGGCACATTAAAACATTATGACAAATAATTATTTCTTATGCATGCGCATGACATGTTTTCCGTAATTTGCTTTTATTGGTATATTAAATTAGTCAATCTTGTAAAATCTAGTCAATCTTATTCCCCTATGTCGAGGTGAATGTTGCTTTTATACACAGCATACAACTTGATGCCGAATTTGTCAAGATTCTGTAAAAATAAGTACTAACATGTATTTTTTAAACAGAGCTCTTCCAAGACTCATAAGCAAAACATCAACCTCTCGTTCGTAAGCGTATTGTCAATTATTTATTCCACATTTTATTGCTGATTCTTTACAATGCCTGTGTAGTAGAAGTCCTCGCTGCCTGTAGTGAGTAATTTTAAGACTTTTTTAGCAAATGGACGATAGAAACACACTGAAAAATGACGTCGTAACTTATCACGACAAATTAAAAGAAATTTAGATTTCGGGACTGGACTTTTGTGGATTATGGACTGTGGAAATTGTGGCATATTTATGTCAATTTTTACTGATTTCATACACCGAATGCAAATATGGCGGCTGATGTATTATTCTTTTATATGTATGTTAATTAGTCTGACTAGCCTCATTTCAGAGTAAACATTCTTTTGAACTTTGCACATGCCAGTCAGGCTAATTTACATTAACACATAAAAGAATTATAATAAATCGGCAGCCATATTTGCATTCGGTGTATTGCTTTTAAAGGTATAGTCTTTTCAAATTTAACAGAATTAATTCACAGTTTGGGAAGAATTAGACTAGTGTGGATTTGATAGGGAATCAATAAATAAAATATTCAAAACAGGTAGCCTCAATCAGTGTGGCTCAGGCGCATGAGTACATGTACAAGCTAAGCTACATGTATACTTGGAGCCTCTTGTTTTGATATGAAAAGATTGAAAGTCCTTGAATAAAAAGTTCTAAGGTCTGTATAAACCATGTAAAAAGAGACCATGATGGGACTTGGTCGTGCGGAGAGAATCTTTCAGTCGTAATATATATTGTGCTGCTTCAAAAGGTATCATTGTTTTAAGAATTAAAAAAATTCTAAGCCATTTACATTTTGCCATTTTTATCTGAAAGCGAGTTTTGTTTGATGTCTAGTCTAAGTTGAGAATTACTGCAGGTAAACAATTAATTTTGTTAAGACTACTTGCTTGAGATTTGTATCTGCAGTAATATTAGACGTATTGATCAGCATCTAATTTGACTTCTCCGACCTATGAATATTATATGTTGAAATAGTTTAAGTCGTGTACAGGTCAGCAATTGACAACATCTCCAAACCAAACTAAAACTAAGAAATACACAGTCGCCTCCCCTAAGCTCCCTCCTCCCACCTCCCATATATTTAATTATTTAGATATCCCCCTATAGTTTTATATTCCTATTCTTTGCAGTGATGGGTATCCCCCTTTGCAGGACCCCCCTAATGTAGATGTAGATGTAGAAGCGATCACCCAAAATGCAAAGCCAAGGTGCCGTGGTCGCTTACGAGAGGTCAGACCACAGCAGGTCTTAACTAGGACAAAATGTTTGTTGTTTTGCATGATCAGAAATTGTTCTGTAACACTTATGCATTTTACATCTGTACAGTACTGGCATCAAAGTATGGGCAAGTGGTCACTTACCAGAGGTTAAAAACAATAGAAAAATTCAAATTGCCAGCATTGAAAGCGGTTCGGTCACTTACAAGAACTGGTCACTTAAGAAAGGTTTCAACTATAATATTTGTGATTTGACTGGAAAAAAATTAAGTTGGTATTTTTGAAAAATGGACTCACTTAGGAGAGGTGCTTGCTAACGAGAGGTGCTCTCTTAGGGCCTGTTTACATGGAGGGAGGGTAACCCTCCTAGCAGGGCTACCCTTCTAGAAGGGTCAAAAGATAGCCCTCCTTTACATGTGTAGGGTTATCCCTAGGGCTATCTCTGCCAACAAAGCCGCTGAAACCTGAAGCCATCAATAGATTAGCCTCGAAGTCGACGCCGTTGAATTCGCACTTCGTCTTGTACTCTTTGATATATTGAGAAGCAGTTCAACGGCTTCGGGCGTCCATGCCCATTTATATTTTTCACCTTTTTCTACGAAGAGTCTGGACGATTGGCTGCTTTTCTTTTCCTGTTTGATTTATTGCGTGACTGATCATGATCAAGTACGGCTCCGTCTGTCGAACCTTCGTTTGTTCAAGACTTTCGCCTATTAATTGAACACCAACATGAAAATGTTCTATTTCAGCAACCAAACTGTTGCTGTATCGTCCCGGTTTGGATTCGCCGCTCTTGCAAGCATAGTTCTCCGAAATAATTCTCCAGGTTTATAACCGTGCGAAGCCATGTTTATAGTTTGCGGTGATGTGACAGTAATCTGATCGCCCTAAACTTGACCCTCCTAGGAGGGTAACCCTACCACGAGCTTTTACATGGCTTAAATAAACAAAAAGTTGACCCTTCTAGAAGGGTAACCCTTGCAAGCAGATAGGGTTACCCTCCTCCTAGGGTAACCCTACCTCGCATGTAAACGAAACCGGGAGAAACAATAGAGGAGGGTAACCCTCCTAGAAGGGTAACCCTTCTAGGAGGGTTACCCTCCCTCCATGTAAACAGGCCCTAAGAGAGGTGCTCGCTTATGCAAGATGCTCGCTTATGAGAGGTGCTCACTTACATGTATGAGAGGTGCTTGCTTATGAGAGGTGCTCACTTATGAGAGGTGCTCACACATGGAGGTTTGACAGTGTTGAACCTCTCTAATACAGACACCAAAGGGACAGAGCAAAGCTCAAGTGTCGTATTGGAGAGGTGTCCATATTATAAAGGGTCACTATGATGATATAACTTTTAAGACTCCACTGACAGTTTTAAGTGAACAGTAACTAAAAACAGGCCCACACTTGTCCTTTAACTGCATCAAAATTGAATAATATATACAGCATACTACATTGTATTATATCTCAGCTACGAATATGCTGTATATAAATCACTGTTTTGAACTACAACACAATGCTGCATGTAAAAAAAGTAAATAAATATAAAGTACAATTCTGAAAACGTCTTTCTGATCAATATTTGTTTGTACAATTGTGTAACCATGCACAAACAGGAAATTGTATTAAATACACAAACTATCATTACCTGATCACTACAATGTCCGTAATGAAGAGGTTAAGTCTAGATATGTAATGGATAATTTGCTCTCGTGGGGCTGAGATTTGGTGTCCATTGTCCGTATTAGAGAGGGTCCATTAAGTATAGAGTTTTTTTAAAATATGTGAGAATGTTGTCAGGGCATGGGAAACTGTCTGTAATAGAGAGGTGTCTGTATTAGAGAGGTGTCCATAAGGAGTGGTTCGACTGTACACTAGCTAGTCAGGACAATTTTAATTTTTTTATAGTGGGGTTAAATGAGGAGTATTTACCATGATAAAGAGACAGTGAAAATCAGCAGTTAATTTGGTCTAAAACAGTCTACAGTCACATTGCATTTGACTTACACTGTAAATATGTTTGCTTTAAGGTCAGGTCTGAATTGAAATAGGTTATGACAAGTGATTTCTTGTGGTACATATGTAAAATGTTTGTGAAGGTCTCTGGGTGCCCTGTGGTACACCTCACAATACCTTATTATTAGCAATTATTATTAGCAATTAGCAATTATAATTGCTTTTCAATTAATTTTTGTGGGGCTAAGAATTTGCAAAAATCACCCAATATTGGCTGGCCATGGGTAAAATTTTCGAGATATTCAATGAATCAAGTACAAAAAAAGTAGTATTAGTAAAATAAATTGACAATCTTTTATTTGTACATTTTATTAATTTTGTACCAAAAAAATGTTGTTAAAAAAGTAAAGTTGTGTTCAACTAGAAAGTAGCGTTAAGGGGAAAATATGAGTATTTGAACGTTTTGATGTACAAGTGGTGCATTACCATTCTTTCTGTGGATTAAATAAATTCTTAGGTTTAGTTTTCGTGAACACTTGATGATGCCAAAATTTAAGGCATAAGGGTTTATAAAATTTTATATATTATAATATTAATTGTTTGAACAAACCCTAATCCTTTGAGCATTGGGTGGAGAGAATTACAAAGTAATCGTACTCTTACTATTTATAGGAGCTTTTACAAAATGCATATCAGGTGCTCTGATAACAGCTCTGTTATCGGTGGTAGGAATAAAAAATAAATTAATTAAATATTAAATAAATCACTTTATTTAAGTGTCAAAGGTATTTAGCATGCGAGTACTAATTGGGGGCACTTTCCAGATCTAATTGGAATTTGGAAGTGTTGGTTTTTGAGGAGAGGGGAAAACTGGAGTACCCAGAGAAAAACCTCTTGAAGCAAGGAGAGAACCAACAACAAACTTGACCCACATAATTTATGACGCTGGGGCCGGGAATCGAAACCTGGGTCACATTGGTGGGAGGCGACTGCTCTCACGACTACACCACCCCTGCTCTCCAATAACTCAAGCTAATGATATTATACATGTACAGTGTATGCGATGTTCATGTGATCATAAATTTATTACTATTTTTAATTAAACTTACATGTATTTATTATTCTTGGTCAGATTAACCTGTAAAAAGATGGTTGTGAGTAGAAGCACTGAAAATGTTCTGCTGTTGCCATTTGTTACCACTTTTCTCAAGTAAGTTTACTCTTTAGAGTTTATTGTCACTAATACTTGGCCAACTAAGTCTTCCTACTGTAAATACCTGGCCAACAGTTGCATTTCTAACCGTGCTTTGTTTTGTTTCTTATGTCATGGTGGCCCACATCTCAAGATAAGAAAGGAAATTGGGTGAACAAGTTGAAAAAGCTAGCAAATTAATAATGTTTGCTTGTTGTTGAATGCACTTGCTCAATTCATAAGAGGATGGTTCACATGCGGTTTAGTCAATAAACTATGTACATGCTCAAAGAGGCCTATCCTTGTACAGAATTCACTCTTTTACTGAATGTTGGCAAAAAACATTAATTAATTGTCTAGATTCATGGGGATGGCTGACAGCACTCACTTAGCATTCTTTATACCATCCATGGACACCCTAGTGCAGGGTTATAGGCCTGGGGTGAGAGGAAGATTAAATGGGAGAAATTGGTGACCGCCATTTTTCAGATTGGCAGAAATTATTCCCTTGCCTCCACCCCCCTTTCCCTCTTTTCCAGTAAAGCTTGATTTACACCAGCGACATAAACATAATTAGAAAATGGACATAACAACATAAAAAGTTAATTTGTTATAATGATAATATGTTGTTTGTCTTTCAGTTGCATGATGTGGACAAGTTATGGTATTCTTAAAGGCGATGCTGCTTTAATCCCAGTCAACATAATTGGAATGATAACACAAGTTCTTTACATACTTTGCTTTTTTCTGTATTGTACAGACAAGGTATCTGTTTATGCACTTGTATACATGTACATGTTAAGTAATTACATTGCAACTGGAAGAACCAGGGGTGTTACAGTCGAACCTCCCTTAATGGACACCATCAGGACTGCTTATGGGAGGTTAAAAATGAAGTGTTTGTATGTGGCTGGGACCATGACTATTAGTGTCCACTCATATATGGAAGGTGTCTGCTTATGGGAGGTGTTCTTGGAGGCACTCTGGCAGCTCTGTTAGAGAAACAAGACTAACTTTTCTACACCATCTAAAGTTAAAGAATATTTGCTACACATTGTACACCTTAAATAAATAGAATGTTCAATTCCAAAGATCAAAAAGTCTGGTCAGCTTATATCACCAGAATGTGTAATCTATTGCAGATGTTCCCGCAGATAAGCAGCACCCCCAATTTTGTGCAAAAATTTTGGGCAAATGTGGCTTATATGACTTATATGCCAGTTTTTACGGTGCATTATAAATTTCATGTTTTTAATGTATCCATTTTTTGCACAAGTGAATTTCTCTTTCGGACAACCAAAATTTGAGTGGCACTTGTCCAATGGACAAGTGGAAAGAAAAAAACGTTTTTTTCCCAGCATTATATACAGGTAAGTCTCAATAAGTGTCTGATCGGAGGTGGTTTAGGTAGATGATCAAATGCTAACCATGTTAATTAAGGATCTTCTCATTACAAGAATCACGTCACAAGTTCACGCTGTAGTAATCCAGCATTTTACAAAATGACATTAAGTTTTATTCTACAAAAACTTTAGACAGGACTTCAACTCTGGCCTTATTGGTAGAGGTTTTCATAAATGATGAGGTGTCCCTAATGTTGCATGGAGTTTGACTGCCAATGCACATGGAGTGATTAACTAACTAGATTGTGTAAACTATGTTTTTCCCTCTTCGCCACCTTTACCCATTGTAGATTTACATGTACATGTATTTGTGCAAAGTGACACTTACCTAAAACCTGTTTTGAGGTTTCTATAATCAGTTTTTCAAAGGGAATGGGTAATAAGCCTGTCATCTACAGTGTAGGACCATGCAGGGCAGCTCTTTACCAGGCCTCTTTCCCTTGGCCAGTCCAACAAAGCACGACCAACCAGGGGTTTTCAACCCTAATTCATAAAATATAGGGTATGGGTTTTTTGTCATTGTTAACCAAAAATCATTGTCAGCTACATTGTAGATGTTCAGCGATTCAAGTCAGTTCAGGGTACATGCAGTAGTTAAAGTGCAAAAGATTTCTCCTAAACAGGGTCAGGGTTTGATATCCAAACCTGGGTTGAGTCCCCCGCGCCCTTGCCAAGATCCTCTCTAGCATAGAGTTGTTATGGCCCAAAGATTTCACCACCATACAGGGCTGTCACTAATTTTTAAATTACCTGGGAAATGGAAAAATAAAGCTGGGGCAAAAATAGACTTTCTATTAGTAGCATTGCCTTGTTTGTCTATGGAAGTAGCCCAGGCCTGCTCAGAAGTGTAGTGGCCATGAAAAATCCCCATCCGTTGACGATAGCCCTGCCATTATAAGGTTGACCAAGGTATCTTTACCATGATTAATTTTTCTTTCACATTCTTTCCAAAAGGGTAAAGAACTGAAGAGTGTAATATATGCAGCAATTGTTTCCAGTTGTTTGTACATATACCTGATGCATTTAGTTACAGAAGATGCAACTAGGGTTGCACATCTTGGGTTTATGTGCGTCATTTTTACTATTACAATGCAAGCTTCACCACTGGCAGTTGTGGTATGTGAATACACCTGTATTTATAAACAATCTATGTACCTGCAGTACTCTACATGTAGCTGTACAATATGTATGTAGGCTGTCTCATAAAATACACTAGTTTATAGAGTATACATGTACATGTATATCAGATAAACAACATTTTTGTCATCACTAGTCTACATCAATTACCACTGCCATTGTCATCGCCATTATCATTGCTCATTATCATCACCATCACCATCACCATTCTCAATCCATATGGCTATTTTTGTAATGTTCCTTCCTGATTTTCTGTCTTGAAAATTGTCGTCATTATCTCAGTTCTCATTACATTTGGGAATCCGTCTTCAAGTGCTTAATATATGTTGTGGTTCAAATTTTTCTTTGGTTTGAAAATTTTCAAACCAGCTTAATTTTTATTTTCCTTTGTCTCAGAATTCATTATCATATTTTGAGACAAAGTAAAACAAAAATCAAACTGGTTTAAAATTTTCAAAAGAAAGAAAAGTTTGAGCCACAACATATCGAGCTGTCTCTTATTTTTCTTTTAGGTAGTCGAGCGAGCATAACAAAGTACTATATTGCTAATGCTGAATAATATGTATGATCATGTATAAATATTTAAGATTACATATTAAGCACTTATTTACACTATGCTTCCTTCCAGTATCAGTGGACCTGATTCATTGTAAATAGAGGTTATTCATCGTGAAGTTGTGTAATACAGCTGAGTATTTTTACAAAAACTGACGAGTAAAAATGCCCAGCCATGTTACACAACTTTTTGCTGAATAAATTGTTTATTATACGACAGTAATCTTCTCCTAAAACAAAGTTTTTGAAACCTTTTCCTTTGTGCGCAGTCAGAAGAGTGTAATAACGTGTCATATTTGCACTCCTTTTGATGCATATTTGCAGTCTAGAATTGCTATGTCCAAAAATAAATAATTTTATATTTCATTATATTGTTTAAATATAAAGGAACTCTGTAGTACATTAACAGGTCGAAATTTTGTAACTTCCTGCAGGCCAAAGTTGTGAGGACCAAGAGCACAGAATCAATGCCATTTGCTTTCTCATTCATGATGGTGTTGTTGTCTTTTCTGTGGCTTTGTTATGGAACAGTTGTAGAGGACAAAAATATTCAGGTAACATGATACTTACAAATATTATTTATTGAAACAATAAATGAGTGAATAATTGATTTATTTGTTAATTGTTTACTTGTGCGACAAGATGGACACACCAAGTGTCAAATCAAACAGATGAGAATTCAGCAATAACATTAGTCGTGGATATCTTAAAGTTTTTTAACGTTACTTTTTTTGCCTGACTCCTCCTTTCTCTGTTTTTTTTTTTTTTTGCACTTGTCCCAAGCCTCCAACGTTTTTCTAATCAAATATGACCGCTTTAATATAAACACTGGATGGAATATTTAGCGCTCACTCGTCCAAAATACAACTGCACTGGTTAATGGTTGGGATACACATGTTCATGTACTTAAAAAAACTATGATTTTATTAATATTGTGCTGTTTTTCCTTTTAGATTCCCAATGCCAGTGGTGTTTTGTTAGGTCTCGTTCAATTGAGTTTGTTCTGTGTGTACCCTTCCAAACCAACCAGTGTCAACAAAATGTAACTGTAAAACGTACTGTCAATAAATTAATTTAAAATGAATTTCTAACCAAAAAGAAAAGGAACACAAAATAAATGTTTGTTATGCACCTCAGTATTTATTACACCACTGAATTAGATGAAAGGAAAAAAAGTGCAGATTTTACTATCGGCAAAAAAAAACAAACATTATTTTAAATTAAATTGTTTTTTTATGCTGTCGAATGGTATAAGTGAAAGGTGGGATTGTTTTAAGCAGGGAGCCTTTTAATCTAATCAGCTAGTGTGGGTTGTTAGGTTTATCAAACGGTTTTATTAGCAAACCCAGGATAAACATTAAATGTGACATGAGTAAAATGTAAAAACGTTCTCTGGCTAAAATAGTTTTAAAAATTGAGCTTTCGGCTACTTATCTGCAGCTTTTGACGAATAGTAAAAAATTAACAGAGTGTAAGATAAAAACAACAAAAATTACTTATGAAGGGATCCATTATTTAAGAAGAATAGAATATTGTCAAGGTATCGGCTTTGAGTTATTATCCGCTTCATTAGAGATGGCGGTATGCCGCGACTCTAAAGTTTTTCACACTCTGTAGTCGCCTTTGTCGATCACCTGTGCTAATATTTCCAAGCATGCTTGGAAATATTTCACCCTTTGTTACCGTTCTTAACATTTCTGATGTGTTCTTTCTTTCGAGTTCCCGGTGGGGGGAGGGGGATACTAAACAAAGTTTTGTTCGGGGATGCTCCGCCCCAAGGTCCAAACCCTATCCCTTATATATACCGTTTTTGACAGAAAAGGTAACCCTTTCATATACCTTCCATAGAACTACAGAAGAAACACTGCATCTCTTTACGGTATGTTTTTTGGTAACATTTGAGCAACGTTTACTAACTTTTCACTTCAGTATGAACATTAAAATACTTTAATAGACGGATTAGCCATAACGTGCGTCCATTTGAGATATTTTGAAAGGCCCTTTTTATAGACCTAAATGGCAGTTTTCCCTACCATTTTCTATACTGTAACTCGTGAAATCCCAACCCTTTTATATATACCTCCAGCCTAAAAAGGTACCCCTTTCGGGCGGAGCATCCCCGTATAGCCCATTATAAGGAGTACCCCACCCCCTGGTTTAAGTTACGAAACATCTACCAGTTTCTCCGATGAAGTTCCAGGGGCACTCAGCACAGGGGTTCTTGTAGACTACATTAATTTGGAGATCAATTGGTGGTCGAAATTTTGGTGAAGGAAATTCTTGTTGAAGTGTCTTAAGGTGACTACTTGGAAGTGATCTCGCAAGTGGCTCAGTGAAAACTTTAATATAAGGAAGACAAGCGGAGTCAGAACATGTATTTGATGGCTCGTAACAGTTGGTCTATTCAATGTAGACTGTTCCAAACGTTCAGCTTTGACCTTTCTTTACTTTTATAAAGTTATCTAAAAGCGCTTTTGTCAAAGCTAAAAGAAAGTGCTTTTTCCAGTTCAATTTAAATCCTAAACAACCAGGCCCACATTTTAATAAGTATTTTAAATGAAATAGGGTTTGCAAAGCATAGCATTGTATGTAAATATTGACTAAAATTATCCATGACGTAACACTGGGTGTGACTTATGCTGTGTTCACGTCAGCACCGAAACATGTTTCAATGAAACGCGATTCCCGTAAACATGTTTGCAACTTCTTTGTTTATCAAAACACGTTTTACGCCTGGTTCTAGTTCGCATGAAATCTTTTTAATTACACATGAACCGAAAAAAATAGAGCTCGGACTTTCTGTTGTATGATTTGGTAGTATAATCTCACTTCTCAAGTTCTTCGGGAATGAAGGGCAATGCAATGTTAAACAAGGAGACGACATTTGCGATAACTTGTTTAATCTGGCTTCGATCGAAACTACCTCGTGAGGTTGTTTTAATTATGCTCAGAGTAAACATGTTTGGATCATGATTCGCGCAATGCGCCGCCTGATGTGACGACTTTTCACAGTCAGGAAACATGTTTCATTCGTGATCACATGTTTCGTGAAACATGTTTCGCCGTAGTGTGAATATAGCATTAGGGTGACTTAGTCAGACGAGTGCAACATGCGAGTGCATTAAGTTGTTTCTGGTTATACAGTATGGTGTGTACTCTTACATGAATATGTATCTGTTATGAAATAGAATTAAATATTGTTTGGTGGCATATAATAAATGGTTTTTACTCCTTGTTGATGATCATGTATATAAGTTTTTTTTTTTACATCTTACCACTGCCCTGACTGATATAGTGTATAATCAGGACTAAGCTTGCTTTAAACTTGCCTTATCCTCTTGAAATAGAATGTAAAGATCGCCTAAAGCGATGAAAGCAAAGAAATCTAAACTGAAGAGAAAAAAATACGACAAAAACCTCATAATTCCACCAGAATGACAATTTTGATTTCAGAAACCGCGTTCACGAAATCAAATTTTTAAAACTGTTATTCTCTTTCATCCTTTTGATTTTATCCACAACCTGCCAAATACCCCTGACCCCGAAATGAGCGTGTTCACAGTTTAATCTCGCTCATAGGCTCAGTAATTAACGGCAGCTGATACAGGTCCTGAACGGCGCCAATCTTCATCAAACATACATGCAGTCAATTATTCAATCAGTCATAATATTTGCAAACAGAAAAGCCAGCAGTGCAGGCGTTTTGGTAGGCGACTGCTGAATTATTAAAATTTGTCTAGTGTTTCAAGTTGTCGTCATTTTGTTTTTTTAAAAACGTCGAGAGCTGAGAGGAGTATTTTCCTTTCCTCACCCCCCCCCCCCCCCCCCCCCCCCCCCCCCTCCCCCTTCGTCACCTTCCAGCCTGCCTGCCACACCCTTGGCCACGTCTTTTGACTCGCCACACTCCGCGGTTTAACTCGGCGCTCGTTCGCCTCCAAAATACGCTTGCTTTGCAAACTACTGCAAACATTGCTTTTTATTTTGGGATGTTCGTTCATTTCCACAGGTTTCTGTCAGTTTCATTTGAGAAATGTACGGTAAAATATATATCAGCAGTGAATAGCTCTGTGTGGCAAATAATTGAGATCAAGATAGTGATTTTCCTTAGACCGTGAAATAGTTAGTACACTAATAGAGGTTAGTGGATCTTATTTCCATTGTTTTCTTTTGTGTCTATTTGACTATTATACACTAACTACTAGAAACTGTTTCAGTGTCTAAGGAAAATCACTCTATATAAGATCACGGATAGAGATTGGGTACAGCTTTACCATACAGTACAGGCAGCCTTGAATTGAGAGAAAGTTTTCATGGAAGATCGGTTCTTATTTCCACCATTTGCGTTAGTGACTCCTTTACTAGTAGATATAAAACCTGGATCTCATATGTTGACAAAATGCCTGAACAACAAATAACCAATCTGGTGCAAACCTTATACCTGGCATCCTACCAACGGAATATACCGCACCAATGACCCAACAAAAAGCAACTGCTATAGCTAAACGTTTTTTAGTAACGACGTCTTCGTGTCGCAAGGCAAATTTCATTGCCACGTAACGCTCGATTCCGATCACAACCAAATGATAGAGCGTTACCATGCAAAGGCCGCGAACTGTTGCATGAATAATAGCCTACGTGTAGCCCTCCCTCCCGTTTTTTCTCGGGGGGATGGTACGGCTACACGTAGACTAACTGAATAACATTATAACTAATAGTAATTGGAAATTAGGGGAGTGCGTTCGACAGGGTAGGGTGATGGTACAGGGAGTGAGGAAGTGGGAGGTGGAGGCGAGGGCCAGTAGGCGGTGGTGGTGGTGGGTGGTGGTGGGGGGGGGGGGGGGGGGGGGGGGGGGTCAAGGAGTGGCAGTTATTATATCGTCATATTCTCGGGATATTTTCAGTTTAGAACTATACAATCCAAGTCTTGTTTTGTTTACATCAAATCGCTTTTCAACCTATGAAATTAATGAACAAACACATACAAATGGACAACAAAATCTTCTTTTGAAAAAATTTATTTAAAAAAATAAATAACCTGATTTGCCAAAAGCAGTTATTGTAAAATTTGACGTCTACAGAGGTCCATCTCTCAGTCACAGTCTTCAAGGAAGAAACAGCGTGACATTTGCGTTACCTTTTGTTCACATTTACATACATGCAAATATATCAAGCGAATAACATTGAATATTTGACAAACAGCAGCACAGATGTAATTAGGATGATGTGATTCAAACATAAGCTTACACGATCTACAATGAAACTAAACAAAATCATAAAGAAATCGAATGTTATTTAGTAAAACAGCAATGATAAGATAAGCAAAAAAAAGGAACACCGTGATGCAGCCGTCTATATTTTTAATACCTGAAAACAGCAACAACAGCGAGCAAAAACATGCGGGCATAAGTTACGGGGAAGAATTGTTGGATCCAAACAGAAAAAAAATCTCAGCCAACCATTATTTTACTTGCCGTATGACATGCAGAGACCCATGTAGAGATCGACGCGGATCGACAGCGTTCGTAAACAGACCCTGAAAAGTCCGTGGCTGATTTTGCCGTCAAACCTCTGCCAGGCTTCATTTCACTTGCTATGTGATAAAAATCGGTCAATTCTCAACTTTTTTCCGGCCGTTGAAAAGCGTAAAGTTGCTTTTATGCGCCGCAGATTAATAAGCGAAGCGAAAGCGTCCTTCTCCGATCGGCAGCAAGCTCTATGACAGCGAGGCCAAAGTAGATACCAGTTCCCGCCCGTGAAGTTGCCCTTGAAAAACACAAAAGAATCTTCGGGGGGGCTAATCGGATAAAGAAGCACGAGAAAAAAATCTCTATTTTTTCCGCTAAAGGAAATTGCACAGGACACTCAACACATGATACAGGACATTCAACACGAAATTAGGATCGCGTTCGCAGACGAACGCAAAAAGCGCAATACACAGGTGAGTTTTTCCTGTACCCCATGAAAATGTCTGGCGATAAACGCTGGCTGCACCATGCCCACTGCCAGATCTGTAACGGCCATACAAGCCAGCAGTATGTTTAATATACATGGTTTGAAGCCTTGGTTTTGTCTTGACCGCAATTATGATAAGCGTGTTCAGTAGTATGATCAAAGGACATGATAGCGCGTTTAAGATAACGGACAGCACTATAGCCTGGTTTCCATATAATCGCAACGATCGCAGCGATCGGTTACGATCGACGATCGCTGCGATTCTTGCGACCCTTGCGATCATATGGAAACCAAAACGTTGCTATCCTTGCGATTGCGATCGCAGAGATAGAAAATATGATCGCAAGGGTCGCAAGAATCGCAGCAATCGTCGATCGTAACGATCGTTGCGATTATATGGAAACCAGGCTTAAGAAGAAGTGGTCAACTGCGATGTACTCGTCACCAATGACAGATCTGGGGCACCATAGTATGAGGGGTCATCTCCGCCAAAATCCTGTTTCAAATTCTGTTATGTAGAACCTGTATATTTTATCACTTTACATCAAATTCTTTTCTCAAAACAGTAAAACTGAAATTGTACCAACAGAATAGAATTTAGGGAATCAGAACGGAATTTGAACCAACAAAACAGAATTTAAAACATCGTAACACAACGGAACAGAAATTGGAGCGATAGAACGGAAATTGACGATGTCCCAAATTCTGTTCTGTTTTCCAACGAACCGAGTGGAACCTGGGTAAGAACCAGTTGCACATTATAATTTATGATGATTGTGTAAAATGGGGGTGGCAGGCCTGCACGACTCTTACCTCATGTTTTTAATGCCATTTGCTCCTTCTATATGTTTTGAACGGGTATTATACATTTAGCCGTTTGTAAAGGAGGATTTTAGTGACTGTTGAGTGTAGACTGAGTTTTAAAACCTTTCAAAAGCCGCGTGCGACGGACTAGAGGTCAAGTCTGTCGGTTGTAGTTTCCCGTGGTGTTGCGCTTGTAGATCAGTTTGACCTCATTTTAGCGTCCCATTTTGCCTGGCGGTTGTTGTGTTGTTTTCGCCATTAATATTGGCATGTAGGTTTTTATGTAGGAAAGGTTTGAATTTCTCAAACTTTTTTCTCTGAAATACCGGACATGACAGGATCTGAAATGATCTGTTGGCCGTGAATGTCTTTCCTGCTATTTATGTCACGCTGGGCCAAGCTATTTTAGATTTGCCTGGATTTGTCTTTGCAGTATTTTAATTTTCAGGATCCCGGCCAAGCTTTATAGCAGAGAGAGTTGTGGCTTAATAAGCTATTCAACTTGTAGAGAGTTGAAGTTTGTCTCAGTGAAGGCTGTAATTTTAGCTTCCTTTCGCTACGCTTTATAGCTGCGTGGAGCTCCGTTGGCAATTTTGACAGTCTGGCGACTGCTTCGTTTACGCCACTATTTCATTCAGGCAAGACCATGGTTTCGGTTCTCCTCTCGAACCTCATCAGTTGCCGGGTTTGTATTTGCTAGTTGCTACCTTTTCAGCAACGCATATTTGTTGAAACCATTCTGCTCGGCATGATTTTCAGGTCTTCAAATATGCATTTATTCTTGGTTTTCACGTGACGTCATCAAATTCGAAAATCATAAATTGTAATGCCTTCTGAATTTATATGTCCACCAGGTTGAAGATGACTTAAAAATAAATCTTTTCACAAGTATCCAACCCGGTAGCGTCTTTCGTTTTGAAAATACAGCATTTTGAATTTCTGACTTTTCACCCTACGTGACACCAACATGGCGTCCGTGACAAAGCTTTTTCCTATGAAACAAGGGCCTCTCCTCGTGATTTTTGGCACTTTGGGCAGTTAAAGTATTAGGAATGCAGTTTATGCGAATGAATAGTAGTTCACGAGAGAAAAGTAATCGCTTTCAGAGCGAAAGTGAAGTCCAGATGTTTTTATTGATTTCCGGCGGCCATCTTGGTGCCCCTCGGAGGAGCACCAAGATGGCGTTTCCATACAAAGCTCTGTAAATTTGAGTCGAGTGCTTCGGCGAATAATTCAACAACGGGATACTGCACAGATCTGAGACTTAGCGAAGTTTTTTATTTGTTACTCTTTTATAACATTACAAATTATTGGTTTCTTTCACTAAATAGTTTCGATTCTAAAACATTATATCTTGGTGTCCCTCCGGGATGGCGTTTCCATACAAAGCTCTGTAAATTTGAGTCGAATGCTTCGGCGAATAATTCAACAACGGAATATTGCACAGATCTGAGACTTCGCGAAGTTGTTTATTTGTTACTCTTTTATAACATTACAAATTATTGGCTTCCTTCGCTAATTCGTTTCGATTTTAAAATTTTATGGCGTGACAGTGAAAACCAAGAATACCCTTGGTGTGGATCGAATTTCCTCGTTTTCCTCGTTTTCTATTCTATTGGTTTTCTATTCAATAGAAATTTCGATCCTCTCCGCTTGAAGCTAAGCGTGTGTTTCTTTGGAAAGCATTATTTGAAAATTTTAGCACTTTCTTCTCTTGGCTGAATTGAGGATATTTCTAAATGCGAGCGCTTACGTTTCCTGCACATTCCTTCTTAAGTTCGGAATGGATGCTATTAGATCAGTGCTCATAGTTCTTGATTTTATCCTCTGCCATATTTCAGTCTGAGTGCTTAATTATTTGTGTTGATCTTACACAAGCTAAAACGGGGCCTAACCTGGTAAAAGCTTCGTGCTTTTTTTGCCGGTGGGGGCCTTGCAAAAGAGGGGCCGGCGGAATACGAACAACTGTATGCTGGTTATTAGCCTGATTAGCCTGCGTTTGTGGCACAGAAGACGATGGCCGAGCTTCTCTATCGCTACAAGTTTCAACTGCGTTCTCGGATCCACTTTTATGAGCCTCGATCCGCCTTGAGGAGGTCTTTAACCTCTTCGAGCAAAGAGATGCACCTCGCGGGAAGGTCTTGATCTTGGCGGAGCGTCTCTCCAAGCAGCCATGTTGAAAATGGAATAAATTTTCTTTGAGCGGGAAGAATCATCATAAATTATAATGTGCAACTGATTCTTACCCAGGTTCCACTCGGTTCGTTGGAAAACAGAACAGAATTTGGGACATCGTCAATTTCCGTTCTATCGCTCCAATTTCTGTTCCGTTGTGTTACGATGTTTTAAATTCTGTTTTGTTGGTTCAAATTCCGTTCTGATTCCCTAAATTCTATTCTGTTGGTACAATTTCAGTTTTACTATTTTGAGAAAAGAATTTGATGTAAAGTAATAAAATATACAGGTTCTACATAACAGAATTTGAAACAGGATTTTGGCGGAGATGACCCCTCATAGAATTGAAACATTTATTGTCTTGGTAATATGCTTTTATTAATAATAATAAAAGTAATAATAATATTGGCTGTTTAACATGAATATGATCAAATGTACATCACATATAAAATCAAATAAAAAATTTAATCTATAAAGGCCCTGTCACACTATTGCGTATGAGAGAAACGTATGAGTTGCGTATGAAAATTCATAAAATAATTTTTATACGCACAAAATGACCAGCGTACTTGACCTATGAGTAACGTACCTCTTGCGTAACTCTCGCGTATTCAGCGTATGCCTAGCGTATGCTTAGCGTATAAACCATACGTCCGAATACGCACAAAATTTTTAAGCATGCTTAAAAAAATTTTCTGCCTCGCCGTATGCCAGCGTATGCCACCGTATGCGACCGTGCTTCAAACGTATACAACCTATGCCTAACGTACCCCCAGCGTATGTCAGCGTATACCAGCGTATGAGTGATATTTTTCATACGCTGGCATACGCCAGTACGATACGCAATAGTGTGACAGGGCCATAAAAATCTGTCTCAATAACAACATTCACGGCCGTCAAAATTACACACGGAATCAAAATAATTTGCACGAAACATGAATGGGAATTAAATAAAAAACTCAAAGAGATCTTATTTTAGATAACGCGAGTAAGAAAATAAAAATTTTGTTGTCTTGGTAAGAAACTGAAATCGCATTTTTTAAATTTATAATAGTGCATGACTGGACAATAACATTGATTGTTTTTATTGCGCAAATTAACATGAAATATGATCAGATGCGCATCACATCTAAAGCCTGGTTTCCATATAATCGCAACGATCGCAATAATATTTGCAAACAGAAAAGCTAGCAGTGCAGGCGTTTTTGTTGGGCGATTGCTGAAGTATTAAGACTTGTCTAGTGTTTGTCGTCGTCTCGGTTTTTTCAAAACGTCGAGAGCTGAGAGGAGTATTTTCCCTTCCTCTCCCCCTTCCCCTTCGTCACCTTCCAGCCTGACTCCCACACCCTTGGTCGCGTCATTTGACTCGCCACACTCCGCGGTTTAACTCAGCGCTCGTTCGCCTCCAAAATACGCCTGCTTTGCAAGCTACTGCAAACACTGCTTTTTAGTTTGGGATAGGATGTTCGTTCATTTCCACAGGTTGCTGTCAGTTTCATTTGAGAAATGTACGGTAAAATATATCTTGGCAGTGTATAGCTCTGTGTGGCAAATAATTGAGATCAGGATATTGATTTTCCTCAGACCGTGAAATAGTTAGTACACTAATAGAGGTTATAGTGGATCTTATTTCGATTGTTTTCTTTTGTGTCTATTTGACTATTATACACTGACTACTAGAAACTGTTTCAGGGTCTGAGGAAAAGCACTCTATATAAGATCACGGATAGAGATTGGGTACAGCTTTACCGTACATGCAGTTCTTGAATTGAGGGAAAGTTTTCATGGAAGATCGGTTCTTACTTGCACTATTTTCGTCAGTGACACCTTTGCTAGTAGATATAAAACCTGGATCTCATATGCTGACAAAATGCCAGTATATACCAACCAGTGGGTAGTTTTTCGTGCGATCTTGTCTCGCTACTCAAACGGGATAGTACTAATTTTGCTATTCACTGGAATTTGCGCGCGAGTTTTTTCCCTTTTTGTATTAAAAAACATAACGAGCCAGACGCTCTTAGCAACCAAAAAAATAGATAGACCTCCCTCTGAGATATAGGGCAATTTGCCCTATATCTCAGAGGGAGGTCTAGTAATTTCCAGCATGCCAATGTAATCTAATCCCTTCTGATGACCATTTCTGTTCCACGTAAGGCGTAAAAATCTTTAGGCGTGAAAATTCATTTCATGCACGTTTTTAATTAAGATTCTATTTTTATGAGGGTTTTAGAGGTCTTGCTGCGGTTTGACAGGAAATTGCTTGTGAGATGTAGTTTTTGAACATGAAAACTCTTTATGGTTTTTATGAAGGATCTTATGGGCACAATAAATTTAAAGAAGGGTCCAAGTATTAGAAACAACACAATAACAGAAAACGTCAGCCGCTTAGATATCTGCAAAACAAGAAATTTAGATTTTTGTTGGTTTTGTACGACTGAATATTAAACAGCGCGGTACGAGTAAGGGCTTTTACTTCGGGTGGAAGTCAACTCTGTCCGGAAATTTTCACGGTGTATTCAAGCTAACGAAATGTAGCGATTCGGAACGGAAACACCACAACCTAGGTACAAATATAAACATCGTTCTGCGGTAAACAAGACAACCATGTCGGCTTTCTATAATTATTGAACTCGAAGTTCGGTGTAAGACGTAGTTCGTATTAAAGACGGCCGGCTATAATTGCTAAATGTGGATTCCCTCTGTTACGGCTGGCACAAAGAAAATAGGAAGCGAAATTATTGTTGATAGCTATAGCATTTTTGGAACTACATTTATATTTCTGTGTTAAAACTTTTGTAACTTGAAAAACAACTGTAATAATTTTGTTGTAATGCTTGCTTTGTTACACACACAAAAAGACTCCAACCGGGTGAACCAGAGAGAATATACAACATTTGCGTAAATTTCATGTGCGTCTCAAAATATTGATTAATGTTATAAATCCCTTAAGTGCTCAGGCATACGGCGATGCCAGGACTCAAACCTGGGTGAACCAGAGTGGATTTCTAACATTTGCCTAGATTTCATGTGCGTCTCAAAATATTGATTAATGTTATATATCCCCTAAGCGCTCAGGCATACGGCGATGCCAGGACTCAAACCTGGGTGAACCAGAGAGGATATATAACATTTGCCTAGATTTCATGTGCGTCTCAAAATATTAATTAATGTTATATATCCCTTAAGCGCTCAGGCATACGGCGATGCCAGGACTCAAACCTGGGTAAACCAGAAAGGATATATAACATTTGCCTAGATTTCATGTGCGTCTCAAAATATTGATTAATGTTATAAATCCCTTAAGCGTTCAGGCGTACGGTGATGCCAGGACTCAAACCTGGGTGAATCAGAGAGCCTATAACATTTACCTAGATTCCCGGCCAAGATTTCATGTGCGTCTCAAAATATTAATTAATTAATGTTATATATCCCTTAAGCGCTCAGGCATACGGTGATGCCAGGACTCAAACCTGGGTGAACCAGAGAGGATATATAACATTTACCTAGATTTCATGTGCGTCTCAAAATATTAATTAATGTTATATATCCCTCAAGCGCTCAGGCATACGGCGATGCCAGGACTCAAACCTGGGTGAACCAGAGAGGATATATAACATTTACCTAGATTTCATGTGCGTCTCAAAAATATTAATTAATGTTATATATCCCTTAAGCGCTCAGGCATACGGCGATGCCAGGACTCAAACCTGGGTAAACCAGAAAGGATATATAACATTTGCCTAGATTTCATTTGCGTCTCAAAATATTGATTAATGTTATAAATTCCTTAAGCGTTCAGGCATACGGTGATGCCAGGACTCAAACCTGGGTGAACCAGAGAGCCTATAACATTTATCTAGATTTCATGTGCATCTCAAAATATTAATTAATGTTATATATCCCTTAAGCGCTCAGGCATACGGCGATGCCAGGACTCAAACCTGGGTGAACCAGAGAGGATATATAACATTTACCTAGATTTCATGTGCGTCTCAAAATATTAATTAATGACTCAAACCTGGGTGAACCAGAGAGGATATATAACATTTGCCTAGATTTCATGTGCGTCTCAAAATATTGATTAATGTTATGTCATACGGCGATACCAGGACTCAAACCTGGGTGAACCAGAGGGGATATATAACATTTGCCTAGATTTCATGTGCCAAAATATCGGTTGCTTAATATCCAAAATTAATTTTCATCATATTCCTGGGTGACACAGAAAGGAAATAGAACGTTACCTGAATGGTGGAAACAACGCCGAATTAAGCCGAGCAATAGTACAGCAACATCCAGATCGTCCTTGTAAACTCTCCGATCATAAAGCCCGCCATTGTTTTACGCTGCAAGCTGAACCGTGGCAGAAACGCCGCATTTCTTCGAATTTAGAACAAACCAGTCTCTCAAATCGCTTACCGTAGGCAGCTCAAATCGTCGAATGTCAAAGCAATGCATCGATGCACTCGCGGGAAGAATGACCCAATTTTCCCGCTCTTCTCATATTATTTTTTTATTGAAATCCAACCTCCTAATATGTCAAAAAGGCAATTGAACCCCTCCAAAATGACAGGATGAGCTCCACAGGAGTTTGTACACAATCTGATAACGTACAAGCATTAATTATCAAACGCTGCAGCTATGAAACCGCAAATCAAATACGATGACGGCTGCTAAGCAGGCCTATGATGTCACTTCATAGCAACCAGACCTTACGTTTTTTTGAACTTCCGGATCGCTCTGGCTCGTTATGAAAAAAATAAAATAAATATTTAAATAAAGTAACTATTTTTGGCTGGCTATCCACCGGTTTCAGGTATATACTAAAGCAATCAGTATTCATTTAATGTCGGTGAAGAGTGGTAGATATTTACCTCTCAGCAAATGTCGACCGCTAGTAAGATATGAGCTGACAGCTTTGTATCGGAACGAATCAAAAAGCGCGAATCCGATTGCTCATTTCTAACTTCTCTACTAGTAGTATATGAGCTGATAGCCTTTTAGCAGTGAACCAATCAGATGTCGAGGGCGAGATTGCTCATATCCAGAGGTTGTCCACATAATAATGAATACCTATTACTAACTTTTCTACTAGTGGGTTATCAGCTGATAGGGAACCAATCAGGGAGCGCGATTGCTCATATCCCGAGGTTAGCCTTGGGGCGGCACTACGGGAAGCCAAGTTCATGGTCTCTTCAGTATTATGTTCCCTTTCACAAATCAACACTTGATTTTCTTACTTTATAATACATCTTGAAATTTTTCAATTCCCACTTTTCTGACATTAAATCGTTTTATAGCCCAGGGTCGCTACGTTCTGCTCGATTCTCCTCAGTGTCAACGTTTATTGTTACCATATTGATATCGCAATGATGTTGCGTTTAAACCCAGTTGTAAATAGTGCTGCCAACCATTAAAATGATTAACGAGTAAGCTGAGGATCTTTTAATGCACCAGTTAATGGATTTTTTCCATTTGAGGCAATTTAAAATCGCCATCTGTCGCACCAAAACCAACAGACTAAACCGAACCAACATTGAATATTATAAAAACGTCAGTGCACATGAAAATGATATATTGTTCAATTTATTCACTCAGTTTTTCAACGAAGTGTTTTTACTCGCAGAAGTGTTTTCAGTTTTTTCATATCATTGTTAGGCTACATTACATTCAATATATCTAAAAATTAAGACAAAAAACGGCTTTTTATTACTAAAGCTTAGCGGACACTGATTATGATGTAAATTTGCCAAATGCAACTAATTCAAAGCTCATTGTCAGAGAAAAATCCAATTAGTCTTTCACTCTTATAATAATAATAATAATAATAATAATAATAATAATAATAATAAACTTATATAGCGCTACTTTCCAGAGACTCAATAGCGCTTTACAATAATTTAAAATACAGGCTACAGCTAAGATCAAATAAAATAAATCAACATAAATGAAAATTCAATGAATAAATAAATATTAATTAATGATCATCATAAGCTTGTGAAAAAAGAAGAGTCTTAAGTTTAGATTTAAAAATGTTAACAGAGTCGGCGTTCTTAATAAAATCCGGCAGAAAGTTCCAGAGTGACGGAGCGGCAAAAGCAAATGACCGTCCACCGTTGGTTTTGAGGTTCCATTTAGGTCTGATTAGCCGAGTTTTTTACTTGAAGAACGAAGAGTTCTTGAAGGATGATAATAAGACAGAAGATTTGTTACAGTAAGTTTGTTAGTTATTCATTGAAGCCATCTGGTTATGTAAACATATCTTTCTATAAATATAAAGAATGATTTTTTCCCTTTTATTTAGAAACAGTCTCAGGAAAAATAACTGATGACAACGTGCCCCAAATTTCATTTGTTTTCATAACATTTCAGCTGATTTACTGAGCTGCGGGATGTTAGTCAATAGAAGTCTTCAATCATGAAAGTTGTCATTTCCTATGAATTACAATGTCAATTAATCAATGGCTTTTTTATAAAGTCCAATCAAAGCCGATGCAAATATAAGGTAAAACCTATTTGATATGCTGCTGTACTTGGGTAAGGCTGTCATTTCACGCATCACATACACCTGCTGCTATGGTGCTTCGGCTTCGTTGTCTTTTACTCAAACCTGCTTAGTCAAAATCAGACAACAAGATCCGTAAACTGACTTCAACTGACTAAACAAACCGTGGCGTGAGTTGAATGAGGTAAGTCGCACTTTAAATTATGTGAGGCGTTAACATGGGTATTATTTGATAATTTTAATATTAATTTTGAACGTTGTTTAAATCAACAGAAAATAAATTAGACAACTGGCTGTAAAGTGAAAAAAAGTTATCACGCCGAAAGCCGACGCCACGACGCATCATTTTGACGTAAGTCGTCATATTTTTTTTTCGCAGCCTAGTTTTAAATATTCTTTTCGTTCCCGTAGTTGAAGTAAGTCGTTTTTACAACTTCTAAACCCCGAGAAAAAAGACAACGGCTAACAACAATCGTTGTTGACAAAATTGCATGGCGCAAATATGTCAGCAGTAGTTTCCTTTAGAAAGCTCCACTTGTAATTTCTCACGGTGCGTCAGTAAGTCTAGCTTTTTCAGGAGCCTTCTTTTTCTTATCGGGGAAATGAAACTAGTTTCTCCTGGTTGAATGCTACTCGCCACGCCGTGTAATCCCAAGATTTAATTACAGAAATATGAAAATCTTCAATTTTGCTGAAAGCAATCGACAGATCGGCCGAAGAGTGACAGGTCTTCTTTTAAAGAATAGTTCTTTATATTTACGCTTTGAGGTACTGACAGCTTACTGAAACTTAATCCAATGCATATCTTAAAAAAGAAAGATCTGGGGTGTTAATACCATTTACATGCACAACCCATCTGGTTGAAAATTTCATGCAAAAATCTTAAATGAAAAGACTAAATAAATGCAAATCAGCTGGAAAAACTATAAACTGAGAACACTAACTGGCAGCCTATAATTTCTAAAGCTTTCCCAACAGAATGACGCGAACCATAATTCACTCCCGAGTTGTCAGGAATAAACCCCTGAGTCAATTACTTATCATGAGAGGCAGTCGGGTATGAAAAAGACTGAGTGAGTGAAATATTGATTGATTTAGTTTCGTAACGAAAGCTGCTAATCACAGCATACATGATACAAAGAGAAGAGGACAGAAAGAACGTTCTCGTCGAGGGAAGCAGTTCGCCATTAGTTGTAGCCGTTTAGGTTTTCGTATCTCGTTTTTTCATGTGCTTGAAATATTTCTTCCCATTGTACTGGCTGTGGATAAAAAAGGCTGGACTGATTCATTTTGTCTCTACAAGGTTTATTTTTTATTTCAGTTTTATTTATTTATTATTTTAAAAAAAAACAACAGTTATGTGACAGAAATAATTAAATCACAAATACATTACAATTCATGACATATTACGTGTATCTTGAAATTTAGTTTTTCAGTCCCTACTTTTCTGACATTAAATCGTTTTGTAGCCCAGGGGGTCGTTTCTCGAAAGACCCGGTAATTACCGGGTCCGGAAAGTTGTTTTATTTTCATTGAAGATTGAGGTTTCAAAAGTTAATTTGCAGATAATACGATAAAACTATCAGTTAGCAAAACAAAATGGACTGGTTTGTTCGATCGAATAAGCGTACCTTTTCGGCCAAACGGAATTTTGGTTTTTGTAGTTTACATTTCTCGTTTCCAGTTTAGCTTTCCAAACTTCAAGCAGCTTTTAGCTTTTGGCTTTTGGCTTTTTAGTTTTACCAGCATTCCACTTTTGGCATTCAGTTTTTGGCTTTTTGTTTTCGGCGTTATATTTTTATCGCAGCATTCTATTTTCGGTGTTTGCGTGTTAGCTTTCGGCTTTCGGCATTGAACCATTTGGAAAATCCACGATTTATATCTTTTAAGCCAGTGGTCAGTCAAGCGTGCGATCTTCAGCTTTCGGCTTTTGGGATTTCGCATTTTGGAATTCAGTTTTTGGGTTGTTGATTTCAGTGCCCGCAATTTGGCTTTCACAATCCGACTTTCAGCATTTATCTTTCAATTTCCAAAACCAATTAGGCTTTTAGATTTGGAAAATTCCCGGTTTATGTCTGTAGGTTTTTTTTAAATCGTACAGTCGAACCTCTCCTTACGGACACCTCTCTAATACGGACACCTCTCTATTACGGACAGTTTCCTATGTCCCGACAAAATTCTCACATATTTTCTTTAAAAAAGACCTCTATAATACGGACCCTCTCTAATACGGACAACGGACACTAAATCTCAGCCCCAGAGAGCAAATTCATATAAACTTAACCTCTTTATTACGGACAATCCGGTGATCAGGTGATATGATAGTTTGAGAAAGTAATACAATTTCCTGTTTGTGGTTACAAACATATATCGAAACTGAGACGTTTTCAGAATAGACCAATTCCGATATATTAAAATTCATACTTGGCTCCGAGGCTTAGGGGAATAAAACAAAAGAAATCACATTGAGGTTCAGCGTTGAATTATTTATTTCTTTTGCTTTATTCCCCTACGCCTCGGAGCCAAGTATGAATTTCAATATATCGGAATTGGTCTATTGTACTTTATATAACTTTTTCACATGCAGCATTGCGTTTAGTTCGTTTCGTTTTAAAACAGTGATTCGTCAGATTCGTATGCATTCAGTGTAGCTGAGAATTATACAATGTAGTACGCCACTGATAGACTTGAGTGTCTCAATGCTGTATATTATCAATTTAGATGCAGTTAAAAGATGAGTGTGGGCCTGTTTTAGTTACTGAACCAAAACTGTCAGTGTAGTCTTTAAAGTGACGTCATCGTGGTGACCTCTCTAATACGGACACTTTGCTCTGTCCCTTCGGTGTCCGTATTGGAGAGGTTCAACTGTATCTTCAATTAATGTAACTTGATTATAATCAGTCAAATGTGTGAACTTTACATGTAATACTTTCGGCTTTCAGGGCAAGATCAGTGACCTGACTTTCTACACGTTGACCGGCAATTAATTTGACAATTCAAACTATAAAATCTAAAAATCACTTATAAATACACTGAAGTTTTTATCCATTAACCTGCTTACAAAAGCGAGATATTTTCCTTTCTTTCTTTTTGTTAAAAATGGTTGATTTTTGTAGACAAAGCAAGTTTTGAAACCCTTCTGTGGTGGTATGTAAGATCACACTTTGTGTTGTTGTCAAACAAATGTGAAACATGGCAACAAGCTAAGGTTTGCTTTGTAAAAGTCTGTCTTCGAGCCGAGCGGCGCCCATCAGGCCGGTACTAATCTCCGGTTTCGTTAGCATGAAGCGACAAGGAGTATTTCTACTCCCCCCTGGATGGGATGCCAGTCCATCGCAGGGTTACCGCCCCCCCCCCCCCCCCCCCCCCCCCCCCCCCACTCTCCACCCCCCACCCCCAGCATTTTTTACTTGCCGGTATCCATTTATGCCGGCAAATCTATTTATGCCGGTATCCATTTATCTGGGTGGAGAGAGGCACTGTGAGAGAAAAGTATCTTGCGCAAGAATACAACACAATGACCCCGGCCAGGCTCGAACCCGGACCGTCCGATTCGGAGTTCAGCGCACTGATCATTACAGTGAAACCCATTAAACCATGAACGTCTAAAATTATTTCTGGAATGTTTATTGTTCTGCGACCAATCAGATTCGAGACGTAACCGCAACAAACCGCAAGAGTAATTAGCTGAAAGGTTTCGATCACGAAACGAGTCGGTGGCTTTTGCCGATCCACGATGAATTCTCAGTTTCACCGCCGATTTACAAACACTCTGAAATTGTTAATTTTTTTTTCTATTTCAGAGTTTATGCATAAGCAAAGAATAACTATAAACAATAAACGATATTTTACTGAAAAGAGATAAATAATCGAACAGACACGGCTAAAAAAGCGCGTCTGGGAGCAGAATAATTGTATTCAGTTTTCGATTTTTTAAAAAACGGCCTCTCTGGTGTTGTCAGTTATAATCATTTGTAGGTTTCAGCCTTTTCCCTGTTTGACCAAAACAGTTTACTGAATAAAGTTTGCAAAAGTTTCCCTTTACCTTACTCTGGTGCGGAGAACAGTGCATGCAAATGTCATGAAGCTCGTTCACGGCAAAACTCTTCCGTCATGTCACGCAAGCCGTTAGCCGAACAATTTACGTTATGGACATGAAACAAGGAGCTGCATAGTCATACCGCACTAATCGAGACCTTTGTTACAAAGACTTTTTTTTTATTCAAAATTCTTCAGAAATTCCAATCCTGAAAAAATTTGCACATAGTTGTTTTAGAGCTTTGTTTATTCTATCTCAAGTTGTGCATTGAAAATTTCAGACCTAAGGTTCTTCTATAAATAACAAATTAATCTGTATAATCCATGTTTTTAGAAATGTTATACTGTAGTCTTCAATGTTGCTTCAATTCGTTTTCCCAAATAGATGCTTACCAAAGTAATCCCTTTCACTCATTTAAAAATTCTGCAAGATACATTGTCACATCAATAAAATACATGATTGCTCTTTTCAAACTTTCTCTTTGTCCATGCACCACATCAGCAAATATGCTTTGTCCTGAAGGCTGTGCACTGAAAAATAGCACTTCACGAGATTCTATCAGATCAGCCCTTGTTATCAGTGGATCAATACCAAACGTGGCATCACGAGTCAGATTGCCTCCTCTTTCCTCGTACATTCTCACTGCCTCAGTAACAGTCGGAATCAGTGCATCTGATAGCTGCACTGCACATGATGTCTGAGCCATGTTTACCACTGGTACACATCCTTCTGGTCCAGGAACCCTGTGGTGATTCCATGAAGAAATAAAGTGTTCAGCAGCATCATTTGCAACAAACATTGTCACCCAGGATACACAAAACATTGTTACTGGGTGCTCAAAGTCAATGTCTTCCTCTCTTTGTATCTCACAAAGTTGTCGTTTTATAGGATAGTTTATCCTTTCATTGACCTCAGGCCACAAGCGCTCCGAGACATAGTTACTTGTAGATGGAGTTTGCCTCCAAGGCAAACGGCTCTGATTAAATCGATATCTTTTCAACAGTTCTTGTACAAAGATACAAAGAACAAACTCCCTTCCATGGTCCATTCTTATTTGGTCAAATAACCCATACTTAATCAATGCAGGTCTAAATAAATGTTCGTAGATGAGAATAGGATTTTTGATTGGCATGGTTACTCCTCCCAAAATAAACCTTGAGCAACCATCTATTAAGTAAACGTGCGTCATTCCAAACGTCTGTGCTACTTTTTCGTTTTGGTCAAAATGTCCTTTATACCCAAAATATGGAGCGAAATAAGGGACTGGATTTGTCCGTTGCAGTGTATCCAACGTTCTGGCTTCAAAAGCCTGCGTTGCGACTCTACGACAAGCTTCTGAAATTCTCCTCTGACTGATTGCTCCTGATGTTATCCCCAGCATGGCCCTTAAGGGGGGAGAAACTTAACTACAAGGTGGTTGCTATGGAAGAGTTCCAAACGTCATGTAATGAGTTTCTTTACTTCCTCGGCTATGATGTTTGGTCACGTTCATTCTGTTAATGGTACCATTAAATTTCGTAAGTCACAGCCATATTTGGTAAGTCACGTGACCAGAACATAAAAACCCTTAAAACTCAAACATCTTACATTTTTTTCCAATAAAACCAATGTCAACGGCTTAAGAACATCCTAATAAAAAATCTGTAGCATGGATTTGTTAAAATTCACGTAATTGAAAAAGCTATGACGTCATAAAGGTGTATTTTGATACATTTTCTTTAATAACTTTCCTGTTTTTTCGCCTAACGGTAATTCCATGCTACAGATTTTTAAAAAAGTTGAATTGCTTATGATTCGGCAAAAAAATCAGATTTTTATCTCGTTTCCTTTGAGTTTTTACGCTTTTTCATTCTTACGCGCGGTTGGGGACTGGCACTAGTTACGCATGTGCAATGTCGATTTAGTGATGTCTTGTGTTCAGTTTCATAGTTCCCACCACATTAGCAGTTTATGACACGTGAGAAATGCTAACCATGAAATAATGTCCCTAGCAACGACTCCAAAACTGTAGTTAAGTTTCTCCCCCCTTAAACTTCCCTGCATCATCCTTCTGCCATAACTGTGACCATAAAGACCGATATGTTGAGAGACGATGTCATTCAGTTCGTCGTTGGAAATGCGATGAATTGATCTTTCATGACAATACCTTCTGACGCTTCGCTCAGTTAAACCTCGAAGGTATGGGTATTGTGAACGGTAATAATCACTTATTTCGCGATGTGAAACTCCTCTTTTGACTAAATCTCGTACAAAACCCTCGTCTGCAACTTCTCCCAAGGCAGCCATCTTTGTTTTGTTCATTTCCATGCTCCCTCTGCCAGGGTATTGAGACGCAAAGATTTGCGTTGTGGGACGTGGGACTCGGGGATACGAGATGAGAGTCCGGGACAGGGAGGCGAGACAGGATCGGAGAAGCGGGGACGCAAAATCAAAACAAAACATAATAAAAACACTACATGATGCCTTAACTAAACCTGGGCGCAGACGTCTCTTATTACCAATTCCTTTATTCAACGAAGGAAAGACTGACCCGTACGGAGAAGAGCTGCTGAGCATGGTATGGTTTTTGTCCTCTTTGCCCTGAACAGGGTATACAATTTTACGTGAGTCTGTCCAAAACATGATCTGAATCTGTCCTAAACAGGGGTATAGTTCTCGCTAACTTAGCCCTTGTGGCGACTTCTCTTGTCGTGATTCATGTATTCATACAAAGGTAAAGGATGTGTCTGCTATGTTTTAAAAGCTCAGATCAAGAACCACGAATGTTTGGGTATAAAGGTGTCGCTGAGCGTCTGAAACCCTGACCCTGTAAGAAAAAAAACGAAAATACCTACCCGGTTTAGAGAAACACCCTTTATTTTAGGACCCTGTCAGTAGGACAAGGAAGAAAAGATACACTCTCTTGTTTTACATAATTTGCCAGACGCCGCCAGACGCAGGCAATTTCAAACTAAAAACCATGCTCCTTAAACAATTTCATTTTTTTTTACTGCAATCCCATCCATGTATCTTATGACTTCGCTACTTTAAAGAAGTGTTTTTTGCTCTCATATCAGTCCGATTAGTAAAAATACAGTATACCGGCAGTGTTCTATGCCACGCCCCTTCTCTTCTGTGGTCGATGTTATATGCATTTATACTACGGCCAGGCATCGCGGACCCAGGTTTTATTTGAACCCGGCGTTTATTTATAGACAGGGGTAATTTTGTCACTTTATTTTAAACTTGATCCCGTTGGCCCAGCGTTTATTTGATCACGCGGCGTTCAATCGAGAAAATACGGTTTGTCGCCATACATCGTCATGCATCATCGCATTTCCTGTGGGAAAGTTTTCTATTGCCAGCCCACGTGCCTAGTAACGTGATTTGGGGTCGAGGTAAGCATTTTATTGGTGGAAAAAATAGTAGCAAATACCTGCGCGCAGCCATGTGGCCGGGTTCACTTCATTTTATTTTCAGCTGCTGTTTTTTGTAAGAAGCCTAGTCCAACATGAAGATCACATTCAATGGTCGCTCTGTACATTTTCCCTGTAGGGAGATTGGCACAGGAGAGCTAATGAACTTTTTTCAAGTTGAAAGACTAGGCATGCACTTAAAGATTAAGAGTGGAACAAATAGTGGTTACCAAAATATCTGGCCAGATGACTGTGGAATGTTTATATGTCCACAAGATGTGGATGTTGCTTTGCTGATTGCGATGAAAGAAGAAGGTCGCTCCGAAGAACACCATCAGGGAATCACAGTGCACAAAAACCCAACATATTCAGCTCAAACGAACCTAACACCTGTGTACCCACATACCGGATCGTCAAGCCGAGTTCCTGCGCGAAGGGGAAATGCAACAATGCACCGTTTTCTTCAGAAAGGTGATGAGCCAGTTCCCAGTTCCTCCAGCACCTTCACAAACATCTCTAGATCGTTTGGTACTCGACCAGCTCCATCAGTGTGGAACAGTACCAGTGCAAAAAGAATGGCTGGAAACAAACGACGAAAAGGAAACAATGAAACAAAGTCATTCAGGTTGACAATTTTTGATTCGGACAGCAACGCTATGCAAGACATGTGGGACGTCCCCATCGATCTTTCCCGCCTCTCACAGCTTCATGGCAATTACACTGTCTTCAATATCACTAGCGCCCTTGAAAGTCAGTTGGGAGAAGCAGATCCGGAAGCCAGAGTAGTTGTCACAGACATAAAAGGAAACCCTATCAAGGATATGGTGACCACAAGAGGTTAGTTAAAATGTGCTTTGTTGGTCAATATTAAAATAAAGTGTTTAATTTCCATATGGCATGATTCAAAGAACCCTAATTTAAAACATCAACGATAAAGAATGTTCTCGAATCTCCGGTCTTTGTTTATAATTTTTCATTTTTTACTTTCACCAATGATCTTATTACTTGGCAAAATTATTTTTGCCGGCGCAAATTGCCAGTCAACGTAGAAATTCATGCTATGTATGCAGTAATTCTTTTTAATTAAGCGCCAGTTTATATATCTGAACACTTACCGATTATAAAGTACTATTTTTTTTATAGCGACTTCTTATTTGGCGAATTGAGCAGCTTCTGATCTCTGCGACTAAAATTTTAGTTACATTTAAAAAGTGGCGGAAATTGAAAAAGAATGCTAATTTATGTAGCGCAAAAACGGCTATGAAGGGCGATTCAGGTGCGCGCGCGAAGCGCGTGTACGAAGATACCTCCCCCTCCTTTTCCGCTCAATGCTTTGCGCGCGCGCCCTAATTTCCCTTCCCCTCCCCTTTCTAGCACCTACTACGGAGGTTACGCTAAAATTAATAGCCAGGGTAACACAGTAGTTAATTGTGTACGGCTTGGGAAAGAGGGCGCAATTTAAAGGATGCTTGCTCGAGGGACACGCGCGAAAGCGAGAGGCAGCACGCACTCGCACTGAGAACACACCCCAAAAAAAAACACGAAAAAGTAATGATTTGTTCAGCCAAAATCAAATCCTGAAATTCTTTACTGTAAACTCGCATCGTGCTTGTAAAGAAAAGCGCGCAGAAAATTGTCAACGAACTACTACACGCTCTTAACATTAAAGCGGCAGTTTTCTTGAGGAGATATTTTTCGCACTTTAGGTTGACTGAACATGCATGAAACTTGATTTCATTTTTGACAGATATTGCTTTTCTTTCTAGGCAACTTTTTTTGGGCAGCACAGAAAGTTTTTCGAGTGTTCTATATTCGAAACTTCGAAGAATGGAAGCCCCATGTTTGGAACTCTATAAAAGCCGATTACGGCTTCCAAAGCGAAAAAGAGGACGACGATGATGTTGACTTTGTGCTTCCATCTGTACCTGTACACACAACTTCAGTCCCGACTACTACACGCAGCAGCAGCAATACAGAGGCGAAGTTAGATCAGATTTTAGAGAAACTCGAGGCTGAAGAAGAAAAGAACAATTTCAAAGATATCTTCAAGTGTCTTATCTGCCGTGAAACGGCATCATCTGTCATGGTTTCATGCGCGACTGGATGTGGAAGGTTTCTGGGCTGTTTCACTTGCCTTTTTCATGTCCAAAGCTGTCCACTTTGCCGAGAAAGTCTGCAATGTGTGACTGAGAGGAAGCCGCTGCTAATACCTGGCCTGGCCGCAATGTTGGGCATCCCAGATATATCTCTGAAGTCGGCATTGAAACAACTGGGAGCAATTCCGGAGCCAATCAGCGACGACAGTGACCTCGAATTGGAGGAATCGCGTACTCTAGCAACCGTCCGCAGATTGGGAAACCCAGATACAAATAATAACCGTGACACTACAGAGAGTTCGCCTGCACAATAAACTATTTTATTATTAATCTCATAACATGGATCCTATGATGGTCTAGATTGTTGTGTTTTGTTACAAGCACCGCGCAGGTGTAGTGGTCCCACTGAGTTTTAAAATATCGTAGGATAACAAGTGCGAGATGTCTGTGTACACAAATATTCCCGACACAACCAGTACTTTTCTTGTTAGTTCATTTTTATAAGGAGTTTAGCCGATTTGAATTGAAGTATCGAATATATCTATGAAGTTTTATGAGCCGTTCCGTGTTAAGCTGCACTGCAACTGACCTTCATATAGCTTGACATGAAAAGATGTATTTTCATACTGACTTCAGTTCCTTATGTCACGCTTACGCGATCGCCTTAAGGCTGGTTTTCACTAGCGACGGAGTCGGAGTCGGAGTCATAATCAGAAGAGTAGAGCGTTATGATCTAGTGAAAACTGCGTTCTGATTCCGCTTACGACTCCGTCGCTTACGATCTAGTGAAAACTAGGTTGTCGGAGTCGCAAGCAGAAGCGAAAGAACTAAAGCAATCACAAAGCGTGGGAACGAGCATTGCGATTGGTTTATCCTTACGCTTTTGCTTCCGACTCCGACAATCTGGTTTTCACTAGATCGTAAGCGACGGAGTCATAAGTGGAGTCGGAAGAAAATGGAAACGTTCTGATTCTTCCGACTCCGATTCCGTCGCGTTTATGACTCCGCTTACGACTCCGATTTTTGATTTTCACTAGGTCATAAGCGCTCTTACGACTCCGCTTACGACTCCGCTTACGACTCCGCTTACGACTCTGCTTACGACTCCGACTCCGACTCCGGCGCTAGTGAAAACCAGCCTTTAGCATCCCTCAGTTTAAAATTGGCCCACGGTCCCTGATTTAACCGTTCTGGTCGTTCTGCCTTCTTGATATTTTAGTAGACTGTAATTTCTTTAAAAAACTGTTACAAGTTATAGACAGTGAACGTTGATATTGGCAACATAGAAAATAACGGCAATATTGCTGGAAATATGACCACATTTGTTTGTTTTGGTTCAAGTTCAAAGGTATGATCATTGTAATCATGTTTTTTTTTTGTACGATATCTCAGATTTTTTCAACTGACATGAAACTAGAAGAAAACAAGTCTAATTGCTGGTGTGATTGCGTAATAAATTACTGTCATCTGTTTATTTTTTGAAACCTGCTTGTACTATTGCTGAATAAGTAAAGTATATCGCGGTTTACAATGTTTCCTCATTAGCACATACGCCCCATTTTCTAAACAAGCTACAAACAAAGCAAAAATTATAATAGCTGTAAAACACTGCTCGGTACTTGCTTGAATTTATCAGATGTTAAAAATTCAATTTTTTTTATTTGCCGTTAGCTTTAGCATTCATTGGATTTTAAGGGTTTCTTTGAAGTTTTTAAATATTGTTTATAGCGTCTGTCTCCCGAAGACTGTATCAGGCCCGAAAATATTTTTAAAACTCATTTTTTTTTTTTGAACGACGGTATAGTTTTCAACCCGCAAAACAGCCGGACTTGTTTTAATGCCTAAATGAAGCAAAATATGTTTATGATAAACTCGCTGCACATAACACAGCTTTTTGGGTCCGAAAATTTTCGGGGCATTCGGCAAAAGCACGCCTGTTGTCTATAGCCCAAAATTAGAGAGATTAACATCGCGTATTAAATCTTTACCCACAAACGGCAGGGGCGGTCATGGAAGCCGCCGTTTTGTAGACGATGAGACCTGCTTCCCTATAAAAATGACAGGGGTGATCGTCGAAAATTGTCGAAAAACACCCTAAAACTGCTGCACCAGAATCTCGTTTGATGGGCGTGGCTTAAATGGATTATTAACCCTAAGAGGTACCAATTCTAAACTGGTTCATATTTATCGGCTCAGATACCCTAAAAGGTACCGCAATAATACTAACGGTGGTCATTTTAGCACCCTAAGCGGTACCACGGTACCCGGGCTGCTTTCATGCATATACTATACGACGGCAAACGGCAGACGACAAGCTTAATACATTTCCTGTTTGCGGCATACGAGATGGTTAATCTTTCTCATTCTCTGCACGCGGCGAGTTGATGTTTGCCGTAAACGCGATGTTTATTGTCAAATCACTCCCTCTAGCGTGAGTCTCCTTCGCCGAACGCCACATGCTTCTCACCCCCTTTTGCCATTAAAATTCAACGGTTATGGCTCCGTCAATTCCAACCCCGCTCATGCCCCCCGGGCACTGATTTGATAACTTTTCCTTCCCAAGGGTGGGGCATTTGCTAAAACAGGTCAACCCGGACCGGGGGTGGGTCATTGTCAAAAAAACTTGTTTATTTTAAATTTCATGATTGTCCCAATATAAAAGATAAAAACTGAGTTGAGTTGCTAAACGTCGGCGTTTGGATCTCGCACTTTTGTAAAAGGGGTTTGTCAAGACTGCACGACTCCTTTCCGTCGGTTGCCACAATCATGATAATTGGCGCCTTTACGGTTTTCTCTAACAAACATGTCTTTAAGTAACTTTCCTCTTTTGTACGAGGATCTGGTCCCATGGGTAGGGCATTTGGGTTGGGCATTTACACTCTTACAGAAGCCCAATCGTGGGGATTTGTACGTGTCAGTTGACCCCACTGTGGGGTATTTGCAACATTATTAAAAAAAAAAAATACAAATGCTCGGGAAGGGGTGGGGGATAGACGGGCTTGGAATTGATGGAACCATTACTTTCGTCTTGACCACTCGTCTTCAGGTAGTCCTTAATATTGCTTCACAAGTAAATCTGTGGCAATTATCTACAAACTGATCCTAAAAAAAGTCTGTAGGTCGCCCGGGAGTCGGGACCTCCCGTTACAGCTGCAAATATTTCGGCCACGCAACGCTGCACTAAACGGCCAAAACCACAAGGCCCTGACAAGCGGTCAGTATAAAATATGGACTGCGGACTACGGACTGCGGACTACGGACTGGGTATAAAACACGGACTATGGATAAAACGAGGACTGAGAATCATGGACTCGGTATAAGACGCGGAATGGGTGTAAAATAACGAGGACCGAAGCTGTAAACATAAAATATTGATTTACCTCGATAAATATGTAGATTTTTAATACGTAGGGGTCGCGGCATGTTACTTTACAAACGTTTGCTCTCTTGATATTTGAAAAAAAAATTCAAATAAAGGAAAGCAGAAATATTATCTTAATTCTCGCAATTTTGCGTTAACGTTAGCATTTCGCATTCACGGGTTGGCTCGAAGGAGCCTTTGATTTATTTTTCTAGCATGTGAAGATCGAAGGGGGCTCTGCTCGCAGGGTATATTTTTAAAGCAGATTGTAAATAAGAAAAATTGCGAGAATTAAGATAATATTTCTGCTTTCCTCGATTTGAATTTTTTTTCAAATATCAAGGGAGCAAACGTTGGTAAAGTAACATGCCGCGACCCCTACGTATTAAAAATCTACGTATTTATCGAGGTTAATCAATATTTTATGTTTACAGCTTCGGTCCTCGTTATTTTATACCCAGTCCGCGTCTTATACCGAGTCCATGATTCTCAGTCCTCGTTTTATCCATAGTTCGTGTTTTATACCCAGTCCGTAGTCTGCGTTTTATACCCTAGTCCGTGTTTTATACCCAGTCCGTAGTCCGCAGTCCGTAGTCCGCAGTCTGTGTTTTATACTGACCGCCATTGACCGGCGAATTCCCAAATGCTGAATGAAAGGTACAGATATACGCGCTTGACTGATTACGATTTACATATCGAAGATCACTGAATACTGAAACGTACAAATCTATAAATCGTAGATTTTCCAAAACTAAAAGCCGAATTGGTTTTGGAAAGCTGAAAGTTAAATGCTGAAAGTCGAATACTAAAATCGACAACCCAAAAACCGAATTCTTAAATGCTGAATCCTAAAAGCCGAAAGCAGAGGATCGCACGCTTGATTGATTACACGAAATACCGAAAAAGCTACAATTAGGGTGCGTTCCATTGGGAAATCCGTTTTCGGATTTTGAAATCCGGATTTCGGATTTCCCAAAAAAAAAACGCAAAATCCAAAAACGGATTTCCAATTACCAAAATCCTTCTCCGCGATGGATTTCCATAAACAATGGAAATCCAAAATCCGGATTTAGATTTTGAAAATCGAAATTCGGATTTCCCAATGGAACGCACCCCCAAATACCGAAAGCTGAAAGCTGAAACCTGCTTGAAATTTTAGAAAGCTAAACATGTAAATGACGAAATCCAAAATTCTATTTGGCCGTAAAGGTACACTGATCGCTAGGACCCGCGCTTTTATTCTTTAGATTTTGATTTCAATATTTGGCTTCGGGCCCGAAAAGTTACCGGGAGTTTCGAGAGACGGGCCTCAGGGCCGCTATGTTCTCCTCGATTCTCCTCAACGTTTGTTGTTATCATTGATATCGCAAAACCGGCTTTGTAAATACTTCTGCCAACCATTAAAATGATTAACGAGTTAGCCGAGGATCTCTTAATGCACCACTGGTTAATGGATTTTTTTTTTTTCCATTTGAGGCAATTTAAAATCGCCATCTGTCGCACTGAAACCAACAGACTAAACCAAACCAACATTGAATATTATAAAAACGTCAGTGCACATGAAAATAATATATTGTTCAATTTATTCACTCATTTTTCAACGAGGTGTTTTTACTTGCAGAAGTGTTTTCAGTTTTTTTACAGTCTCTACAGGGTTTATGCCGTCTTAATTCAAGTTAGCCAGTTAGATCTTTTTAGCCTATTTTCATTGCTTGTACTACAAGCAATGTGCGAGAAGTGCAGTTTTCAACTGCTAGAAATTCAGAAATTCGGTAACGCTCCCGGAGGGGGGAGGTACTCAACAAAGTTTTGTACGGGGATGCTCCGCCCCGAGGTCCAAACCCTTACCCTTTCATATACCGTTTTTGGCAGAAAAGGTACCCTTTTCATATACCTTTCTTTGAAAATGGTACCCCTTTCAAATAGCTTTTAGGTGTGTCTGTTTGATATATTTTGAAAGGCCCTTTTTATAATACTTAAATGGCAGTTTTCCCTACCTTTTTTAATACTTCAACTTGTGTTTTCGCTACCCTTTCCTATTCTTCGTGAAATCCCGACCATTTCATATACCTCCAGCCTAAAAAAGGTACCCCTTTCGGGCGGAGAATCCCCGTATAGCCCATTATAGGGAGTACCCCCCGGGGTAACACTGCAAGATAGAAAGGTTGGAATGGGTATTGCCCTTGGTTTCGCTTAATATTTAGAAGGTTGCGTTTTTCTAAGAGTTCTTTACGCCAGATTTCTAATTACCTATATATGATCTCAGCCTCATTATCTAAAGAAAGTCGGTCCAATTTCATTGCATGCTTATCTATCTGCATGCCCACGGTTTTGAAATTTAAACATACGAAATATATCCGCATGCAAAAAGCTAGCTAAAAAGGTATCTCTTTGTTCACAGAAGTTACAATCGAGTTTTCTATAAAAATCGTATTTTTTTTCTGAACAGGTTTGATATTAGCACATTGCATGCAATTATCTTACTCGCGTTGATAATCTAATAAAAATTGTTTTCCTACGGTAGGAAAACAGTTTAGCTCACCTCAGTGTCAGCTTACTTAAAGTGCCTATGAAATGAAATTTATTTTTTGTTGTATCGAAAGTTTCACCTTTTTAGACCTTGGAATAAAAGGTTTAAAGTGTTAGGGACGATGCGAAATGCTTTTTTTATGGTCTCAAAGTTAGGTTGTTGGCGCTAAAAAGTGGCTCCAATTTGTGCGCGGCCAAAACCAGTGTCATATTACACTGTGACGTAAATAGTTGTACAAACGGCTGCGGGAATATAGAAAACAAGAGAGCTGACAAGAGACTTCGCTAGAGGTGGATCAATATTATGTGGCGAGCGGCCTCAAACATACGAGATATTAGAATTCTTCGATAACAGAGGGTGTAACAAAGCTTTATTTTGCTCCAGAGGAAAATAGGCCGGCGAAATACACGAAATTTGTTCGTCGACATCGGAAAGGGTACGTCAAGCGATGTTGTTTTCAATGAAAGCGCTTATTGTTAAGATTAATATTATTTTGCAAAAGAAAATAACATTCCGGCCGGTGAGGCCGTTTAATCAAGCATAATTTTTCCAATCCATATCCTGTTTGGAAGTTCCTTCAAGCCTCGGCTCGACTGGAGAGCCGTCGAAGTCAGTGAGGCCTACAAAAATATACTGACTCGATCGGCACTGACTGGCGAGTAATATAAATGTTTATACGGTATTCCGAATTATAAAATTCAAAGTGCAGCGACGCAAGTGTTCACTGGAAGGCGTCTATTCTACGGAACATCTATCAAAAATCTACACGTACAAATGCGTAAGACTATTCGAAACAAAATACATCGCTGAATCATTGCGTGTTCGATCAGATCAATTTTTATACAATGAAATATAAATCAGACATAAATGTAAACACGATACTTTGAACTCACTTACAAGCCGCCAAGTGGTTAAAATTTCCAGAAACGATCAATCGCTGGCAAGACACTGAACTAAGAAGCATAATTATTACGTATATACTTGAGTTCAAACATTTTGAATAAATAAATAAAAAAATACGCTATCAAGGCACCTTGCCGCTAAAAATACACCATTCACATTCAATTCAGCAAGCCGCCTGAAAAACACCACCTCGGATATGCATAACATATCAGTATAATTTAGAAACTTTCAACTAGCAAGCCGCCAAGACATATCCTTCGCATTGAAAAAAGAACTTTAAGTAGACGAACGAATTGCCAAGCCGATAAAATAAGTTCATAACCTCCACGCGCGATCAATGAACTTCAGAGAAGACCGGCCGAGTCGCTAATGCGCTAATATCATGATTGTTTGTACTACAAATATATCGTTCGCGTTCGATAAACGCTAGTCAACGAGCCACTAAAAAGAAATAACAAAAACGCCTCTGCGTTCAATAAGCTTACAACTCAACTGGCGAACCACTGAGACGCTGTGCTACTGAAATGTATACCTTTCACGTTCAATAATCTAAATGATCAAAGTCCGTCTTCTTCATGTTCACTTCCTTCGCTCAAGCGGCACAGTCGGTTCGTCCCGCTACGGCAAAACTACAGTGGACACGATCATTTCAGTTGATCAAGAGTGATCCGAAACTGATCCTCTTCACCTTCAGAGGACTGTAAAGAAACAAATTAGGCGCTGTCTGACATTTGTACAGCCAAAAACGTTGGCAAAATGACCATCACGCTAAAGGATTCCAAGGGAATTATAGCGTAAACAAACCAATGTGTCATACTATTTACGTAATTTACGTCATCACGCACGCCCACTCGCCCCCAGGCTCTCCAAAAATTGGAGCCACTTTTCAACCGAAGTGACGCATCTTCGAGGGGCTAAAAAACCGATTTTCTTTCTTTTCCTCGGGAAATGATTATTGTTTTCGTTCTTTGGACATAATAAACTAATGAAAAACGAAGAAAAAAATTCATTTCATAGGCACTTTAAGATTAAAGGCGGGCTCTAAGAGCCATCTCGTGAATATGAAACAATGCACGATTAAGTCCACAGATCGGTTTTAATTTTTTATACTGAGTTTGAAGTCAAGGAATTGAAGAGTAAAACAGATTTATAACGACCAAAACATCTTAGTGTGACATAAATATGCATTGTGTGAAACTAGACTGTCTGGACAACTGGATGACGCGGTAATAACGCTGGGGAAATAAAAACGTTTACTATAGTACAGTACAATACAATACAATACAATACAATACAATACAATACAATACAATACAATACAATACAATACAATACAATATCTTCTATTTAAACACGATAAAAATTAAAGTAATAACAAGTAATACACTGGGGAATTAAAAACGTTTTCAGATGATGGAACGAGTGAAATTGCATATCTGTCCCCGTATACTAAACTAACATTAATCCTAACAATCCAGCAAAATTAATGGCTTAAAAAGGAAATGTATCTTATTTTTCTAATTGAAGGTTAATCAAGTTCTCAATAAAACCGCGCTACAGATCTCTCTCATGCGTGATTTATCGTGTTTTTTCCTGTCATATTAAATAAACCGCCAGCTAGCTTACTTGGGCTTAATTCGTCATTTTTTTTTTCAAAACTCCAATTTGTTCTCTCAGGGGATAGGCCAGTGTGTCGCCTTTTATCAGATCATTTTAGGCTGAGCGCCTTGATCTATATTTTGAGCTGTATTCAACGTATACAGTTCAACATCTTTTTTGTTCATCAGTTCAACAAATTTCAACATTCTCAATACCATTTACAAAACAAGGTTCGAAATTAATTGAACAGTCCAGACATTATATCGCCAGTTTATCGTTTGCCTCGAATCAGCACTAGGAGCAGGGAGTCTTAAAAGTTGTCTTTTTGTCTTCAAGCGTCTAGATCTTTAAAGGTGCACGTAAAAACGTTTATGAGTTACGCCACTACTAAATGGAGAACATTAATAAATGAACGCTATAAAAATGCAAGTCATTCTGGTGTTTTGTAAGAAAACTCGGTCTAAGGGGAATGGTGTTTCTTAGACGCGATATGCTGATGTCGATAAAAGGTAAATATAGATAGGAAACTACCAAAGTTACTTTCCTGTGTTTAATTAATAAAGACTCCAAAAGCACTTCGGTGCGGTTTAAAAAGCTTATGCATCAGAGTAAGGGGAAGCGAGATGTCCGAACCTATATATAAACTATTAATTAGAAATGTAAGAGATATCTAGAAGTTTCTAGAATGTTTGAAGGTCTCTACATGCGAATATTCTATTTCGTATGTTCAAGTTTTAACTCGCTGAAAAGGTATCTCTTTGTTAACATAAATTGCAATCAAGTTTTCTACGAAGATAACAACCTTTTTCTTAACATATTAATTATGCTTCACGGAACATTGCATGCTTACGCTATATGTTTTTCTCTCTTCAATTATCTGGCAACACTCTGTACATGCATCATGCAAATAACTTCCTTTCCATGACCAGATGGAAAAATGTAAACAATATTGTTCTTTGTATATAAAAAAGTCTTTTTAATTCCTTTCAGCACGCAATTAAAGTTGCTAGTGGATATTGCCAAACTGAACGTCAAATGTACATATGATTATGCGAACCACAGAACACCGCTAGAATGACGCAGATAAACTCTACACCTCTTGTGACTACAACTAACATATCCTCTGGAAATAACTCAAGTTCCCCAGGACTCGATACCGATAATCTTGTAATCCTCTTAGTATTTTTGGCCCTTTTGGCGATTCCTATCATTGTCATCAACTTTATCGTGATATTCTTGGTTTGGAAAAAGGAGACCCTTCGTACACCAGCCAACATTTGTCTGGCTAGTCTTGCATGCTCCGATCTTCTCACCGGGTTAACCGCCATTCCACTGATCATTATTTGTTCGTCGTTAGAGACAAACAACAGGGTTTGGTGCTTAGCAATGGATTTTGTAAACAGGTTGTTTTCAATCTCAGCCATTCTTCACCTACTGGTTATCGCTTTGGAAAGATACATAGTTATTGTCCACCTCGTTAGACCAAATAACCTACTAAGTCGCAAGAAATACGTTGTCATTGTGTCAGCGGTTTGGCTTATTCCATTATGCGCTTCATTGATTCAACTATCATGGCTAAATTGGGAAGATGGTGTGCCTTACTTGAATGGCGTCTCACGAACTGAGATCATTTACGACCTCGTTTGCATATTCGGATTTGTCTGTCTTCCTTTATTGGTCATTATAATTGCCTACTCGAGGGTCTTCTGTGTTTTACGGAGACATACCAAAGCCATAAAGAAACAAGCAGGCCTTTTTGCGTCAGATTTAAATTCCAAGCCGTCGCAAAAACACAAACTAAAAGAAAAGCGAGCGACGTTGATCTACACTTCTATGATTGTGTTTTACGTGATAGCTTGGTTTCCGTACTTTCTTATAACTTTGTCTCACGACTTGGGCGGAGGGGAAATGACCACTAAAATTCCGGAATGGTTGCGTAACACCTTTTTGTTTACCAGATTTTCCAGCCCGTTAGCAAACCCTATTTTGTACACCTTTTTCAAACAGGATTTTCAAAAAGTGATCGGAGCTGTAAGGAGAGGAGGATTTGAGGCTCAAGTTGAGCAAGTGCCCCCCACCTCGCCTGTGGTGAACATAATTCAGATGAGAACCTTGAGAAAATATTCAAACGCCGCTGAAACGTGATCATTAACAGTGGTCGGGATCTGGGCCCCCTAAAAACAAGTCTGGATCTACGATTAATTAGGAATATTTAACAATAATTATTATTCACGGAAGTGGGAGTGAATAGCCAATCACAGCGCGTGTACAACACTATCTAATGGATTGTGTTGATCTTGGTTCATGCTTTAATGCTTTAAAGGGAGGGTTTCACGGTTCGGCGCCGTGCAAGCTATGGCGTAAGCCATTTAAATTCATTGTTTAGACCAATCGGAAGAGAGAGATAACTCTGGCGGGAAATTTTCCCGTGAAAATGTCGCTGATTGAATGGATGATTATACATACCAATGTGCGCCATGAAAGCCACCAGAGCGTAGAATAAATCCTTCGGGTCTAAGGTTTTATTCAGTGTTGACTTTGTCGGTGTAATCCGTTGAAATTTTCTGTGAATTTTGGTCATCCTTCGCTTTGCTTGGACTAATTATAGTATGTAATTATTGAAGTAAATGTGAGTGTTTTTTTTTACCGATAACATTGGTAAGTAAGCGAATAAAACATTTTAATCTGTGCACATGCACAGAACCGTGAAACCCTCCATTTAATATAGATTCTCCTAAGACAGAATTCACTATACTAGGAGGTAAAATTAAACATGACAAATAAAGTAAAAAGTATTTTAACACGAGTTGGCTTTGAGGAGGGTATGAAATACTCCAGTCTTCTGTCTCCAACTGGTCATGTCAATCCCCATCCTTTCAAGTCAAGTCAAGTCAACTTTTTTTAACTCACACAGAATATACATAAGGGTTAGGATAATTTATACAATAATGTTTAACAAAATCATGGATACAATACATATTGTAGAATAGAAAAGAGTCACAATAATTTACAATTCCCATGTAAAAATAAAAAGTTAAGAAGTATTAAGGAGATTATTTTGTTTGTTGCGTTGCAAGATCTAATGCTGTGTTCACATCGGCACCAAAAAAATGTTTAGAATAAACGTGTCCGTCAACGAAACACGTTTCCTGTAAATATGTTTGCAATTTCATTGTTCACATAATATTAGTTGTTGGTTTCAAAACATGTTTCATGTCGGGTTCTATAACTTATCGCCTATTTCACGAAACAGGCATAAGCCCCCGAGGTGGGGGGGGGGGGGGGGGGGGGGGGGGGGGGGACTCCCATATAAATATGACGGGGGTGCTCGTCGAAAATTTTCGAAAAGCACCCTAAAAGGTACCAGAATGTTGTTTGATGGGCGTGGCTCAAATAAATTTTGACTCCTAAGAGGTACCAATTCTTAAACAACACATGTCATATTCTGGGCTTAATACCCTAAAAGGTACCACGATAATTCCAACAGGGGTCATTTTGAATTTTAGCACCCTAAGAGGTACCAATGTACAAATTTTGACCCCTAAAAGGTACGACGAGCACCCCCGTCATTGAATTTACAAAATGCTAATTAGATGACGTCACCCGGGAATTTGCCATTATTTCTACACCAATTTACAATGCGCAGTTTACAGCTTGAGGATAATTAATTTGATAAATGCTAAAAATAAACTGTGGATAGTCGATTGATTCGTAAAAAATATTACTTGGAGGTGAAAACAAGTAGTTGTATAATAAATTATTCCCGTGTTGACGTCATCTAATTAGCATTTTGTAAATTAAAATCTCTATAATTCACAAACGCGACGTTCAAAACCAGAAATATTTTACCATTCAACTATTCAATGTACATGGAGTTGATTCTGAAAATAACTTTCTAGGGGTTATAGGCACTCAAGGAGACGACATTTGCAATATCGTGCTTCGTCTGGCATAGGTAAAAACTACCTCGTGAGGTAGTTTCGTGAATGTGAATGTGAATCGAACACTTTTTATAGAGGAAAATGTTTCATTCGTGATCAGACTAAATGTTTCGCCCTAGTGTGAACGCAGCATAAGTCAAAGAAGAAGACTTGATCAGTGGGCCGTAACTTGTAAATCTGAACCAAGATCATGTATAAACACCTGTAAGATACTTCTGTTGCTCGTCTTCTTGGCTATATGTTTTTAAATGTAACGTTTTCTTTTCATTGTAATCTAGCTAGTATTCTTTTGTTTCTTGGTACCTTTGAATTGTTATGTCTGTCACATTTTTCTTGTCATAACAAGCCAGAGCCCCGATTTTTAAAGGGGCTATGTCGCAAGGCGAGTCTGCGCAATGAGTTTCTGTCATGTGACGTCACCTGATGTCACACATGTCAAATTTCTATTGTTCCCTCCCGGATCGCGGCAAGTTTTATCGCGCTTGCACTCGTGTCGAACCACGCGAGGTAAACAAACACACGATTGATTTCGCTTTTAAATTCCTCCCCAACTTCCACCACTACTGAAAGACATCGAATTTTTCGAAGGAACGACTAACAAATCGCAGAAATAATTTAACAAAAATCTAGCCAAGTAAATACTCTAACTAATTTGTAAACTTGAGATCTATCCTTCCACGCAATACGACGGGATGGAACGGATTGCAGCGAATTCGACAGTAATGGCCGCCAACTTGATAAAAAGCCACCGGACGTTTTTCAATTTGATAGTACCCAGTACTCACCCGCCATCCTCGCGACATAGCCTCTTTAATAGCGAAGCGCACAATTACTATTTATAGAACTAAAACTCAGACAAACAAACCAAAAGTGACTCTCAGGGGATTCCTAATAACGAATTTCTATTGTCAGAAATGCAAGTATAAACAAGAATAAATTATAAACTCAGACAAACATGAGTACTGGCGTCATTTGTGCGCTTTGCTATTAAGATTAAGGCGACGTTTAATCTCGCGTTCATCAAACATTTGTGGGAGATTATTGGCGCGCTAAGTGTGAATCATTTTGTTTCGAATGAACATGGATATTCCATCAAACGAGGTCGAAACATGTTTTTTAGCTGTCATCAATGTAAAATTTAATTAGCTTTCTTTCATCTCGCATTTTGCGTTACTGAAAACTGGGAGCATATCTTGATCGGGGGGGGGGGACTCCCATATAAAAATGACGGGGGTGCTCGTCGGAAAACTTCGAAAAACACCCTAAAAGGTACCAGAATCTTGTTTGATGGGCGTGGCTCAAAAGAATTTTTACCCCGAAGAGGTTCCAATTCTAAAACAACACATGTCATATTCTGTCATATTTTTTCGGTTCATACCCTAAAAGGTACCGCGATAATTCTAACGGTGGTCATTTTAGATTTTAGTACCCTAAGCGGTACCAATCTCCAAATTTTGCCCCCTAAAAGGTACGATGAGCACCCCCGTCATTTTTATATGGGAGTCCCCCCCCCCCCCCCCCCCCCCCACCCCGGGATCTTGATAAGGCCCTCGGTGTAAAATAGCGGTATTTACAAATTTTCAAAAACGGACAAAAACAGCGGGTGAAGAAATAATGTTAAAAATTATTTGTTCGCTGTACTGACAAAGTCAACGTGCGATATTAACATTGATACTTCTAAAATTAAAGTGATATCCACTGACGAATAAACTCGCTTAATCTAAACTATGACCTAGTTTACGAATAAAAAAAGACGAATAAACGGCGACTTATTTAGTAATCTTTCAAAACACTACAACGGTGGAAGAAACTAGTCCGTGCAACTTTCAAAATAAAGGCGCAAAACACATAACAAATCGAACAACTTCTCCGCTAACTCTAACATCTTTAAATTTTAAAACATGGATCTAAACAATGCACTTTTCTATACAATAGAAACTCAGACTGTCCAACCATCCCGATTTCGTCGGGATTACCCCGATTTGGCTTGAAAATCCCGAATCCTGACCAACATGCGATCGGGGTAGGAAAAATCCCGATTTTGACATCTGTTCTGTCATTTTCGTCAAATTCTCATAATACTTACTATACCAGAGATACCAACCTCTGAAGATTAAAAATAGGGAGGTTTAGGTCTAGTTTTAACTAGTTTTTAAGAAATTTAAAAATTTCTTATCGTTTAGAAGCCTAACTAAATTGTTAAAAAAGGTGCACTGATTTAAAAACATTTCCATAAACTTAAAAATTACATTTAATGCTAATCTACTGCCTCAAATGGATCCTTGCGATCGTTACGATCCTTGCAATCCTTGCGATTGCAATCGCAGAGATAAAAAAATTTCTATCTAGAGGTTTTTATATGAAAACTTGCGATCCAAAATGTCCCAGAACGCATTGCACCCCAAAGCCTTGTATCCCATAATGCACTCAACGTTTATCGGATCGATCCAGGCCTACACGACGTTTCCTTGCCATCGCTGCGATCATATGGAAACCTGAGGTCTCAGTGATCGCAAGAATCGCGGCGATCGTCAATCGTAACGATCGCTACGATCGTTGCGATTATATGGAAACCAGGGGCCGTATTCACGAAATCCTACCTAAGATATATCTTAAGACATAACTTAAGAGAAAATTTAGGAGCTTCCTAAGATATGTCCTAAGTGCTATTCACGAACGATATCTTATGACCATCCTAAGGTAAGCGTAACTTAGCAGTCTCCTAAGATTAATGGTCGCGGGCAGTTATCGATTAGTAAAAGTAAACCAATCAGAGACAGTTTATATGGCGCGATCTTATGAATAATAAGTTATGAAAATTACATGAATGAATATTTTGTATTGTGTAAATTGTTGTTGTAATCACAATGACGATACAATAATCTTTATTTCATCTGGAATTCAAGATAGAGATGATATCTGTTTACAAACATTCTTTATAAAACTAACCGTGTTGTTTGATATCACTAGAAAATATTTAAAAATATTTTCTTAGCAATATAATGCTTTAAAATGTTTATCTAATCGGTAACTATTGTGATACACAATAATCACGCTAAAAATCGACGTAAAACTCGTTAACAATCGAATTTAGCCTCCGTCAAGACATGTTTTAATAAGTTAGGAGGTCAATTTTGACCTCCTAAGTTTAGGAGAAAAATTAAGACATATATTAAGTTAGGAGGTCTTCGTGAATACCAGTTAAGACATGTCTTAAAAATTTAGGAGGTCCTAAGTTTAGAAGAAAAAATAAGACATGTCTTAAAATAGGAGGTCTTCGTGAATACCAGTTATCTCCTAAGTTATATCTTAGGAGGCTCTTTGGACTTAGGATGCTTACGTGAATACGGCCCCTGGCTTTAGAACAAGGAAAATACTTGTACTCCATTAACCTTTCATGCAACACGCTTTTAGAACGAGAAAATACTTGTACTCCATTTATCTTTCGCGCAACACGTTTTTAGAACGAGGAAAATCCATGTACTCCATTCACCTTTCGCGTTACACGCTTTTAGAACGAGGATTATACATTAATCAAAACTTCTCGGCAAAAGTTCTCGGCAAATTTGGATGGAAAGGGAGGTGGGTGGGGCGGGAAAGTGTCGTGTTTAACGAAGACAATTCATAAAAGTTTATCAGCTCCCCCCCCCCCCCCCCCAAGTAAAAAGCATCTGGTTGCAAGGAAATGCGAGGCGGTATGCACGTCTCGGAACGCGTCACAGGATTGGCTGAGAAAACAATAGAACAAACAACAGAACAATGGACCCTAGCCCTGAAAACAATACATGTGCGTAACAACCAGGTCCAATGAAATTAGAGGTTCTGAAGAGGTGCATGGCTACTGGGAAATGTGGCTGTATTCGTACGGATATATACTGTTGGGCTGATTCGACAGTGAAGGAATATAATGTAATTCCTTCACTGTCGAATCAGCCTTGCTTTTTTTCGTTTATTACTATTATTTATAGCTGATTAGATCCTCAATTTGGATCCGGTGCTTCTGTTTTGTTACGTTGGTCCTTGCCTTCAAAATTACATATACTGTTGGCTATTTAAAACAAGTCTTGTGAGACCATGTTTAGTTTCATATTAAGTCTTTTTCAATCAAAGGTATCTACACTTGCAGCTTTTGGATACAGCTTAAAGTTCAATTTTGACGGGAAATTATTTCCGAGAACAATTGCTTATACGTAAACTGTGAAAAATGTTTTAAAAATAAATTCTTATTTGAATTGCAAATGCATAGATTAATTAACAATTCATTATTAATTTTTTCTTCGCAAATTCCGCATGTTGACAGACAAACGAAACTTTAATAACTTTAATGTTGTTCGAGATGAGGAACAAACTCATCTGCCCCAGCATACAGACCACAACATTTTCTGAAGCGAAGATTCATTTTGTCAACACGTTGATGAATGACGATAACTTTAAAGTGGTACTACGACGAAAATTTTTGTCTTTCTTTTCGTCTTTTTTTTACTTCAGTTTATCCAATGAGTTCATAATAAGATAAATCGCTATAATTTAGAACGATATAAGCTTACTGAATCTAGATATTGCTGGCCGAAAACAGCCGAAAACCGGTAATAAGTTCGTGTTCCAGTACACCAAATTGAAAATCAATAACAATGTTGTCCCCTAAATCACCACCAATCCTAACCACCCGTCATGGAACATCACTACACATCATCGCACGTTGCTAGACCTAATCAACTTTCCTAGAAATCATCTAATGGAACTAGACATCATCCAACATCACTAGGCATCATACAGGATACTGGAACACGAACTTATTCCCCGAAAAGCACCGAAAATCCGGCCGCCATTACTCAGTTTAAAAAGTCAAGCCCGTGATTATTCTAGAAAGCGGTCTCACTTGTGAGTTATCTCGTGACGTCATATTCGCAACGAAGATCGTGGTCATTCCTTCGACAACAGCGAAAGAACCACTAAATGAAAAGGATTTGGAGACGTCTTCGCCGTAAAATTTACTTTCCAGTTCGTCGGAAAGCTTTGCGAAGGACAATTTTGGCGAAGAACTCGATGAATTTTCAGGATCTATTTCGTTTCATGAGGATTTGGCGACGTATGGCTTTAGAGAATAAGCTGCCGAATTGGAAGGCAAGAATGGCTCAATAGAAGCCGAAGAAGACCGTCAATTTCAATGAATGTGTACTCAGGAAGTGGACGTTTATACATGGTACGATAAGGAATTCTTTTTTAAATATTTATGGTGAACTTTTCCCCGTTTGAGTTTGGTAAGCGGATTATAATGGCTGTTTGCAGAAGCATCGAATCTTGACTTTTGTTTACAACACGTGTATTAGCATTCCACACTGAAGTTTAGAACAAATAAAGTCAACTGCTCAATTACTATTTCTTACTGGATTCAGTTCCTTGAGTTTCTACAGTGCAAAACTGAAAGAATAAATTGGTGTTGTAGAAAAGTAAACGATGTTGTTCTTACTGTTGTTAATAACACTGCAGACATCAAGCGGTACAGCTCAGGTAGCTGACATCTTGAATTATTGTAAACCCCATCAATTGTCCCAGTAGCAGATAGTTGGGGCAGAAGGAAAATTTTGTCCGCATCGATTTTATCCATTTAAATTTCTTTATCCTTGGTCTCCAAGGATGCATAAATCCGAGTAAATCAAGCAAATCAGTTCTCGGCCTCGTGCAAAGTCAACACAATAATAGAAGAGCTAGCATCCGTCGGTGTGTATTTTTTAATTCTCCAAAAATCACACAAGGTTAAGCATATGAAAGTTTAATGTGCAAGTTTTGAAAGAATGAACATATTGATATATATATAACCATGATTTGATTTTCTAACAAAGGAATTTGCAGAATGAAATTTATTATACTTTGTAACATGTTACTAAAAAAGTCTTTCATCTTGTTGCCTTAAAACTTACTGCTGTTTCAACAGTGTGTTGGTGAAAGGAATACATTGTAGTTTAGCACAAGAGATCACAAGGCAATACTGTGGTTTCTTATTTTGCTCTTATTCTTTATGAAAGCCAGGTTCTCATGGCCTCAGAGAAGGCCCTGCAAAATAGCAGATCATGTGACCATAAAAACCTCCAAATGCATTGTATCTTGCATATTTCACATACTGAAAATCCTCTATTAAGCCCCCCACCCCCCCCCCCCCCCTTTTTTTTTGGAGAAAGAAATTGCCTGCAAAGTTGAATTCAGTTGAACTACCAGTATGCAGACACTGTATGAAGGCCCTTCCTAGACAACATCACAAGCAGAATATTTCCAGTACATACCAGAAATGTCTCCTCGAAGTACATTAGTTTGTAAATAAACACCTTGATCATTTATTTGATGGTACCTTACCTGCAATACACCTGGGATACATTGAGTAGCTGGTGCATAAAAGGACCAATTTTGATTTTTGACATTTTTCACTTACAATAAATTGTGTTTTATTATCCAAAAGCAAAATACCATAATTTCTGTTGCTCTTGTTGCTGGTTACCATTAGCTGATTTAAAAGAGATTCGGTTAGACATAAGCATCCCACACCTTTGAAAAAATATTTTGACCTGAAATGTATTTTGTCCTTTCCTTCTGTGAAAATACAGGATCTTTTGGCCTGATTGGCTCCATGTTACTTATGTTACTTTATCTTACATGAACATGTTATTACTTGAGCAAGAGAGTACATTCTTGGCTAAAAAATACTTTGTGAGTGAAAAATGTCAAAACTCTACATAAACCTTTTATGTACTGAGCCAGGAGCTCAAAGAAAAAAAAACAACAGAAAATAGCAGTAAATGAGAACTAGGCTTACTAAAGTAAATTAAATGTTTTATAAACAAAAAAAGTTAATCTTGCTTGTATACAGTACACTGTGTATGGAGCTCTGCTTTGCAGTGTATATACACTGCTTAATACTGACAATAATATTGATTATTGCAGACAGTTTCCTCTGTCCCAATTGAATTAAATCCAGTTTTTTTTTCTTTAAAATTGCCCTTCCAACAGTGTTGTTATAAAAGAGATCTAATAGCATTCAACTGTACCTTTATAAGAAAGCATGGTGGCTTTGCAGGTCATTAGTTATCTGACATGTTCACATCACTTTATCCTTAGTTGTTTATGGGGTCAGATTCTCTATTAACAGGAAAGTTAATGAAAAGAGGTATTGCAAATACACACAAAGAAAGTGGCTGGGTAATAATCCAACATTGCTCACTGCATCACACACACTCTGAGTGCTTGGAAGAAACCACCTTGGGGGATATTGCCTCACAGTTTCATTTTGGGTAGATTTCAATGTTAAATCCAAACATTATATGACTAAAAGGAACAAATTTAAATGGAGTATGCTATCCTGATTGTACACAGAAATGTTTCATACCTGGGGCAATGCCACCTTTTCTAGTATCACTTTGAAAAGTCCAAAAAAAAACAATTGTAAAGGAAATCAAAAAAATAATGCTTCAGCTTTGTTGACAATGAAACTATAATTAAGCGTCTTTGACTGCACATGGACTGGATTGCAACTTGAAAAAAAAAGGTTCTTCCTTTGTGTATTGGGAAAATAACTGAATTTCTATTACTTGTTCTCTGTTGAAGGAATCACTTTTATCCAAGAGCCAAAGGTACTTAGTTAAATAATTAGTAGTTTTGCACACGAAAACAAAATCCCCTAGACATTACCCCTTTAAAATGTAAAAAAAAAAACAGTACAAGATGCATCAAGGATGCAGTCCCACTGCACCGTGCTTTATTAAATTTTTAATCTGAAAATATTGCAGAATAAATAACAATGACCAACAACAATACAGCAGTTAACATGTGTCAATGAGCAACAATTTGATGTAACTTTAAAATAGAAAACTAAGAACACAGATAATAAATTGGATAACAACAATTAAGTCATTCCGACAGCCCCTGTGACAGAGGCCGCCTTCCATAGGGGGTGTGCGGATAAAAAATGAATGTCCCAATAAGGAGAATATTCAGAAACAACCAGGCCAATTTATGCCATAAGCTATTAGTTTGTATGACATGTATGACATGTTTGTATGGAGTATTTAAAAAAAACTCAAGCCTCAGAACCTATATAGCCAGTTGATGTACACGTTTGAGAAACAAAAAATGCATACATATACGCCACTCACCCGGTATGTTGTTTCACAATATTCATGAAAACAATCAACAGTATATTTTCGAATCCTCCTGGTTCACGCGTTTCACTCGGTCTCTCAAATTCCCTTGGAAAGTAAATCTCGCGGTAGTAGTAGTAGTAGTAGTAGTAGTAGTAGTAGTAGTAGTAGTAGTAGTAGTAGTAGTAGTAGTAGTAGTAGTAGTAGTAAACTATTATAAAGTGGTTCCTAGCGGTTGAGTTTCCCCTGTTATACAGTATTGTCAGAAGAAAGTATACATCTTGAGCGGTTCGGCGTGTTGAACACTCACAGAACTGGCTGGTAGACGATTTGTGTAAAGAAATTCAGCCTTTTGAGAATGTTTCGGCGCCCGTGTTGTACAAAATTAACAGGAGGCATCTTCTCGAACGTTTACAGAAACATCTTCGGCATAAAGCAGGCCCTAGAACCACCAAGATTAAAATAAAGGTCTTGTTTATGCGAGATCAGCCTTTCCACACAACGAAGCGGCCATTGTTGTGTTGCGAATATGACGTCATCTTCCTCTCGACTCAACTAGATCCACGAGAATTTAGTTTTATCGACTGAGTCGATAAGGTAAATTGACCACCGTAAAAAGATTCAAATAGCTGACGTTTCGAGCGCTAGCCCTTCGCTCCGACGAAGGGCTAGCGCTCGAAACGTCAGCTATTTGAATCTTTTTACGGTGGTCAATTTACCTTATCGACTCAGTCGATAAAACTAAATTCTCGTGTTTCATCCCCCCACCGACGCAGCACCACAGTTTCTCTAGAAACTAACCCCATTCAACTAGATCCAGCTCTCTATGTGGTTCTCGGCCATTTTTAAATCGAGTAATGGCGGCAAGCCGAAGCTGAACTTTACGTTTATAATAACTGCTCTTCCCGATGGAATTTGAACTTAAAATTTGGCATGGTAAGTATTCAGCACTTCTACTTTCCAAAACTGAAGAGAAAAGGAAGTGCAAAATTTTGATCATAGTACCACTTTAAAATATCTTCTAAAACTACGTACTTTAGGTAAGAAAAATATTATATTGTTGTATAGTTTTCTTGTAGCATTTATTGAGGGTTGTTTTCAAGCAATGGCTTAAATGGTCGGTTAGTTTAGTTTACACTCGATGCTAAAAAGAGACTCTACTTTGTTGGTGTAAAGGCTCGTTAACACAGGCGATTTGTTTGTTATCGCAGTTTTCGGTGCAATTTTTGTCGTGCGCAAGTTGCATCTCCAAATCGCCTTAACTAGCGGCGATTGCAGTGCGATGTCGCCGACAAGCCTTTTATTTTAAAAAAAGCTTACATATGTTGTACGGCACGAAACTTGCAACATCACACAGTTCATGAATGAAAGTGGCGCCTTTGTCAATTTTGCGCAAGCTTGAACACTATTACTGTTTTATAATTCAACACATTGATAACAAATCATAGTTTCGAGAAAAAACTCATTGAGATATACAACCTTTAATTAAGTAAAAAGGCTTACAACAATATTTTACCTCACGCCATTTCTTACACAACAAGCAGCGAATGCCAAAACGTTTGCGGAGCTAAAATTAATTTGAGAGTTTCTACGAAGAGCTTTCGTCTACGTAAAGAACAAGACAGAGAAGTGATTACACAAAAAAAAAAACAGTAAAATGGCATAGAATTTCTTAGTTACAAGTGTTTCGTGTCTTAAAAAGTTCAATTCAGAATCAAAACAAATTGAACAAACACACGGCTACGGCTAAACATAGCGGCGAAAAGTCTGAAAGAACTGCTGCATGGACAGTATGTCTTACAAACATTTACAGCTAAAGGATACAAGAAACGGTTAAAACATCGTTACCTGTAGTTGATGTGGCTTTTAGTCCTTTCCATCAGCGCACTAAATTTTCAAACATCGAAGTACGAGTTGAGTCAATCGCTGTTGTTTACAAACTTACTCGTTTTAGTTCCTACAGCCGTAGTGGCGTCAATTCGCTTAAAACAAAGATCAGAAACTTTTCTAAGGAAGTATCAAGTGTAATCATATTCCAGAAGTGATTACTAAAGGCATTTTCCGAAAATTGTGCTCCCCCATTCACTTCTTGTCGAGCGGTTGACTTTGAACCAGCTTTCATTCACCTTCGCCGAGAAACACTGCACTGCGACCGCGACAACGCGAAAATTTCGCGCCTTTTTTGTCCAATCATGTGTCAATAATTTTTCTCTTTTCTTTTCTTCTCTTTTTATCGTTCCTTTCCCTTTTTTATCTAATAGTTCACGCATTTTTCTCCCAAAAACACGAATATACGTCATGTAGACATAGCGTATATCGATAACTTTTTGACCATATTTGGGCAGTGTATCAATGTGTTGAATTATAAATAGCGGTGGACCTGCACTGCACATTCGCGTGTATGGGAAACCTTTGCGGATTATGATATATAAATAAATAAACTAAGTTTAGAGAAAGTGATTCAGTTAAGAACATTCAACAAACAATTGCTTGGCCCCATTTTGAACACAATTCCAGACTTTGATTATACATTGAAAAATAATTGAATAAATATTTGCCCTTCTAAATTAACCGAAATGTTTCTTTTTTCTGGAAAACTCGAGAGTTTGTGGAAAAAATACAAACTTTTATCTTGAGCTTCTAGTTCATACCAAATCGTACTTCGTTTCATTACTGAGGAAAATACGAAATGATATTTGAGAAAGAAAGTTTTTTTCTTTATAACAGACAATTTGTTCAACTAATTTGGCGTGTACTGACAAAGAAGACGTTTTCGAAAAACTGTCAGTGCCACGCTAATATATAATAATTTTGAAAAGGAAAGTTATAATTTTATAACAGCCAATGTGACCATGGAAACAAATATTTGACTTGTCCAAATTAGGAGTTTGCAGTTGATAAACTGTCAGTGCCACCTTAAAAATACAAACACTCACCACATCGACTGAACTAAAAACTGTAACGTTGTGTAGCTACACGCTAAGCGATCGACCAAACAAAGTCGTATTTCCTTTTTTAGTGAAGTTTTGCAAGCAATTGTATTACATTTTGACATTTGTTTGGCATGAAGAAATGTTTACCGGAACAAAAAACAAGCCGTAAACTGAATCGTCAAATTATCATTAGTATGAATCAAACGATCGCTCGACGTCCAAATGGTGGCTGAGCTTAAAATTGTCAGAAGTTGTTTAACTGAGACATATGATGCTGTCAGACAATTACCAGCCGGTATGCGATTTGGCAAAATTAATAAACTTCAATATACTCCCGGTATTCAATTCGCTCTTCCTCTGAATCAAAACATTCGATACTAATACATACTAAAGTAGTTGCCCATGTTAAGCCACCATTTGTACAAAAAAAAAAAAAATGAACTAAACAAAGTTCTTATCTTAGATGAAATTCCTCCTAATTTGTCAAATCCAGTTTGTCCCCTTGAATTTTTTCTTCATCCCCCCATTCTCTTGACGTTGATACTCTTTAAAGTTCCTGAAAATATAAATTAATGATTGATAAGATAAAATGTCCAAGTTTTGTTATTTTACAGACGACTAATAAAAGATTGTATTTTAGGTGCATTAGACGTGGTTTTCATCAACAGTTGATGGTACACAATGAAAGAATAAACGATTTCTGTTGTTCGTTTGTTTCAAGGCCTTAGCTCCTTAAGTTGAAATATAAAATATTCTATTGAAAGCATATGCAGCTTAAACGAAATTAACCAGCCAGAGACCTTTATGAAAGACAAACGCAAAACCAAAAAGGCAGAGACGTCGTAAGATGAAGAGAAGCTCAGCGCACGTGTTTACTTCATCGAGCAAATTTATACTCTTTTACTGAACAAATGTAATTTTTTACGAGTTGTGGGCGACTTTTTCCTTGGCGGTACGTACGGTCCTAGAGTCTTCCAATTTGTCTCTTGTGCGCCAAAACGTTCAACAACGCGAGACATCTTCATCGACGAACCCAACCTGCTTGATTTGCGGCGAGGGCTACGATATTTTCACGAATACTGATTAGAAACTTGGGCCAATCGTCTGGCGACAAATACGTCAAAGATTTTGGTGTAAACAACGTTTGCACGCTTTTCAGTGATGAAAGCGCAAATAAAGGAAGAAAAGCGCGTGATAACAAAGTTTGCACAACGGTGCACATGAAGTGAAATTTCACTACCATTTTTTTTTTCGGTTATCTGAAAAAAGGTGTTTTAAGAATAAATTTGCAAAATAAGTCACTTGAAGTGGCGTGAACATATTTTAACAAGGGAAGCAAGTTGGTCATATTAGACAAGGACCTGGGTTCTAGTGACGTCATTAGTGTGTTAACAACTGAGCACTTCACTCATTTTACAGTGGAGTTTTGGCAACTTGTGGAAGTATTATTCCGATTAAATATGGCTGAAAGCGACGCGTATTTTAGCCCCGGGTGCGTCCACTTCTCCGCCATGTTTTGTTGTGATCGAACACACGAATGACGTCACAAATACCTTTTTGGCCGCTCTCAAAATGTCGCAAATTTCAGGCCCCGGCGGGAGTTTTCAAACCGTTAAAACTGAATAGTGGATCCTGTTCGCGCAAAAGAGGAAAACGACTGAAAATAAAATAAAGGTGATATAAAGAGCATAAACCCTAAAACAAAACGTAACGGTAGTGAAATTTCACTTTATGTGCACTTTAAACCATGCAACACAAAAGCATACATACCATTTTTTTAAGCCGCGAGCCGCGGAAGAACATCATCTTTTTTGTATTTTGGAAGCAATGCACCTTTTGTCGAATTAACCTAGCGCGTTTCATTTTTTAATCCAAGAGGGGAGATTTTTATTAACTCTCGGGTATACGAAAAAGAAGGGTGGATGCCAAAGAAAGATCGTTCACTCGCTGCAGTGTAGATGTGTCAAATCCCAACCCCTGCAATTTTTGGTGAGAGTGACAGCTGTCTTTCTTAATCTTGGTTCACCATCAGTTTTCACCACTTTCAGCTTCATATCTTCACATCTTTGCAGTAACTGTCGTTACAAAATAAATTTGGTTAAAATGGTCTTTAGTGTGTATCCTGTTAGCAAACATTCTGGCTGCTCCAACCCTACGGGTCCTACAGACCTGTATTAGAAACTACTGTGGAAACATTTGTTATGTATTCTAGCAAATTGGACTCAATTGGACTAATTAACTAGATCTCAGCCTATGTTTTTAGCATGTTCTTAAACTTTTGGCCAACCTCAGCCAAAATGTTCATAAAAAAAGTGTAGCTCGATCGGAGGAGTAGCTGTATATTTTTGTTCGTGCAAAAAGCCCGCCCATTCAATGATGACTACACCAAACTCTTTTTGACAAAGTATGTGAAATATATTTCCAAAACTTAATTTACATGTACATTTATTGTTCATAAATACATGTGAAAAATTACAAAATTAAAATAGTGACAGGGAAAGTTTAAAAATGTTAACATCCAAAAGCAGTCACGTGATCCTATGGCAAAATCACTCAAGAAGAGGTGACTAAAATTAACCGTGCAACTTTGTCAGAATGAAACAAACGCTAAAATCCTTCAATTATATTTACTTAGGGTGCTTACCATTTATGAGAACTGGCCGGCAAGACTACCGGAAGGTTTTCAACTAGAATAAGCGTTTTTGAAGACCTGTTCCTACAAGTTCATCCAAAAGATTTATACTACAGTGGAATCCCGAGAATCCCGATTTTTCAAACCTCCAAGGAAAACAGAAATTGGTTCGAAAAATCAGGAGTTCGAAAAATCGAAGGTGGTATTGACTGAAATCAAGTCCAAGGGTAACGGGTTTTAGTTCGAATAATTGGGAGTTTCGAAAAATCGAGTATTCGACTGAATCGGGATTCCACTGTATTTCCTAATTGACCAGTGTGGCCGGACCAGTTCTGAAAATAATAGCATAATACTTACGAATTGAGTGGTGCGGCCGACCAGTTCTGACACTTAAAGGGGAAGAGTCACGGGGATTTGGTATCATTTCAAAACCAAAAAATGCTTAGTGTCAATGAAAAACTGTAAAATAATGGTCCAGTTTGGAAAAAAATTATATACCACCCCACCTCACTAATCATAGATGAACTGGTTGTGAATGAATTACAACTTCAAAAAAAGTTAGCCTAATTTAATTCAAGTTTTCACATTTTCGTTTCCAAAATGGTCAAGAAAAGACCATGATTTGTACCTCTTACAAGGTTTGGTTGATTTGGTTTTCTTTAACATGTTTAACTCTTGGTGTTTTAGTATTATTTGTCAATAAGTAAAAGTATTGTAGCATGCGTTTGACCAAAATCCCCGCGAAACTTCCCGTTTAAGGGGTGCGTACTGTCAAAATTTTATTTTGATCAGTACAGTTACTGGATCCTAGAAAAAGTCTTAAAAGGAGAAGTTCCTTTTTAATTTTTGAAGGTTCCCCTGTTTGACTTAAATGTTTTAAGAATTATAATTAATATAATGCCAAAAAGCATCGTCACAGGAATTGTTCCGTTTGCTGGTAATAGCCTGGAACTTTTGAAACTAAAAACAAATCATTTTAAATATTGCCAAAAAATAGACAAGCCTTTACGCGATGCCCGACTTGCCTTTATTTAAAATAAATAAAATTAGAAATAAACCTGGTCATGTCCGTATTAAATGTCAGTGAAAAGTTATTTACCGACGGAGTCGGAGTCGGAGTCGTAGTTGTAATCGGAAGCGTATCTAGTGAAAATCAAACGACGGAGTTTTCAAACGACGGAGTCGTAAGCAGAGCTTCCGATTGCACCTATGATTCCGTCGCTTACGATCTAGTGAAAACTAGATTGTCGGTCGGAGTCGTAAGCAAGGAATGGGGATTGTGATTGGTTTATTCGCTTCTGCTTGCGACTCCGACAATCTAGTTTTCAATGGATCATAAGCGTCGGAGTCATAAGCGGAATCGGAAGAAAATGGAACCGTTCTGATTCTTCCGACTCCGATTCCGTCGAGCTTACGACTCCAATATTCGATTTTTACTAGGTCGGAAGCGCTCTTACGACTCCGACTACGACTCCGACTCCGACTCCGACTACGACTACGACTACGACTACGACTCCGACTCCGACTCCGACTCCGACTCCGACTCCGACTCCGACTCCGACTCCGACTCCGACTCCGACTCCGACTCCGACTCCGACTCCGACTCCGACTCCGACTCCGACTCCGACTCCGACTCCGTCGCCAGTGAAAACCAGCCTTTTGTGTATTTTATAAGACATCATCCAAACCACCTTCTGGTCGTCCAAATATAAAATTTAGAATTTAAACTTCAAACGATTAAAACGATGAATAAAACAAATCCGAGGTAAATAAAGTGCAGAGACTTGGAAGGAAACAATTTGGTGAGAGGATGGGGAAATAAAAGAAAAGTATTGTAAGTTATACCTAAGTGCCGTCAATCTTCTGTAACAGAGTTCAAACCTTAGCGAAACTTGAAAGAAAACTTAATTTTTGCTGCCGAGTTATAAAATAACTCTAGATGTGAAATTCATACTAGGCATGAACTGCATTCATACATGTATCGCTATACCCAGTTCCCGTGTATTTTTAGGCCAGTTTGAATGATGTACAGTATAATTTAGTAGCCTCAATACGATGTCACAACTTTGTGGATTACTAGCCAAGCCGCGGTTGTCCACAAGGGGCTTGGAACCGCCATGATGTCTTCTGATACACGCAGTTGGCCCCAGTCCCTCTTCAAGGCTAACCGCGTGAGCTAAAACGATTTCTTTCTGTCTGGTCTGCGGCTTCGCAGCAGAAAAGCTGGACTTGCAAACGACCTGCTACCTTTTCCATCAATGAACAACACTGTGACGATAAGGCGGAATCGGTTTCGCCTGTCCGCGTCTACGGTGGAAAGCTTGTACACTGGTGTACCCTGGGAAGACATGTAAACTGAGTCGAGATCCACCGACAGGAATTGCTGAGGAAACAAAAATAAAATGAACAAAAAATAAATACGCAGTTTAAGAAATGAAAAGCGGGCCTGTTCAACGGGAACAAAAATAGCCGATAGATGATGAGAGTCAAAGCGATAATATCCCACCGAAATATCAAAATTTCGCTTACTTTATTCCCATGTTATATCACCAAATCATCAAGTTTGATTTCATGACAGGCGATAAAGTAGGCGCGGGAAGCGGGTTTTAATTTAATTCGTAAAAAGTTTCGGTATTTCGCAATGTAAAAACTGCAAAGAAGCCGGAGTCATAAAGAAACGGGCGGCAACCGCTGTCTCTCTCTCCCCTCCCCCCTCATTCCTCCGCTCATTGGAACCTTATTGGCTACCGACGGCGTGGTTGGAGCTCCCCGCCTTCCCACCACCCTTCGTCTATTCCGCAGCCGTGTTTTTACCAACCTTGTTTATCACCTGAGCTCCCAGTTTAACCCTTAGCGGTACTCTGCCCGTGAGGTCACCACTCAAAGCAGCAGCCATTGGTACTCGCTCCACGAAAACCTCGATGTGTGTAATTTGAGCTTCAGCTTTGACCATTATGCGAACTTTGCCGTCGGACAACCGCTGACGTGATTGGCGATTGACACGACTCTGTACCTTTTCGTATTCCTGATGGACAAATTCAAAGAAGATCTGTAAATTACATTTCTAGACATCTACGTAAAGGACCAAACATACGGCGTAAGTGATTTCACTCGGACCTGACCGGAGAGGGAAGCCAAGCGCGAGTTTTCCAGAATTTGAAACGGGTGGAACGGATCTACTTTTTTTGAATACGGTTGAAAGACCAACAATGACAAGTTTACTTATCTGCCCTTTGAAAAGCACCTCCACCTACCCACCCCCCCCCCCCCCCCCCGCCCCCCATCCCCACCCCCACCCCCGTCGTGACCTGAAAGTAAATTAAAAGAAGCACCGCCCCAGCCGTGATCCCTCGTTCGTTTTACCTTTACAATATTTATTAGGCCATCCAAGAAAAAAATAATTTTCTCTTGTCCGTCAAAAAGATCATCAGTTGCCGGCGAACTTAACTTGTTTAGAACATTCGCGTCGACTGCTTACCTTTTTTAAGCCCAGAAAATGAACTTTAACTTTAACTTCCGTGTTAGCATACGGGTTGGGGAATTGGTCCAAGTTGTCCAGGTTTGGCACTGCCCATCCTCCAAGATCCCTCTTCATAACTGACAGGTCTGTTTCTCTGTCCCAATCCACCTCATGCCGATCTGATCGGTTTGTTTTTCTGTCCCAATCTACCTCATGTCGATCTGACCGGTCTGTTTTTCTGTTCCAATCCACCTGATGCCGATCTGACAGGTCTGTTTTTCTGTCCCATTCCACCTCATGCCGATCTGACCGGTCTGTTTCTCTGTCCCAATCCACCTCATACCGGTCAAGCAGTTCAATTTTAGATTTTTTCAAAAAAGCTAGAAAATCCTTTGAATTGCTGTATTGGTCTGATTCTGTAAATTAAGGGGGACGGATTGTTAGCACTTGCAAAAAAAAAATGATTGACTGACTTAACATAAGGGTTTTTCTGCTTCATGCGTGACGTATTAATAGGCAGCTTTGGTGGGGAGGGGGGAGGGGGGGGGGGGGGGGGGGGAGGGGAGAAGGGGAAGGATTGTAAAAAGTTAGGATGATATGGGACAGGGGTTGTCGTAGGGTTTGTCGTTCCTGTTGTCTTCAACTGGGACGGTGACATTCATATCGATTTTGGAATCCCTACACGCTTTTAACAGGAACAGAAGCTGAGCGGAAGAACATTTTTTTTAATTTCTGGTTAACAAAGAAAAATCATTCGCATTGAAAACAAGTAATCTGATAGCCATGACAATGGAGGACTTATAGCAAGTGGTAGGGTATTCAAGAGACGTGCTTAAATTATTATATTAAATTACTATAGTTGCCAATCCGTATCCGTTTGATATCGGAAGGGCAAAACATAATGGCGTGGTCCAGGGGGGGGAGTTATATCATGCTAAAGCTGAACGTGACTCCAGCCTTTCAACCAATAGAAGAGTGCCAACGTAATTGGTAACATGCCAAAATTACGGTTGTGCTACTTATAGTGTTTGGTGTAATGAGTTTTAGATGGAATGAGCGCTCCTAATAATGCTCTCCTGCAGGAGTCCATCAATGATGGGCTCCTGTCTTCTGACAATAATTAATACTCATTGATTATTGCTTTACCCACTCCACCAAGGAAATTTTATTGTTAGGTACTACCAGCAAACATGACAAATTTGCAGTAAAAAAGTAAAACGAATAACTAAGAAGCAAGTCGAAGTCGAGTGGACTTCCGGGGGGAGGCTGATTTGATTTTTCACCCCTCTTTAAGGGAACTTTCCGGAAACCCGGAAATAGCACTCAACACACAGCCGAGGGTATCACAAAATTTATCTGCCGCTTTCTCGTTTGAATAAAGTCGTGAAAACATTCAAGGACTAAACTGAAAGCGCGAAGACCACCGAAAATAGAACAAAAACTCAATAAGTTGTAGAATGATTTTTTAAAGGAGCAGTATCACGAGGTCGAAACTTGAAAACGTCGGCCCACGTTTTCAGGTTTGATTCCGCAAATTCAAAAAGGCCGTCGAGAAGTGGAGGTATTTGTTGAATCAAAAAACCGTTTTGATAGCCGGAAGAAAGAAAAAAATCACTTTTAACAGTGATATGTCCAAAATTCCGGTGCAAGAATAGTGAACAGTACCGCGCGTGGAACCTCGTGATACTGCCCCTTTAAGCTTGATATTGACGAGGGAATGTTTTGAATCTAAAGCGATTACAAAAGGTTTAAAGGCTCAAGGCTTATAAAGGAACTAATCTCAACTTGAACTCACTGTTGTTAGCTACCGCTAGTCCAGAATTAACTGACAGAGATCGTGATCCGTAATTGCATCCTATTTTCCCCAAACTCAAGTTCCTCTATTGGTACTGTAAGCTTTTTTTTTTCTCATGTGCCAGTACAGGATCCTACTCATTTTATTTTATTTTAAGACCTGTTCATTAATTGTGACAGGATTTCCCCAAACAGTCATTAATTTCCTCTATCTATAGATCCTTAATAGTAGCTATGCAAAATAATTTTAAAATATATCCCGTTAGAATTACCTTCTTGTAGAAACTCTCGCGGGAAATCGTGCACAAGCAGATACCTTAGCCAGGAATCTTCTTCTCCTTCCATTTCTAGACTTGTAAGGCCGTGAATACTGAGAGACTTGCGTATCCGAGCAGCAAGATAAACTAACGCAACCTCTGGTACACGATAACAATAAATACCGGCTTGTACTTCCTTGTGAGGCTGATGTAATCGGAGTGAGATTTTTTTTCATATATTCATGCTTTGATGTTTTCTCGTAAAAGCGTCGTTGTTACGCGGAAGTGAATTTGATTGGCCACTAATACGTGCTGAGTTTTTACTAATGTCACGTCCCAACACCAACGTTTCTGTTCAACAACAATAAACAACCGGGCCCTGGTCAATTAATCTTTGTTTAATGTTCCGCGGTTCCGCTAAAGGAAGATAGTGTCTTATTTCCTTAGAAACCGAACATACCGTAGTTGAAGAACTATTGTTGAGACCTAGCTGTGAAACGCCGACTTTTTCAGTCCGATAAGTGAAAAGACTCTTTAAATTTAAACAAAGTGATCATACTCCAATAGCGAAGCGCACAATTACTATTTATAGAACTAAACCTCAGACAAACAAAGCAAAAGTGACTCTCAGGGGATTCCTAATAATGAATTTCTATTGTCAGAAATGCAAGAATAAAAAAGAATAAATTATAAACTCAGACAAACATGAGTACTGACGTCATTTGTGCGCTTTGCTATTAAGACCTTGCTCTCATTTGCATTTATATAGTTCACGACGCCCTCTTCAACCCTACCACAAGTTTATTTTGTCTTGATAAGTTGGATCATGTGTCGTGTGACAACGGATTAAATTGTGTCCACGATGTGTAACAAGTCATTTGACACGCAGCCGTGACAATATAACCCGTTTATTTTCGCTTTATTTTTAATCTTTTTTTGGCAATATTTCATGGTCAACTTTAAACAACTATTTATAATGACTAGAAATACTGAAAATTAAAGTCTGAAAACTTTGCTGAGCCGGGTGATGAGCGCGTTGCTATTTTAATGTCAGTTTATTTTTATCAGCCCGAGACCTTAGGGCAATAAATAGTATTAAATATAATTGAGAATTCATTGAACTATCTTATTGTATATTATTACACCAGGTGTCGATGATAAGCAACGTGTTCTTAACATATTGATTACAAACTATCGTGATGGCTTGCCTTTAGTTTTGTTTTCAAAAAGCAGACAAAAACATTGAATATGGCGAATTTTGCGTCTATGTAAAGCCCAGTGCTTTTAATTGAACCATCTGGAACGGAAGTAGTACTGAACTGTCTTTTGTCCCGCCAAGATATAAACTATCACCATTTATGTTATCGATCAGCACATGGAATATTGCTCTATTTTCTTATAAAAACTAAAACGATTTAAATGTCAACAGTGCTGGCGATCACAAGTGTTTTTACTTACTCTAATCTTCCTGTTGTCGTTTTTTTTTTCGTAGGGTGCGTACTGAAAACTACGATTTAAGTGAAAACGGTCTTCGGTGTACCGTAGTAAATTTGTAAAACGACCATGCCATGTAGATGAACACTGACTGAAAATTAACGTTTAAAACTAGAAATTAAAAATAAAGACAATGCTATTTAACTTTGTATCGATCTGATTAGTCTTTCTTTAAACATAAGAAGCGTAAGTTACGTTAGGTTTTTTCTCGAAGGGTATTGTGTAAGAATGGTGTCCATTGTTGTGAGCTGAGTTCAACGGAGAGTGACCGAATCACGTTTGTTTTGAAGTTTTGGTCTGGTGATCTTCCCAAAATAATTCACTACTTTATTTTAAGGAGCAGAAGAATCCAATGTGAGAATTAATGTGACACATGCAGTTGATGTTTACAGGTTTTTTTGTTAAGCAATATTAAACAATACTGGCTACCGTAAGTACGATATCGTAAAAATCCCTTTCTACAAAAATGTTGCAAGGTGGGAGTTTCGATTCCGACAACTAGTTTAAAAAAATTTAAAAATAGCCTTTGTCAGGTAAGCGACTCCGGCCTTTGTATGGCGAACAAAATTTTCATCCCAGCCTTTTCTGCATAATTATATTAAAGCCCAAAAATTTTAAAACAGTTCTTGAAGCGAAAACAGATCGACAATTTTCTCCCAGAAACAGACAACCTTCGCCAACCTTGGCTCGAGTGTTTCGGGTTTCTTACTCGGCCTTCACCCCTGAAGGGCTGAGGGAGAATAGCAATTGCTAATGTATTTAATGCAAAAATGTACTTTGGGACAAAATGGGACCTTATTTCTTCTCAACGGTTCTTGTTTTTTTTTAATAGGTAATAGATGGGATCTATTACCGTAGGCGGCCATTCCAGTTATTGCCGCACCAGTCAGTTTTTGAGCGTGGTGTTTTGCGGATTTGCGATTGTGGGTATGCTGTGCTATGCTGGAACCATAAATTTATCTGAGATTTATAGAAATTGAACTTAAAGACCAACCAAAGCAAGTTGTCCAAAATACGGAGAGTGTTCGTTTAAATCTGAACTGTGATACAGTAATTGAATAAATCTGGACACAAGGATGACAATACAGGCTCTGTCACGCTTCAAAGCCGACTCGACAACAGTACGGTCGCCGATCAAAATCAACACATTTAGCTATACGGTCACGCAGGGTACTAAATTAAGGCGGCCTAAGAGTTTCCGGAGGTTTCCGCAAAACCGGCGTCTCATGTTTTATATAAAATCGCATCCATTTAATATCGATTACCACATTGATTTGAGAAGATTGATTATAATTTAGTTTTTATTTTTAAAGGAATGAGACATTTTAGAAAAATAGCCGAAACTGCCAAAAATTAAACCCAAATGAATGTCAAAGTCCGTACGTGACTAGCCGAGCCTAACCAAGAAGACAAACCGATTAATTATAAATGCAAACTGATTATCACTTCCGCTCTCGGCAAAAGACATAACATAGCAAAGTATCAGTTGAAGCTAGGAGTTCGCTTCAACATATCCTGAGCAAAAGAAAAGAAAATTCATTTCTCCAGAGTTCGAACGTTGTAAAAAAGTTGTAAAATAGTTTCGTTTTCCGATTTCTAGTCTACGTGATTTCGGTGCGTCCAAACTTTAACCCCCTTTGTACCGGGAAGTAGATTCGCTTTGTCTTTTCTAAGAGTTGAAAATATTATTCCACGCTGAAATTTACTTAGATGAAATGACTTTGAGCATGTTCGATTTAAAGCTATTTTAACGCTATTTATATAGCTGTTAGTTATTTATGAGGAATAACATGAATTTTTTTAATATACATGTACATTATAAGTGCCCGACATTCGTAAATACTCACTACGCTTTGATTAGTCCATTGGGATCTTAAATAAGGTATACTTTTAGTTTTGATTTGCAATTTTCCTTTCTTGAAATAAACTGAATAGCTCAGTTGTTTTAAAACCAGAACAGTTTTCTCAAGCAACCGCGTTGTAAAATTGTCCCGCGAAGCCTGTTATGCCAGTCACGTGAGCGGATATTGAGTACGTGACTTGCAGAGAACAAACAACTTCACGAGACATTCCTAATATATTTACTTTATGACTGCGAGTACTAGAAATAACTCGAAGGCTTTGAGATTACACAGTTGGATGACTCTTGCATTGAATTGGAAATTAATGAAGAATAAAGCCTGGTTATCTCTTTCAGCTTGTAACAAAAAAATATTGAAACAAGCGAACAGCAAAAGAATTGTCGAACTTTTTTTCCGAGTTTAATGCCAGGAAGTATTTAACGTTGTAGACGTCATGTTTCGGTGTAACGTGTACAATAACGGCAGATATCCAGTGCCAGCCGAAAGAATGTGCTCCAGCCTATCAAACTATGACTAATATATTTTGAACACGTTTATCTCAGGCAAATGACATTCTTGCAGCGGCTGAGATGCTATTTGTGGCTTCTCACTGATCACGTTTTAAGGTCATCATGAAAAATATTTGAACTGTAACCAAGCAATTTTCTCCCCTGGGTGGTGGCAAAATTACGTCTTCCTGTTTTTAGCATTCTCTCTGGTTATTTTGATCACGTTTCTGGCTATGCAGCAGGCTGGGATCCGATATTTATAGCATATTAACTAATTCACATGGTCACGCGTAGTGTTTTGCCGACTCTCAGTTGTGGGGGCAAGGAATGGAGCTCGTCGCGGGATATTGCGAATGCTTACGGAGGAGAAACTGATCTCCGCTCCCACTGATAGGACAAATAAAAGCCATCTTCAGCGTCCTAGGACCATCTCCCCGTTTTAGGTCAAACACATTGCCCTTAGAGTGTTTATAAGAAAAGGAAATGGTTTATTTATCTGTAGGCAACGGGAAAAGGCTAACAATAGGGAACAAGTGTTCGGATGAGGGGGAGGGGGGGGGGGGGGGGGGGGGGGTGGGGGTAGGAGACAAGAAACACGTGATCCAGTGACATTCTCTATTTTCCAATTGCCCATAATACACTTTGTTTGCCCCCCCCCCCCCCCCCCCCAAAAAAAAAAAAAAAAAATTGCATATTTAACTATCGTTTGTAAATGCTCTTGGAATGACTGCATATTCCCAAGAGCATTTCAAAACAATAGTTTATGCAAAATTTGGGGTGCAATTAAACAATGTTTACTATGGGCATTTCGAAAATAGAGAATTGGAGAACAAGTTACTGTATTAACAACGGACCACCGTAACGAAATAGAAGCACCGGATCCTGTGGTAAAAGATCTAATCAGCTATAAAATGATGAAACGATTTGATAAAAAAAAACAAGGCTGATAAACGGTACAGAAACGACTATATTTGTAAATCAACCAATATTTCGAAAGGCACAAATTATCAGAATTGGAGAAGCCTGCGGAGCAAGTTGTTTGGGGTGGGGGAGGGGTGAGGCCGTTATGCTTACTTACTATCCTCCCCCCATGCACCGCGCTGCGTTATGGCTCAGGCAAATTAATACAGCCTGGCCACACTACAACCCCCCTCCCCCCACCGGCTACCCAGGCTGGCCCGGTCGCCCGGTCGCCCTTACTCAACTCCCGTGAAGTCCTGGACACTAGCGCCTGTCGGAAAAATCGAAATGTTGTCTATGTTGTGGTTCAAATTTTTCTTTGGTTTAAAATTTTTTAAACCAGTTTAATTTTTTTTTTTGTGTCAGATTATGATAATGAATCTGAGACAAAGGAAAATCAAAATCAAACTGGTTTGAAAATTTTTAAACCAAAGAAAAATTTGAACCACAACATCTACATTTCGATGTGATGCAAAATTACTTTGGTTGGTGAGAAATTAGTACATTGCCTTCTTAATTGGACAAAATGCTTTGGTGAGTACGTTCTTAATTTATAGTGTAATCTTGCTAATTAGCCTTGCCTTACATCTGACAATCCATGTTTTCTAGATATTCAAACGCCGGGTGCCCGGCCGCACGACCATTTCTTGGTAATTTTTAAAGCTTATATATATATCCACAAAGTCTTGCCATTTTAAACAAGCATTTCATGTAATAGAGCAACAATAAGAGAAAATGGCCATACACTGTATTATTAAACAATATAATGATAAAACAGGGTGATAGACAGTAGAATTCCGGCCAATTTAATTTGCATGTCAATGAATAAAAGTAATAATGAGACTTTGTTTTCATCAGTTTTCTTCACTTAACAAGGTGTTCAGACATGTAATAGTATAAATATGTGGCTGGGTGTTCTAAAGGCCTTTGTCCGGGTGTTCTAAGGGGCAGACATTATTTTACAAATAAGTGGCTTGGTGTTGTAAGTATGGCCTTGTATCAGTTCGTGGACAGAAGATGATCCACTGAAACATGTTTTCTGCTCTCAGGAAATGCAGAGAGTAATGTAAGGACCATTCTACCATCTTCATGCTAGTCAACCTTTCATATGTAGGTTGATCCCAGAGGAGAAACTCCGGATTTATGTGATGGTGATGTGCAAATGGGACAAAAATCACTACCCCAAAAAAATCCCTGGGGCTTCCAGCAAAACCCAATAAAATCCCCCGATACCAAAATTAAATACCAAAAAATCCCAATTACCTGAATTTTTTATCCTTAAAAATACCCAGAAGGGATTAAATGATATAACAAATTTTGTTGCACTAAATTTGCACGGCAACAATTCTTTACCACGGATTTTTAAATCACTTTGAATATCAAAAAAAATCCCTACTTCACTCAAGCCGGGCTGCAAGAGTTATTACTAAATCAAGCTATGATACGAACTCTAGGTTTCTTCTTAACTCACTTGGGTGGGATAACTTGTGTGTTAGAAGGGCCAAGCAAAAAGCAAATATAATGTACAAAAGTGTTAATAAGCTTGCCCCAGTTTATCTCTGTGATATGTTTACACCAAGAGTCACGTCTTATGATCTTCATGACGCTAAACAAAGACTGGCATTACCTAAGCCGAGAACTGACTACCTAAAGCGAAGCTTTAGCTATAGTGCAGCCTTCCTGTGGAACAACCTTCCAGAGGAACTAAGAACAACTCAATCATTGAGCCTTTATAAAAAAAGGTATCAGTGATCAGTGAATGGTTTTCCTTATCGGACTCTCACACGGCAAATTTGTAAAACAGTGAATTGCTTATTTATATTGTAAATACTGATATTTTTAACTGTGTATAAATAAAGATTTTAATTGATTGATTGATTGAAGCCCCCCTCCAAAAAAAAAAAAATAAAAATAAAAAAACTTGCCAAAATGTTTTTATCCAAAAAATAATCCTGGAATCAAAAACATCAAACCCAAAAAAATCCTTCACACATCCTGTCACTTAACTCCCCCCCCCCCCCCCCCCCCTTCTCCCCTTCACCCCATCCTGGGAGGTTGATATATACAACTGTATGTAGACAGGCAGTAAAAACATCCAAACAGGTTATTGCCGGTTTATTACTTAATGTTGCTGCTAAGCCATAGTCAGACTGTATCCATTCTTTAATGTGCTTTTAAAAAAATGTTTACAAAATTGTGGGTGAAAATATGTAACAGTGGGGTGAGTTTAACCCTTTCGCTGCCAAAGTCGACTTTTGTCAACATTTGGAGCAGCAGACATTGCACCACTTGTGACGTCATCAATTTGTACGTTGCCAGATAATTTTGATGCTCAACTGATAAAGCGAGGATAGATCCATGCACACGTGCCTCCACTTTGAATATGGACCGAATTCTAGCAGAGCTATTCGAAGAAAACATGTTCAAATATTGGTGCAAAATTAGGTGGTAAATTAGGTCAATACCCCTGCAATTGAACAATGTTTCATTTCAAGCGTTTTTAATGCTTATGCCAAACCTTTTCCGGCCGATAGAAAGGTAATAGAGAGTAGAAGATAGGAAGAGAAGAAAAGGGGAGAAAAAGGGAAAGTAAAAGAAGCAAAAAAATAATCAGAAAGGTTCCGCAAAAAAAAAAAAAAATCTATTTTTTGGCTTATGCGCATGCGCTAAACCTAAATATTACACTTATTCAAGATGGAATCTAGTTCATGCTGTAGCGCGAGTGTAGCAAATTGCTTTTGTAGCAATGTTTATTGACATTTGGCCATGTTGCTCCCAAAAAATCAATTTAACAGTAAAAAATACCCTTTTTTAAAAAAATTCAGCCGTGAAAGAGTTAAGCGTTCATGAACCAAGTGGCCCACCATTGCCGCAGCTTGCATTGGTTTAGTATTCTGTCATTGTGATTACACTATGCAGGGTCTATATAAAAAGTTTACATAAATTTCAAGAAACCGACTCTCAGCTCTCTCAACTCAGACGGCAACTTAAAATGGTAAGAAATAATATACAGAATCGCAACAAATGTGTGCAAGGAGTTGTACTTGACTGGCCTGAATTAAAAACTGGTATTACATCATCTGGCATGCATATAGCTCATTTATTTGAAGCCCTTCCCTCCTAGTCTAGTGTTGGAATGACAATATGCAAAATATGCTATAATTTGGGGGTTTTCACATGACGTCATAAAAAAATCTAAACTATACATCCTGCAAAGCTGTTTCTAACAAGGTATGTGGGTACCATTGTTACAATCCTTCAGAAAAAGTTTCAGGTTTTAACGATTTTTTTGCTTTCGAATTTTAAAGATTTCAAATGTGTCACACAATTCGTCATGCTATTTCAGATAAGCCATGAAAATATGGGTGTGTTCCTTTCGGAGAATCCAAAAACGGATTTTTGATCTGAGATTTGCCAGATTTCGCGGCCAAAAGGAACGCGAAATCCGGTTTTGGATCTGTAACCTTGGTACCCTTTCGCAAATGCGTCCAATATGGCGGCTTCACGAGAAATGATGAGTTTAATTTCCTTCTTTTGGAAGAAATATGCGACGACACTATGGAGAATTTTGTGATTGGTGATTCGAATAGTGCGGACGACAGCATCCTAGTGCTCGGGGGGGGGGGGGGGGGGGGGGGAGAGTACTCAACAAAGTTTTGTACGGGGATGCTCCGCCCCAAGGTCCAAACCCTTACCCTTTCATATACCGTTTTGGACAGAAAAGGTACCCCTTTCATATACCTTTCATTGAAAATGGTACCCCTTTCATATACCTTTCGTTGAAAATGGCACCCCTTTCATATAACTTTTGCGTGCGTCTGTTTGATATATTTTGAAAGGCCCTTTTTATAATACTTAAATTGCAGTTTTCCCTACCTTTTTTATGCTTCAACTCGTGTTTTCGCTACCATTTCCTATTCTTCGTGAAATCCCTACCCTTTCACATACTTCAACTCGTGAAATCCCGACCCTTTCATATACCTCCAGCTTCAAAAAGGTACCCCTTTCGAGCGGAGCATCCTCGTATAGCCCATTATAGGGAGTACCCCCCCCCCCCCCCCCCCCCCCGGGTCCTAGTGCTAGTGGCATATAAACAGAGGAAGAAGCACATAAGAGTTGAAAATAAGACACCTTTCGAAGCCACTTTCGTATGTCGAGACGAACACTTGAGTTCCCGGAAGGCTTGCTTGCTCGGTAGTACCCGGCTTGCCACATGAGCCAAAACGGGGTGGAAGAAGACCTATTCCACTCCAAAAGCAAATCCTTCTTACTTTATGGGTATTTGGTTATCAAGAGATTTTTCGATCTGATGTAACACGATTGAGTGCCTGTCGTGTTTACAAGCGAGTTTGTAAAGCGATTGCAGTTCATTTGTCTCATCGATTTATCCAGTTAACTAGTGGGGCAAGGGCAAGAGAGGAACCGAAAACAAGGCTCGACCTGACTGTGCTCTGACTGGAAATACCGCTGGTTCATCAAATTAATTCAAATCCGTTGTGAAAGGAACAGCATAGATCACTAATCCGTAAATCTGGATTTGGATTCTTTGGATTTCAAATCCAGTGAATCCCTTTTCAAACAGGATTCGCCAGATCAAAAATCAGGATTTGGATTTGCCGAAAGGAACGCGAAATCCGTTTTAGGATCGAAAATCCGTTTTTGTATTCACCGAAAGGAACACACCCTAAACAAAATTGAACCAGTTAAAAGTTATTTTTGCATTGTAGATGCTTATAAGACAATTTTATTGAACTTATAGTGAATCCAATGTTTTGTGATGAGATTTTGGCTGTAATTAAGACTTTGAAGTTTTGGCTGCCATGTTGGTGTCCCTCAGTGGGGCACCAAGATGGCCACTACATACATTTCTTTCTAAAAATGTTGAATACTCGTTCGCCTATAACTCTTGAACGAAATGCTTTTGCGCTTTAAAATTCGACCCAGTTGTGTAGTTTTAAATTCTCTGCAATTCTATAAACATTTTGAAATTTAAACCTGCCTTTTAATGCTTCTGAATCTTGATTTGACTTAAGTGAAAAGAACCGCGGCGAAGAGAAAAAGTCAAATTATGAAAGCATAGCTTACTCGCAAGCCAGACTGAGAGCACTTATTGCTGTAGAGCTAGCCTTTTCCAGGCGTTCAGATAGTCGGGAGCAGAGGAAAGGCGGGCACGCGAAGGAAAAATATCGCGAGTGCTGACGGAGGGAGATACGCCCCACGTTTTAACCGCTTGTTTGCGCGCCGATTTTTAGCTGCTTTGGCCGGGCCCACAGTCCTAACGCCTGGAGCAGGCAACTGCAGACCAGACACGGAGGTTGGTAATTCAGTGAAGCAAATACCGTCAGTTTTGCGTTTGAAGGATTGCGCGCGCTTACCTAAACAAAGGAGAAAAAAAAATGTTATTGCCGAAATCTACTATTCGTTAGCTTTACAGTGATTCACCTGATTGAAAAAAACGTTGCCGGGCAAACGGTATAAATCATGAACGATACGACCCAAAGGTCTTCTGGAAAGTAGACGAAACTTCTTGTGTTTTCAGATAAATTAGGCCCGGTTCATACGTCGCATTTCTGCCGTGTCGAATTCAATTAAACTAATGAAATTCGATAGAAATTCGACGTCTGAATCAGCTTCCGAATTTCTGCCGCACGTTCGACTGGTCTTGTCGCATTATCCGGCAGAAATGCGGCACCGATTCAAACGTCGCATTTCTGCCGTGTTAAATCTAATACATACGTTTACATACAAAATGGCGTCATGGCGAGCGGCCTACGCTCGGGATTTTGACGAAGAAGAAAGCTCGTTGTCTGAAGACGAGAGGAAAACCCTCGCGGAAAACTACATGGACGTGCTGCAGGAGAGCTGCTGCAGCTCTGACGATGACATTGATGAAGTGCACAGTAAAGAAAATATATTTTATATTTAACCTGCGCCTTTGCTGCACCAGTATTGCAACACATACAGCTGCATTGTAAGCCTCCTCCTTATCGTATCCGCGATAATTTTTTGCAAAATGTAAAGCCTTCGCGTATCTTCGTCCGCCATATTGGATACTCTACCTTTATTTCGGCCCGCGCGGAGCCCCATACTCATAGAACCTTTGCCCGTCATTTTTTATGGTCATGGCTAGCGGAATGTTTCGCGGGCGCGTCGTGAACCCGCCGCCCTCCCTCCGCCGCCGCCGTCGCGCAGGACTAGCTCGCGGGCACGTATAACGTCGCAAAACATGCGCGTACGACGTCATGTTGAAACTAAAGCGAGGCTTTGTTTTTCGCGCGGTTACACGGCCGAATGTCACGTCAGCTGGGAAAACACTGCTGCGTTTGCTGTGTTTAACGGAGAAAACCGTTTAAATTAAAGTCGTTATTCTCCTGCATTTTTTCGCGGTTTGCTACTCAAGACAGGGATACTAATTAAGGGATACTCAGAAGCCGCTATAGTGGAAAAAGAAGAGCTTTCAGGGATAAAATCTTGCTTCGAAGATGGTAGTAATGTGGGGAGATGTTTGTCACGTCGGGTTTCAAAACTGAAGAAGCGGAGATTTAAAGAATTTCCAAGCAGTGGAGGGACTTAAAGGTAAAACAAAATTCCTTTTATCGATGGGAGTTTATGTTGATATCAATCTGTGATCGACTTTATCTTTGTGTTCTCGCTAGTTTTGGAGAATTGTTTATAAAACGCGCTCAATTAAATTCAGTTGTTTTGATTTCTTTCATCGGAGACATCTCGGCCTCGATGAGCTATAAATGGTTCGCGTTTTGCTTTTAAACATAAACTTATGGAGATTTGAATAAAATTTTTCGAAAGAAGATTGTGTTGTCCATTTTTATGGTAGTTTCTTGGTGTTGCGGATGGTGTGATCACCAAATGACGTAAAACAAAAGATTCAAAAGACACTGAACAATACCCACACCACAACACAAAAGCTAACCAACAATGGCTTCCGCAACACCAAGAAACACCCATTTTTATGTGTTTGTTCATTCATTACATAGGTTGAAAAGCGATTTTACGTAAACAAAACAAGACTTGAATTTTATAGTTCTAAACTTCACTCGCGTGGTCTTATGCAAATATGTTTGTGTATTTTTTGCAATTTTGATTTCCAAATCAGTTTCTCGGACAATTTTTTATACGCAGCAGGTGTATTTTATTTTGAAATTAGTCGTACAAGTTATTCTAGACGGAGGAAAAGTTGTTTTCGTGAACTTTTGTACGGTCTAGATGTACTGTGCAGACGGTCGCGTAATACTGTCTTTGAGAATTGCTAAAATTAAAAAATAGCCTTCGTCAATCTTAATTCTTGTGTTTACGACCTTTCACCATAGTTAAGCTTGTTCACAGAGCGACGCTGTTAGGCTCAGCCTATCTATATATATTACATTTACTGCTGACCGAAAGACACTGCAGTATCAACTCTGAATTAACTGCGGCACAAGTGCGACGTATAAATCAACAGTCGCATTTTTGCCGCACTTAATGCGACGTATGAACCGGGCCTTACACATTATTATAACTTACACAGTATGCACAAAATCATCCTCCGAAAATCGTTTAGGAAGGAAACGATCTAAAATACTAATAAATGAAATGTTTATTTAACATTTAGCCTTATTAGGCCGTCCCCTATAGGAGCAATCTGGAACTAGAAGGCCCGGTACCCAAACATCATTGCCGTGGAAACAACGAGACGTGGTTACAAAATCAACATGGCGGCAATGGAGGAAAAAAGATCGATGTCGTGGTTAAACTCCTGCAGCCGAGAAAAGCGGAAAAAAGATGAACCACCAACACTTTTTTGCGATCTTCCAGCATAACTTTCTTTTTTGAAAACGCAAAAATATGGGTCGGTACGGTCGGACGACGGTAAACGGAGAAAAAAAGGGGATGGCCTTATTTGCCTTGTTTCCAGAATTCCATTGTCTTATCGTTTATAGTTTGTGCTTTTTTTCGACAACGTTTCTTCAATTAGGTGTTTACAGTTTTCTGTGATTTCGTTAAAAACAGCGCGCGTATGAAAGATTTCACAGAAGGCACCCTAAAGGGTTGACAGTTACCTTAATGGAGCTGGGGTTCCACAATAGCTTAAAAGGCAAAACTGTGGCAACTGACGATCTTTTTGTTTTGTTGTATTTTGTTTGTTTACAACGAATCCGTTCCTGGGTCATATGACTTTGATAGCTCGATACCTTCTATTTTCGCGTTCTTTCCGTTTTTCCCGTTATTGACGCGCGTCGTTCAGACTTAATAAAAAAATAAAACCCTCACTATAATGTTTAGACTGGAAGCCTCATTGCATATCTCGAATCTTACCCGCACGTAAGTTTTACCGATCAATTTTGCACGATTTTTGCGAATTACAAACTCCGCAAATATAGGTATAGGCTGTTCACAGCGGTTTGCTTTCGTTAAATAGTGCTCTAAGTAGGGTCAAGGAGTAGTGAAGATGCGAAAAGCAATAAACTAATAACATATATAGATAGGCTGAGCCTAACAGCGTCGCTCTGTGAACAAGCTTAACTAAGGTGAAGGGTCGGAAGCACAAGAATTAAGATTGACGAAGGCTATTTTTCAATTTTAGCGTGTCTTTATTCTGCGGACAGGCTTCCAGTCGGACGGCGGGGTCATACGGGGTTATAAATAGCGCCCCTACGAGCCAGGAGCCTGTTCGCAGGCTACCGTGTCTTAGGCCATCGTAACTTGATTAAAAATAAAACACCAACATGTAAAACAACGCATTTTTATAGTAAACTTGACGTTTAGCATACGAAATTATAAACGTCAAGTTAATTATAAAAATGCGTTGTTTCACCATGTTCAGTTATCACCGCTGTTTGTGTTTTACTTTTTTTTCCTTTAGATAAATTAATTGAATATTTTTATTTAGCCAAGACAATGGTTTAATATTTTTTTGAAGTTTGATATTGTTTTGTCTCTTTTAGCCGAGCTATGACCCAAAAACTGAAAGGTAGACAACACCCGACCACAAACCAAAGGTCCGAACGATACCGGCGACAAGATAAGTTAAGGCATTATAACTCATGACGCATAGGGAGCCCGGACATCTGATATCAATAGAGATAGATATGTGGCTTGATAGCTTAGTGGATAGAGCATTGCACCAGTATCGCAAGGTCATGGGTTCGAATCCCGTTCAAGCCTGAATTTTTTTTTTTCAGGTTGCTTTTTCAACTGCTTAGGTTGAGAGCACACTGCGAGGATCACAAATCTCACTCAGACTGGGTTTTATTAGTCACTTTGCAGAATAAACTGAATTGCGCAACTTTACAAAATACTTACTTCTAAAACTATCCTAAACTAAAAATATAATACGTTACAAACAACTATACTGTAATTGAAAATCTAAAATGCAATCATGAATACATTGCCATAGAGCTACACTTGTTGATAAAAGTCTCTGCAAATCTCTGAGTATTAGTTCTGTACGGGTCGAAATTCTTCTGTCTCCTTAATTTATATGTGGGCCTCCTTTGCGGTTTTGGTAACAAACTGTGAATCTTATAATTATTGGATGGGTTGTTAGTAACTGATTGGAAAAGTTGATTGGTAAGTTGATCGTGATGGGCTCTCATGGAGTCAACACCAGCGAGACTTAGAGCTTCGGAGTTAGAAACACCAGGGAAAATACACGAGAGAGCTCTCTTTTGTACTCTCTCAATAAAATATGAATCAGACCTTTTACCTTTGCTTCAAGTGGCGGCCATTTTGAATAATTTACACCTGTAAATTGAGAGGTCCAGAACCGAATTATCGAGTTCGGTGATTAATCGGAGTTTTCCGATTGCGCACTGAATGGCTACCGAAGGTTTCTCGGTTCCAGACCTCGCAGTGGCCGCGTTTAAATAATTCAAAATGAAGCAGCAAAGGTAAATGGCTGAGGCATGTACTAAAACTCGAAACAACTTAATGAAACTACCGACACGAAACGACCAAAACAAAACCGCTGCAACGAGCAAAACCACAGAAAGGAGAAATGATACATTTTTAGAAATTATCAAAATCGGAAAATGAGAGGAATGTATGGTTTTCTCTTCAAAATATCAAACTACTACTTGTTTCGCATATAGGAGCTAAATTTGGATTTTTCTAGATGTTTGATATAAGTAAATTTAATGTTATCATTTCTTAAAAATAATGTATTTTTAAAATGATTTTCTTCCTTTCGGGGCTTTTCCAAGGTTACAAATGCTAAAAACACGGCGTTTCGAACAGTTTTACTGTCTTTCTTCAGTTATATTAGTGTTAAAAAGTTCTAAAAAGAATATGGCGAATCAAACTCGATGTTGTCTTTGTAACCAACAACAACAACAACAATTTTATTTCACACACCTTCCAATTACAACAGTAGATACAATTAAAGTAAGAAATAGAGATACTTGCCCACCGCTAATAGCAAAAAAGGCTAATCGAGGCGGCAGGGGAAAGATTAATACAAACTTAAGTTAATAAAAGAAAAGAAAAGATTACCTAAACTAGAGGAGAAAAAAAAAGAAACAACAACAATACAATAAGTGCAAAACCTAAAATATAGTACATCAAATAAAAGACACATCGTGCAAACTACATGAACCTTGCAAGCTAGGTGGCTGTGTAAAAAAGGACATCCGTGATAGTAGACTTAAAAATAACTTAAGAAGTTAGTTTGTATGAACTAGTTCTAGAATACAGTGACCTTTGCTAACTCTTAAATCAAAGGGTTTACGGCTTCCTCTTAAGTTTTCGTGCGGCGCGCCGAAGCTTCTGACGTGATAAAAACAACTCGAACCGGATGTTATCAATAACTAGAGAAGTTAGTTATTACGAACATTTTCATAAAGTGTTTCTAGAATATTGGGGTTTCCGTCCCTTGTTATAAGAGCCTACAGGTGGCGTGCCCAGCCCTTTGAGGTGATAAAATCCATCCGTAGCACTGCATGATTACTGTAGATTGATAATAACTGCAGCACTTAGCTATATAAACATTCTTATAAACTAGATCTCCCACACTCGAGCTTCTTAGGTGCTTAAATCCATCGGTGCAGTATACTATCAATAACTTCAAAAGGTTGTTGTTTGTTTTTCTGTTGTTGATTTTTTACATAATCATACGCTTTTGCAATACTGTAACGATTTATAGTCATGCAAATAAATCTCGTCGTTGTTAGTATAAACACTCTAATAATATTGTTCTATAGTTTAAAAAAGATTAGGAGGTCAGTATAGTATCCCAGCCTGGATTTAGCCTGTTTTATCGTGTTTTCATAATTGTGGTTTTATTATCTAGAAATAGAAAGAAAAATCACAAAAGTGATAAAAGTAAAGATATCCGAATTTGATGAACTGTAATCTACTTCCATACTCGCAATCCGGCGCGCCCAAGCTTCTGAGGGAGGTAAAATCTACTCCTAGCGGTGCTCTAACAATAACTGTAGAAGTTGTTTATTATGGACATGTTCATAAACCAATTCTAGAATATTAGGGTCATTTCCACTCCCCCTAAAATATAGAGATTTCCGCGTTCCTTATTATAAGCCTACAGATTGCGTGCTCAACTCTCAAACTCTTGGAGGTGCTTAAATACATCCGGGGCAATACTGTAGAACGGACAATGCCAGACACAAGTTAGTTTGTATGAACTTTTTCTTAAAGTAGTTCTAGAAATATAAGAGTTTCCGTTCCCGCTTGTTAAGACGGGTCTGTTAAGTTACAGCCGGCGCACACAATTGTGATTTTAAAAGCTTTTATCCACGTGGGGCAATAGACTAACAAAATATTGATACTCGTAGGGCTGCATGGGTGTGGATAAGAGTTTCCTTTCCCTCTTTCCATTAATGACGTTTTTAAGGCGCCTTCACACGACACTGAAACTAAAGTTGACAAACTTGTGTTGACAAACTAAAGTTGACGCGTGTAAAAGTGACATCAACAGTTGGCAAACTGTTGGCAACAATTAGAACTTGTTTCTATCATTGACAACTTTTTCACCACCTTTATTGAGTTAGCAAAACTCGCATTTGATGTGTGAACGTTTGCTGTGCAATTTCACTATGTGCAACCTCATTTCACAGGGTCCTCGCTCTTTTTCCCTCAAGAAGAAAGAATCCTGAGAACGACGTTTAGGTGTCTGGAACTTTTTCGTTTGAAAACACGAGATTGCAAACGTTTGAAGCTTGAAATCACGAGTTTGCCAATTTCAGTTTGTCGTGTGAAGCATTTAGAACGATTTCGTACATACTTACACAATACTCTATGTAATTTCAAGCCATTCAAGCTAGCAGTTTAATTTCGTTTATTTATTATTATTATTTTGCATGATCCGCTTTTGAATCTTTTAAATAAATAAGCGGCTTCTTTACTTCTTTAAATATTCAGAAAGTATACGTAGCGAGATTTGTATTATACGTTTTTTTGCAAGAAATCTTTCAAATTACCGCTGTCTTGTCTTGTTTGATTCTTGATTGATATACAATTGATTTGTGAAACTTCCAAACATTAAGGACTCATAGAAGATTCGAGCATTTCAAATCCTTCTATTTATTCTACGTACGCAGATCTGGCAGATGAAGATAAAGATGAAATAGACTGAAATGTTGGACACTAAAACAAATGTTCGGCCCCTCGGGTCCCCCTCGGGACATTTGTTTTTCTAGTGCCAGGTCCACTCGGATCAATCGTACACTAAAACCACGAATTTTGAAATAGTCTGGGGCGGTTATTTCAAAGTTCGTATACTGCGAACTTCTCCTTTCGGACAACTCTCTTATACGGCCTGGTTTTTTTTTTATTTGGGCCAGGGGAATACGTTCATTTCTTTTTTACGGCCCGATTGTTGCACTGCCTCAAAGAAACATGACCGAGCTCACTACCAAGTCTTCACGTAGCTCAGTGGCTCCTTAGTGGTTACAGCATTCGACCGGTGTGCGGGTGGTCATGGGTTCCAATCTTGTGGTCGAGGACCGCAGATTTTCATGAAGCCCCATAAGCTTTTGTTTCAAAATAATGATCCAGTTTTGTTAACAATTACTATATTTATAGTGCACTGTGATTTCAATAGCGGATGGCCAGGATGGAAATAGAATGCAACTTGAAAATTGAGACTAAATTGTTCAACTTCTTCTCTCGTGTCTTTGAAAAATCGATAAAAAATTGCTGTGGTGCGTTCTCCTTTTAATAAGGAACAATGGATATCACGTGACTAAGGTATTTGACACCCCCAGGAAACAGTTATGGCGAGCCTCGACGTAACCGTATGGTTAGGCTTGGGATTGCAGAAATAACGTCAGTTCCATTGACCTTTGCCAGTTCTTTGGATTGGAGCTAGGTTTGGGTCAGGTCCTAGGTGTGGTCGTCCACAAGTCACGTGACAAGCATTCTCATTACACTTCAGAACCCTTGGGTGACTAGCCACACGGCAGTGGTCTTGCTGAGCCCAAAACAGTTTGCACAAACCTGGTAATTTCAAAACTGACCACCCCCCTTACTTGCACTTTGCTTTCTGATCCCAAATTGAGCTCTACAAGGCTTTTGCCAACTACCCTCCCCATCTAAATCCTTTATCCTTTACTGCGATTTACACAAAACTTCCTAGTGTTACTAGTACCACAAAATGTTATCAGTTTACATAGTGTGCGACATCAAAATAGCAATATAGTGGTAAAGGGAAGTTTAAATTAACCCTTTAAAGCCTAACTACGGCTACAGCCGTAGAAAATACCATTGCTGCTTTTGATATTTGTTTCTTGTTGAACTCAAGAGACAACATTCTGAAAGTGTGTTCATTGTGCCGACTGGTTGGTGTGACACCTATCACAGCCTAAAACGCTTACAATGATTCCCGATTTCCATTGTAGTGAACCGTTCGTATGGCAACAAATCCCAAAAATCCAGCTTTTTGGTCCAAGAGCAACAACAAAAAAGTGTCAATCTTTTAAGATAAAAAACTTGCTCAAACGTTTGCGTTAACAACACACCTCAAGGCCAGATCTTGGTATTTGGCTGGAAAATTCCTTCTCACTTTATCCGCCGGCCCGTGCTCCTCCATTTGATGAAAGCCAGTGTCGCGAACACAACCGTTGCCTTGTTCATGCCCGAAAATAATTCTGGGTAATTCCGCCATAACTCGAAAAGGGAACTCTTACCATTTCCATTTCAAATAATTATTATAAGTGCATGTCGGGCCACCCAGTCCTACCAGCCAAATATCACACCGATTGCAATTTTACAAGTCAAAACTTGGCCAAATAGCCTTGGTAGGTCCTGGAATCCATCCACAGATGGGCCAGAGAGACAACTTCACTCGTGAACCCGCCAAGCTTGCTGCAAAGCATCTTTGGCGTCCCAGTCTGCATGAAACCGCCTCTCACCTCTACCCACATTCCAACTTAATGATGCCGGCCTGGGGGCTTCTGCAGAGTAAAATGGCTCGAAAAAACACTTATAAAGCGAAAAACTGAGCTCATTTGAACTCATCGAAACACGAACAGTTAATCTAGGTCACGTGATGCCCAAGTCTGAGCCCAAAGTGTCTCAAAACCGCACATATTTCAGTGGATACTCTATATAAGGACAAATAAAGTGATCCAAAGTTGTTCTCGCCAAATTACAACTGAAAAAATAACGAACATTTCGGTTTCTGAGGGTTAATGCGTTCTCCCTTTGAGATTTTTTTATATCCTCTTTTTTTATAGGTTCAAAGAAAATTCGTGCATGATGAAGGTTACTGAATTTTATCACCCGGTTTTGGCCAAAAATCTGCCAATCCCTTTAAAATTTACCATTTTTTAAAAGTTTATCGCCAATTAGACAGTCATAACTAAATAAGGTAAACCAAAGAAAGTAATGAAATTAGTGTTTATTTGCATTGTCTAATTTCTATTTAGGCAAAATAGTTGAACAAAAAAGTTAAAAAAACTGCGTGGCACTTGTGAGACATTAAATAATGGAAAATGTTAATGTAGAAAAGTGCCGAAAATTTGAAAGTTTTCAGACGTTTCGGGCTTGGTCCTTCTTCAGTGAAATGTCAATTTAGAAAATTACTCCTCGATCCACTCTACTAATCCAAAAGCAAACTATTCCCTCCTCATTATTTTAATATATTTATTTTCACAAGGAACTACATGATCTCCGCCTTTTATTAACACTTATCAACTGTAGAGACACCATTCAAATGAAACCTCTTCGCCAGTACTTTTGAATGGTACCATTTGTTTTGCAATATTTTACAAAATGAAATTTGGGATTCTCGAATTTTTTTTTTTTGGTACTTGTTAACGCCGGAAGTGGCACAAGAATCACAATCGGCTAATGTTTTCCGCATTTAGCCGGACGTTCGTTAACAAGGGCTCACGCACACAGCATTGATAAATGTAAATAAACATTGAAAAAACAAAGAGCTTTTATTAATTCCCGTTTTTCTCCGAAATAAAATTAATTGATCCAATTACCTAACTTTATAAAAAAAGGGGCGGAGAAGTCGTTATTGCGCATTTATACTCATTCTACCGTAACGTTCTCACGTACATGGAATTATAGAGAAATATACCATATAATTGATTATGGTGTGGGAGACGACGTGATAAGAAATACAATAAGCAATCAATTAAAAAATATGGTTACGTGTGTTCCTCTCAAGTTGTCACAAATGTATATTACAAAAAAAAATTTAATGACCAGTTATTTCAAGGAGTTTGACCATGTCGCGCATAAAGCCCCGTAAGCGCACAGTTTTAATACAAAGTACCCAAACCTATATATTAATTTAAAGCTTATAAAATGGAATAACACATAAAATTATAATTTCGTGGACAGAGTAAAAATTAGATGCGATACGGCACTTTTAAGGCAACATGTGGCCTCCAAAACCATGTCGCTTTAGTTTTTATGTAATTGGCGCGACCGCAAAAAGGATCCGGATAGAAAACCGTAAAAAAACTATGCTATCTTCAAATCTCTTTAATTTTGTTTTGAAAACAGCTATGAAACTTCCACGACACGGTTTTACCGCGGTGAAGTCTGTTTATATAAGTCGGTCATTTTAAGTAGATAAATGCTTTTCTAAAGTCTGTGCAGCTATATGTCTTATTCTGGACACTATTCACAGTAAAGAGCGTTTAACTATTAGGTTTGGCCTGTTGGAAATTGGTTTACACCGCGGTTTTGTTAAGCGCCTTCTAAACTTCGTTTCCCTAACCGGCCCTTACTGTTTCTCAAATATTATGTTGAAATATATATGGGATATCTGATAAGACAGAATAGAGTGTGCGTGATCTCGTCACGAAAGACTATAAAATATTTCCGCATTATTTGTAGCACTCCTGACAATGGCTCTCGCACACCGCAATAATCAAATGTAAATAAACATTATAAATACAAACAGTTTGCTTACTTCCTATCTTTCTCCGAAATAAAGTTCGTCAATTAATCAAAATTACTGTGGTGCGTTCTCCCTTTAATGCGTTCTCCCTTTGAGATTTCTTTATATCTTCTTTTTTAGGTTCAAAAAAAATTTGTGCATGATGGAGGTTACTGAATTTTATCACCCTGTTTTGCCCAGAAACTACCAAATGTTGTGACACAACCCCTTTAAAATTTACCGTTTTAAATTTATCGACAATTTTGTCTAATTTCCATTTATCCGATCATGTGAAATTACTCCTCGATCCAGTCTCCTAATCCATGTCATAAATAACTCAATAACGATCATAAAAGCAAACTATCCCCTGCTAAGTATTTTGAATATATTTATTTTTACAAGGAAACACATGACTTCCCGCCTTTTCTTAACCCTTTTCCTCCCAGAGACCCAGAGTCAATAATGGCCGACATACAGTGTTCTAACGTTTGAGTCTCTGGACGAACTCCTATGGTGTGACCATTCAAATGAAACCTCTTCAGCAGTACAATTAAATGGTACCATTTGTTTTGCAATATTTTACAAAATGAAATTTGGGATTTTTTTTCGAATTTTTATTTTTGGTACTTGTTAACGCCGGAAGTGGGGCAAGAATCACAATCGACTATTAAAATTTTTCCGCATTTAGCCGGACGTTCGTTAACAAGGGCTCACGCACACAGCATTGATAAATGTAAATAAACATTGAAAAAACGAAGAGCCTTTTTTAATTCCCGTCTTTCTCCGAAATAAAATTAATTGATCCAATTACCTAACTTTATAAAAAAAGGGGCGGAGAAGTCGTTATTGCGCATTTATACTCATCTACCGTATTAAACGTTCTCACGTACATGGAATTATAGAAAAATGTACCTTATAATTGATTATGGTGTGGCAGACGATATGATAAGAAAAACAATAAGCAATCAATTAAAAAATATGGTTACGTGTGTTCCTCTCAAGTTGTCACAAATGTATAATAATATTATTACAAAAAAAGTTAATGGCCGGTTATTTCAAGGAGTTTGACCATGTCGCGCATAAAGCCCCGTAAGCGCACAGTTTTAATACAAAGTACCCAAACCTATATATTAATTTAAAGCTTATAAAGTGGAATAATAACACATGAAATTATAATTTCGTGGACAGAGTAAAAATTAGATGCGATACGGCACTTTTAAGGGAAAATGTGGCCTCCAAAACCATGTCGCTTTAGTTTTTATGTAATTGGCGCGAACGCAAAAAGGATCGGATTGAAAACCATAAAAAAAAATATGCAATTTTCAAATCTCTTTAATTTTGTTTTGAAAACAGCACGACACGGTTTTATCGCGGTGAAGTCTGTTTATATAAGTCGGTCATTTTAAGTAGATAAATGCTTTTCTATAGTCTGTGCAGCTATATGTCCCGTTCTGGACACTGCGGTTTACATTAAAGAACGTTTAACTATTAGGTTTGGCCTGATTGAAATTGGTTTACACCGCGGTTTTGTTAAGCACCTTCTAAACTTCGTTTCCGTAACCGGCCCTTACTGTTTCTCAAATATTATGTTGAAATAGATATGGGGTATCTGATGAAACCGAATAGGGTGTGCGTGATTTCGTCACGAAAGATTAAATATTTCCGCATTATTTATAGCACTCCTCACAAGGGCTCTCGCACACCGCAATAATCAAATGTAAATAAACATTATAAATACAAACAGTTTGCTTACTTCCCATCTTTCTCCGAAATAAAGATCGTTAATTAATGTAACATGGGCGGAGACTGAAGTCATTATTCCGCATATTGTTCTATAGTTTAAAGTGCCCCTATGATCAAATTTTTGATTTTCATTTTTTTACATTTTCGTGTACAATTAGACTTTCTTACTCATCTTGCCAAATTTCAATCCATTACGAACATCAGAAGTTATACCTCACGGGTTGAAATTATAATAACAATAAGTATTGAAAATCACGCGAAAAGCCACAAAAACTTTGGACTTGTTCTTGGTGCATTTTTCTATGCTGATTGTTATTATAATTTCAACCTGTGAGGTATGTTTGAGTCTTTGACGTCACTTTCTCCCATTCGCAACCAAGCCTTGGAACAAGGTTGATTAATGGTGGCCGTAAATTCTCGGAAATAAATGTTAAAATAAAATGACTTCTGATGTTTGTAATGGATTGAAATTTGGCAAGATAAGTAAGAAAGTCTAATAGTAAACGAAAATGTAAAAGAATCAAAATCAAAAATTTGATCACAGGGGCACTTCAATAAGCTCTGTGAACTGTTGTCTACTGTTATCCTTGCAATCCGGCGCGCCCAAGCTTCTGAGGGGGGTAAAATCTACTCCTAGCGGTACTCTAACAATAACTGTAAAAGTTGTTTATTATGGACATGTTTCATAACTAGAATATTAGAATATAAACTCCAGAATATTAATATTAGGGTCATTTCCACTCCCCTAAAATATAGAGATTTCCGCATTCCTTGTTTTAAGCCTACAGATTGCGTGCTCAACTCTCAAACTCTTGGAGGTCATTAAATACATCCGTGGCATTATTGTAGAACGGACAATACCAGTAAAAGTTAGTTTGTATGAACTTTTTCTTAAACAAGTTCGAGAAATATATGAGTTTCCGTTCCCACTTGATACAGCCGGCACACCCAATTTTAATTACATTCACGTGGGGCAATAGCGGACTAACAAAATATTGATACTCGTATAGGGCCGCTCGGATGTGTATAAGAGTTTCCTATCCCTCTTATAAACTTTCCATTGTGGACGTTTTCAAGGCGCCTTCACATGAAAAACTAAAGTTGACAAACTTGTGTTGACAAACTCAAGTTGGCGCGAGTAAAAGTGACAGAAGGTGCCTTTGGAACGATTTCGTATATACTTACGCAATACACCGTGTAATTTAAAGCCCATTCAAGCTGGCAGTTTAATTTATTTTATTCATCATTATTATTAGTTTGCATGATACCTTTAAATCTTTTAAATAAATGAGCGGCTTCTTTACTTCTCTAAATGTTCAGTAAAGTATACATAGCGAGATTTGTATTATACGTTTTTTTGCATGAATTCTTTCAAATTACCGCTGTCTTGTCTTGTTTGATTCTTGATTGATATACAATTGATTTGTGAAACTTCCAAACATTAAGGACTCATAGAAGATTCGAGCATTTCAAAGCCTTCTATTTATTCTACGAACGCAGATCTGGCAGATGAAGATAAAGATGAAATAGACTGAAATGTTGGACACTGAAACAAATGTTCGGCCCCTCGGGGTCCCCCTCGGGCCATTTGTTTTTCTAGTGCCAGGTCCACTCGGATCAATCGTACACTGAAACCACGAGTTTTGAAATAGTCTGGGGCGGTTATTTCAAAGTTCGTATACTGCGAACTTCTCCTTTCGGACAACTCTCTTATACGGCCTAGGTTTTTTTTATTTGGGCCTGGGGAATACGTTCATCTCTTTATTACGGCCCGATTGTTGCACCCTGTTTTGGCCAAAAATCTACCAAATGTTGTGACACAACCCCCTTAACATCTACCATTTTAAAGTTATCGCCAATTTTACAGTCGTTATTAAATAAGGTAAACAAAAGAACGCAATGAAATTAGTGTTTATTTGTCTATTAATTTCTATTTATCCGGTCATGTGAAATTACTCCTCGATCCACTCTATTTATTTATTTATGAATCCATGTCATAAATAACTCAATAACGATTATAAAAGCAAACTTTCCCCTGCTCAATATTTTGAATATATTTATTCTTACAAGAAACCACAGGGAACCGCCTTTTTTTAACCCTTTCTCTCCCAGAGACCCAGAGTCAATAATGGAGACATACAGTGTTCTAACTTTTGAGTCTTTGGACGAACTCCTATGGTGTGACCATTCAAATGAAACCTCTTCAGCAGTACAATTAAATGGTACCATTTGTTTTGCAATATTTTACAAAATGAAATTTGGGATTTTTTTTCGAATTTTTATTTCTGGTACTTGTTAACGCCGGAAGTGGGGCAAGAATCACAATCGACTATTAAATTTTTCCGCATTTAGCCGGACGTTCGTTAACAAGGGCTCACGCACACAGCATTGATAAATGTAAATAAACATTGAAAAAACAAAGAGCCTTTTTTAATTCCCGTCTTTCTCCGAAATAAAATTAATTGATCCAATTACCTAATTTTTTTTAAAAAAAAGGGGCGGAGAAGTCGTTATTGCGCATTTATACTCATCTACCGTAACGTTCTCACGTACATGGAATTATAGAGAAATATACCAGCTTTTTTAATTTCGTGAACAGAGTGAAAATTAGATGCGATACGGCAGTTTTAAGGCAAAATGTGGCCTCCAAAACCGTGTCGCTTTAATTTTTATGTAATTGGCGCGAACGCAAAAAAGATCGGATAGAAAACCAATATGCAATTTTCAAATCTCTTTAATTTTGTTTTGAAAACAGCTATGAAACTTCCACGACACGGTTTTACCGCGTTGTAGTCTGTTTATATAAGTCGGTCATTTTAAGTAGATAAATGCTTTTCTAAAGTCTGTGGAGTGTGCAGCTATATGTCCGGCTGGACTTTTGAAATTGGTTTACATCGCGGTTTTGTTAAGCACCTTATAAACTTCGTTTCCCTAACCGGCCCTTACTGTTTCTCAAATATTATGTTGAAATATATATGGGGTATCTGTTTAAACCGAATAGAGTGTGCGTGATCTCGTCACGAAAGACTAAATATTTCCGCATTATTTATAGCATTCCTCACACACACCGTAATAATCAAATGTAAATAAACATTATAAATACAAACAGTTTGCTTACTTCCCATCTTTCTCCGAAATAAAGTTCATTAATTAATGTAAAATAGGCGGAGACTTAAGTCATTATTCCGCATGGTTTACAGTTCATACACCGTAAAGTTCTCATGTACCGCTGGGAAAATAAAATCTAAAATAATAGGAATGACCAAGAGATATTATCTCTTGCAATGATATAAAATACTGAGATTATGGTGCAACAGACATGATTCGATGATAACGATAAAATGCCATAAGCCTACCATTAAATGACTGAAAGATTTTCCTCGTTGGTTTGTTTTAATCTTGGCCGGGAGCGATGAGAGGCGGCTGTATTCGCAGGCTAATTCCCCTCAAGTTGTAACAAGCAATCTGACTGGTCGAATGTTGAAACGTTGGGTTATCCGATAAAACTGAGCGAGCGAGTTTGCGAGTAGCCTGCATGAAAGGCGCTTTATGAGCCAAGCGGGACGAGAGAAGAAGTTCGACACGAAATGCGAAATGGTTCGAAATGCGCGAAATGCTTCGCTCGCCTGGCTTGGCTAATTAAGGGCCTGTTATGCAGGCTAGTTTACGAGAACTGACGCAAGTTTGTAAGCGCTCTAGTTTAAAAACAGTCTTCAGTGTTTTCACCGGGATGTTTTGAAAAAGCACGAAGCAATGAAAGTATTACAGTGTCTTATTTTTTCTTTTGTAGCTTTGCCCGGCTGGCTGTACTCGTGCCTTGCGGTTTTGCCTATAGCCATTCGATGTATGCGCCTCTCTTACATCGCATTTGGTTGCTGCACAATCTTTCAGATTTCATTTGTATTTGCTTTTTTAGTAAAATGGAAGCCGTGACACGGAAAATGCAAAAGAGCTCGAAATAAAAATATTAGTAAGTGAAAAATGTCTTTAATAGACTATTTACAACGGGAAATGCAAGAGATTTAGAAGATCAAGAGCATCTTGACTTTCAGGCCATGTCACTAGTTGTTTAAAATGTAGAACTTTCTTTTAATGGGCCCCGGCCTATATGTGTATTTACGGTATCGTGTTTTCGTGATTATGGCCAGGAGCTTGCTTTAAGCTTGCCTTATTATCTTAATTTTAATAGGAAGAAAAATGTGATGAAAAAAGAAAGTGATGAACGCAAAGAATCTAAGCAGTTTAGAAATTTCTCGTGTACTGGCATGCTGCCCGCATATCGTGCGTTGAGTCACGAAGTCGTGTTCCCTTGGTGCACGTGGATATATTTTGAAGGAACACTTAATTCAGTTTTCGTACAACTTGTGTCGCACGTACAATGCTACACGTTACAATTGCCATGTAACTTGCGCGCGAAAAAAAAAATGCGTAAGTTGAAAAATGAAAACGTCATATTCACGGCTGGGCTGTGATCGGTTGACTTAACAAGCAAGTTTCAAGAGCCATGTTCCCGACGTATTTTTGTTGGCAACTTGAAGCAATTTGTTGCAGAAAGTAGAGAAAACGTTTCAACCTTTCGAGTGCAACTTAAAAATTTTTTAGAGTGATTGTTACACGTAAACTGAAATGGTGCGCGCAACTTGCAACAATTTTTTTCACGCGACAAGTTGGCTGAATTCATGAAAAGTTGTTACGTGCATAAACAGCACCTTCTGAATGTATAATTTCTGAGACTATTTACAATGCTTGGTTTTTGCGGGCTAAAAGGGAAGTTAACACGTTAATGGAAACTAACTGAACGTAAAGAAATTGAAAATGAAAGAACGGAATCACAAATAAACGCTATTATTTGATTTTTAGATGAACGTGAACTGGTAACTAAGGTTTTTCATCAATTGAGTATTTTCATTTTATATGTTGTGCCGCTTCGTCCGGGAACTCAGTGTAGTTTGCCTTCTTGTTTAGCAGTTTGCCTTCTTGTTTAGCCGATAGCTATTTCCAGGTTTATCCTACCATTAGTTCATAATATTCGTGTGCAAAGAATTGGAAATAACAATTTTTTGCCTTCCTTAAATGTGGAAATCCTGTTACTTAAATCGTGTGGCTCTCATTCAAGCGGGTCCATGTCTCGAACAGGTAATACGGGTAGTCGATAGCTTATACCGGTATATCAACATTAGTTTGTTTTAAAACCGAGTGCTTTCTTCAACTGCATTTGCAACGATGAATTTATCAAATTTAAACTATTAAGACCTTAAATGTGACAACTCTTCGACTTCGGAACTCTGTGCCTTTTTAGCGGATGTTCTCTATCGTACTCATGTAGGTATTCTATGTAGGTATTCTGTTCTCTGTTCTCTATCGTACTCATGTAGGTATTCTTCCTTCACAAACAAAGAACAAATTTTGCTTCACTGACCAAGCTGGAATGTCGTATAAACCAGGTTGGTGTAAACTGAAGGAGACGTTCAAATGTTCACAGGAATATCGGTACAGTTATTAACTTCCAGACATGACATTAACAAGCCAATATTCAGTTGTGTATCATACGATTATAATTTTCCTGAATTTGAAAAACCATACGAATTTTCTTTTTTCCATTTCGTACTGCAGTGCCCATTTCATAATCAACAGCAACGCAATGAGGTTTAGGTTCGCTGTCATTTAGAAGAACGCTTTGTTTACACCAAAGAAACCCTACTCCTTTGCTTGTGCCTTTTCTTTCTCTTTTCTTACCTACTTAGCTTTTTTAACAATTTAACCTAGAAATTATGCACTCAGATGATAAGTCTTCTTTCAAAATATTTCCACGTGCACCAAGGGAACACAACTTCGTGATTCAACGCACGATTATGCGGGCACCATGTGTACACGAGAAATTTCTAAATCTTCGAGGTGTTCATTTCTCACTCTAATCTTGAAGACTCCACCCTGCTTATAATACAATAATACAAACAACTTCTTTATGTAAACATATTATCCCACATGACACTGAGATGAAAGCAAAAATAGCTTTAGTTGTTATGGGCGTGTATAAAAATAATAAAAATTAAAGTGAAAACTTCTCTGTTTTGTTGTGGCAAATCCCCACCCATTTAGCTGCGTTTAAGGAGCGAAACATCTCTGAAACAGCATTTTGCATTTTAATCGTTTAAGCAAACCTGGTTTTGAAAAGAAAACGAGATCTTGGCACCTCGTGTTTCAGCTAACTGAGGAAGTAATCTTTAAGCGTCTCAGTACAACTGGCGTGAGGATTTTCACATCCTGTTAACAACCTGCGAGTCAATGAACAGAATTTAAGACACAGCAGGAAATTGAAATGGGAAAGCCTGCCTTGAAAACGAAACCTATACCCATAATTTTTGCAACGAGAGTTTCCTGCGTGCGCTTTTTAGTTGGTGAAATTGTTTCGTTTTTTTGTTTAGGACACGATAGAGGGCCCTGCGGCGGGTTTCTTGTTTGAATATAACAAGGTAATGTTATAAATGATGTATTATTATTCGACATAGCATTCTAGAGTGCAACTGCAAATACGCATCAAAACGAGTGCAAATATGGCACGTTATTACACTCTTCTGACCGCGCGCTACGAACTGAACAGTTTCAAAAACTTAGTTTTAAGAGAAGATTACTGTCGTCATAATAAACAATTTATTCAGCGAAAAGTTGTGTAATACGGCTGGGTATGTTTCCTCGTCAGTTTTTCAATAAAAAGTGACTCGTAAAAATACTCAGCCGTATTACACAACTTCACGCTGAATAAATCTATCTTCGAGACATCAGCGTTAGGCAACAAACCTTGTGTTCAGAGGTAGCTAAAATCCTTCTTTTCCTTCCCCCTTCTAGCGTCTGCCACGTAGGTTAGTCCAGAGGTTCTATGAATCTACTACGTAGTTGGCAAAAAATGATTCTACAATCAACATAACAAACGAATTGGAAGAAGATGGACATTGCCGCAAAATAAACCAAAGTGACCGCAGTTTGAGAAAATCATTAAACAAAGTTAATTGTATTATTCTTATTAAATTGCCTATTTTTGTTACTGTTCAAGAATAAAATTAAAGCAAGATGTTCGTTAGAACCAAGTAACCAAAAGATAATTTGGCTGCAAGCGAAAGCTTTAGCTCCGGAGTGGTTGCGATCCCGCTTGTAATCGGCGCCATTTTTCATTTTTCTTGCACTGATAAGAAGTCGTACTGGGGAATAGCAAAATAGATTTCCAGTGTTGTTGACTAAGAAAAATAAAGTGTTTCCAGATAAAATATAAACATTGAATATAACATTGGTAACTTCTAGCTCTATTTTCTTTAGCTTACTGAGCGTTTTAAAAACTAATTTGTTCCGGTCCCTTTTTGGCTAAAGGAACACCTTAATGGTCTTGTTGTCTTTAACACTCGACCCCGGACGCGCACGCCCTAATCTTTCGTCGGGCAAGCCTTCTAACTTATCTATTCAGTAGTGTAGTGTGTTTTTAAGCGAGAAAGTTTTGCATTGTCATTTTCCGGTTTAGCTCGCAGTTTTATGTTCTAACTTGGAGGTCTTTTTATCCAGCTCATTCTTTTATAGGAGAACTTGAGACAACGATTAATTATTACAACAGAAAGCAAATTCTGTTTGAACAAGCTTCACGCGCATGAAGTATAAGTCTTAAAACGTCAAAAACAATAATGTCTAACTGATGAATTTGAGAAGAAGACTTGTGTGACGGCCAGTGCTATAAACAAGCACACCCCGAATTTTCTGTAGCCTTATTTGGTGGTAGGTATAGCATTTCCGGTCATACGAGGGCGCTCCCTTCCGATGCGATTGAATATGGTGATATTAGTTGCTAGCAGACAGGATGCACACTGAGTGACATCGTCACTTAAAGAAAACGAATTATTAAAACATAATCACTGTGTATGAAATCATTTTCTCTCGTTTCGATTTCACATTGAGACTTTCAGGGCAATTCGCTTTAGCCGAAAATAACGTGCTTACCCCCATGTTTTACGAGAGAAAGAAATTTAACGAAATATATGATTTTGTTTCTCTTCTTTCGACGCGAAATAAAATTTCCGAGTGGCTTAGGTGTTGTCTGAATAATCAGTGTAAATACTGTGATTCAATGACCCTGAAAAGGTGTAAAAGTCACGCAAACAATCGTACTATTATAATCCTGGTCGTCGTTTCCGGTCGAGTAAATTTTGCTTGAAAGCGGAACATCAGAGTATTATTATAAAGAGAAAAAACATCGATAGATCTGAAAAGATTTCTATTTGCATCGGACTTAACGGAAGTTTAAGAGAATGAAACAGTGTGGTTGAAATGGCTGCCAGTGCTGAAGGACGAATAAGAAATATTTGTAATAAAACTTGGCAAAGTTTCGCTAACGACACGTGTCGCGCATTGAAATAATAGCCTTCCTGTTGAACTAATGCCTATTATCATCTCAATCAAAATAAATGTCAATCAAATGCGTAAAACGAGCATATAAATTCGGAAGGGGCCGATCGCTAAGCTCATCTATTGGCGATAAACTCCTCAAACTGTAGCCAGCTTCAGAGTGCACTGAAATTATTGAAGCTTCCAGCTGTTTCAAGTTCAGTGAATAATTGTGTTTCACTGGGCCGTGTCTAAACCATTTTCTCAACATAAATAGCGCATTTCTGAAGGCTGTTAGCCCTGTTTCTGAATCGGATATTTTGAAATTAAATCTCTGGAAAAAAAGATGGAATTAGAAGATGGATGCCTTGGCGGTTTTTTGAACATTGCCGAGCTGGAGAAGTATTTTATTCATGGTAAGCATATGGTTGAATAGCTTGTATTATAGACTGCGTCCAGTATTTTACCAACTGAAAACTATCATGCACGTATATTGTTTTGATTTGCTTGACTGGTGCTGTTTTGCAATATTTTAGCTGATATAACATCAAAAGTACTCGCGATAAAACGAACAAGAATTTATACAACAATACAGTTGCTTGTTTATTTTATGTATATTCACTTTGGCAGTGAGTTTTTCTAACGCGTCGGAAGTGAGTTGTACTTTTCGAGACCAAAGAAGTCTTTCAGACATAAATTGAACTGAGATGGGCTTCATGAAGACGTTCTAGAAAAGAAACAAAAAAAGAAGTGAATGAAAGAATTTTGGTTTTGTTTTCCTCCATAGCTGTTAAATTTAAAACAAAAACAAAAAAGACAAAACAAGGACCGAAATCCGAATTCTCTTATCGACTTTTACTGAGCCAAGTTTCCGGAGACTGGTTTAAAACGTGTCTCTGGTAATTTAGAAACTGGTGAACAAGAATTTTTTTCTTTCAATGTAGATCTTATCCTATTAAGGCAATTTTAATTTATTGAAAAAGCTCATTTAACTGGTGGGTGGACGACCCTTAATGTAACCTGAACTTTCAAGAAGTATCAGCCGCTTTTCTCACGATGTCGTCCTGTCGATTCCGTACCCACCATGTAACGCGCCGGCACTTTTATGTAAATAAAAGCAAGTTTCTTCGCAGTTTGTCGAGTTTCGTGCGGAAATCAATAAATTGTTACTTCAAACTCGGCATTTTATTCATCTTTGCCTTAAAACGTTTTTAGTAAACTAAGTAACGGACATGACGTAACGTTTTTTACGGTAGGCAGTCGTGAACAACTTGCTTCTAAGCAGTTTAAAGTTACCTAATTAAATCAACGACCTACTTTTTTGGCAGCTCAAAAATTGACTTCCCTTGAAATTTGATACAAATTATTAACGTTGTGGTTCGAAAAAGTTAAAAATAGCCAAGGATCAACAGTTTAAATGTTATTTTATCCAGTGTTGCGGTCACAGGATTTTTTTCACACGAGTATGGCGATGATAATTGAAAACGTGAAGCGCCGGTTTGATCAGCTTGTTAGTTGCTTTCCGACTTCACTGAAACGACGATTTTAATCAGTGTTAGTTTAATAAATAATTTTTACATCGAATGTTTTTCTATCCCGAGACCAAGTTTCCGTCCGGTGTTATCCACTAATTGCGTTTTCATTTGCCAAACATTTTTTGTGATGTTTCATCGTTGTTTGTTCTTAATTGGACATTTTATAGCCGTTAGGGTACAACTGAATTGCCCCCCATTTTCCTAGCCACTCTTCGTTCTTGTTCAAGTTTCAGAAATCTCTCTTAATTCTTTAACTAAGCTTCTTAAACCATTTCATACGAACGTCTAAACTTGCAGACGTGTGGTGTGGTTCGGGGGAAGTTTGAGTCTGTCGGGATGAAACGGTCAGGTCAGCTATCGTGATTAAAATAAAAAAGCCGTTTTCTTCAGTAAATTTTAGCGGCACATAGGTTTTTGCTTACTGAGCAGTTCTTGATGTTATTGGTCCGTATACCAAAACATCCTGTTTACTTACGTCACCTCCTCTGGGTGTATACTTGGTTCTGGTTTTTCTGAGAAAAATTGCTTAATTGCAAAATTTTTCTTGAGTTGAAGTACTTTGCAGTCACGTACGTATTCCAGCCATAAAGAATCTTTGATATTAGTGTGAACACGCATAGAAAATTCCGTGAGCGTAAGTTTGTTTTGAAAGTGAAAATAAAATATTTGAGAATGCGTTCGAAAAAGCTTTGAACCGTAACAAAGTGTAGTGGAGCAATCAGTTAAATGAACTAAGTCTCAAGATCATTCGAATAACTACAGATAAGAGAGTTTTAGTTTTATAGGAAGACTAATTCCTAAACTTGCTTTCTACTGTAGAATATCGATAACGTGAACCAGGTTAGCATCAACTGAAAACAGTTTTAGATCGGCTCGTTGCTTCAAACCGCTGCAAAAAAATCCCGGATCCCGGATCAAATTCGCGCTTTTTACAACCCAATCACGGTTCGAATTGTCCAGTGGGATTCCCATGATCGTCGCGCATGTCAGCTAATGAAAGCAACCTTTTATCGTTTTTTATCATAGCTCAAGCAGTTAACTCTCTGGTCTTCGTTGAAAAAAAAGAATTAAAAGGCAGGCTCTAGAAGGTTAAAAACTAAGACATATCAGTTAAACGCGGGGCGAAATGTAAAATGAACGTACGCATAGTAAATGAAACTTTTGGTTTCAATATCGAGACATTTGGAGCAATAATTAAAACGCCATTTTGTTCAGGAATTATCCGCGACAGACTCCGTTTTTGCACAATTTCTTTCATTAAATAAAAGTCTTTTCCCGTATTGTGCACAGAGAGTTAAAGACTCTTCAAGTTTTTACGTCAGTCTCAAAACGTTCGTTCAATAATCTGACCACCGCGGTTAATCATAGCCTTTTGCAGGCCAAGGTTGTTCTAAGTTTGATTAAGTAAGAATTAAACCAATGTAAAAGAATAAAACAGACGGGAATAAATGCAGGATCGGAGTAGAGTTTTTAACTGATCAAAAATATGCCAAATTCTTCCTCAACGTTGGTGGACGTTTTTGTTTTCAGATGTACCGTAATTTCGATAATTTTATTTGTTATGTGGCTTTCTGTTTTGGTTCCGTGTTCTGTATTGATTGTTTTATATAATTATGTGGCGAAGCTAAGAAAATAAACGTTTTACAGAGAGGAACTGTTTCCAATTATACTCTAAGGATGGTTAGAATTACGAGGATAAAGGAATTCTTTTTTTGTTTTGGCGGGATTTCCTGCTATACAACCGAACTGAAATCATCTCACAAAAGCCACTTGCCACATGATCATGGCGGTTTGACTCAAATGCTGAAGGAAGGAGGTATCGGTTTGCCTGTTTAAGCGTTCAAAGGACAGGAACTCTTAACTTGATCTGTACTCTGCCACCTTCTTGTACCCTAATTTCACTGAGCTGCGTGAATTGCGGAGCCTTTCTCTGGCAAGAACGCCCATATTCGAAAGAAAAGCCTAATTTTTATTTTGCAAAATATCGGAGAAAAGACAAAGATAGCCACGGGCAAAGTGTTTCTTAATAGCTTTTATTTCATTTCAATGGTTACATTTACGGATTTCATCCACGTACGACATACTTAAATTAAAGTTAGAACTACAGCATAATGAACAGCACAATAAACAGCTGCGCACAGAAAAGTACTGCGCGCTCATGAAGTAGCTTTCATTTGAATGGTCAAATTAACGGATTTTATCCACAGACTCAAAAGTTAGAAGCACATAAATAAGACTTGCGATCAGGAAACTTGATTCGAGATATGCCAACTGAATAAAAATGTTTTAAAGGATTTATTGAGTTCTCCGTGCGTGCACTATTTTTTTTATCTTCATACTCGACTTCAAATTACACAATCGGGAAAGGGCTTGCAACGGTTTCTGTAAAATATCAGGACACAGGTACCACAGAATGTACTGCTGAAGACCTTTCATTTTCAAGATGGCGTCGTTTGCATCGACTACCAGAATCTTCCAATTCCAATGGGATTTCACAACTGATGAAACCGTATGTTGTATCGACTAGTGACGGTGCTCATAAAGTTACTTGGCCACCTTAAAGTGATTCAAAAGCAAGAAAATAAATGTGTTTTTTTTCTTGGTTTTATATCGTTTTGCGGGAAGTTCTCTCTTCTATCAATGACAAGAGGCACTCAACGAGAAAATTAAGGCAAAAGACTTAGCGTTTTTGTGACCGGTTTCTCGCACCTCGTTTCTCGTAACGTTTTATCAACAAAGGTCTTTCAAACGGGATATTTTGTTAACTAACACAGCTTGATCTGTGCGATTCCTCAAGGAAGAGAAAATTTTAGAGAGAATTAACGAGCTTTTATTGCTATTCTGACTACTTGTTTAGGCGGTCTTTTTTTCGTCAAAACGACAATTTTTTCCCGGTCGAAAACCGATTAGGTATTCCCTAATTTCGAAAGGAAAGTTCGAGGCGCCATGTCGCTAAAGAAAACTCTAGTTTTTCATCGCGATTAATTCCGAAAATCCAAGCAGATATTCTACCCAGCAAACATTTCGGTAGGTGCCCTTGAATAACATGTGTTAAATGTTTTTTAATTCATTTTGTTCCTCGTGTGCTGACCTCGTTCTCAATGCCATGTTGTATAGAATTCACAAAGTCATTTCTTGGACTTCCTGTGTTGGAACATACCAGAATAAATTTTTACGGGAAATGTATTTTCATTGCCGTTATTTTTCTCTACTGTTCTTTGGCAAGAACGAGAACACTGAGCCTAAACGACTACAATCTTGGCATCACTTGCGCATGAATAACAGACAATTTTAATTTTGTGGGGGGTGGGTGAAGGGAGGTCACGCCTCAATTCACCTGCTTGTAAACAAAAATGTAAAAATGCTGTCTGAAAGACCGTTTTCATTTCATTTTATTTTATCTCATTTCGAAGCAATTGCTTGTTTCTAAAAAGCCCATAGCAGGAATTAACGTTGTTATTGGAACAAAATTGTCCAAACAATTGTTAAAAATAAAAAGATTTTAAATAAAGCGAGTTGACCCCCGGTTCTATGCGTGAATGAACAATTGACAGGAAGACATTTTCTCGGTCAGGCAGGATAGGTTTCCGTAACAGTTACGGTGCGGAGTCAGTTGCATAAGTTACGTTTGTTCATCACTAAGCACTAGGAATGAAGGATCGCACCCACAATGAAGGTAACAACATTTAAATTTCGCCGCTAAAGTTCATTTGTTCGTGTGTCGTCTAAGCGTTTTTATCATTGATACAAAATGATGGTTAGGTTCAGCTAAAAAATTGAGCTTTCATTTCATTCATTTTAGCTCATCTTAAAGACTTTGTTTTTATTGATGCCGGCTTCGTTATGAAAATCAACCTCGTTTTAAAGGCTTTTATTAATTTTCGCCTGTTCTAAGGATTTGGGACTGATATTAACCGTTTTCGAGGAAAAAAAGAAAGCATTTCAAAGATGTTCCGATACTAACAGTTCACTGAGCGAATCAAGTAGATATTAAGTTTATTCTTCTTGTCTCTCGCGCTCTTATAATATGAACACTCGTAGGGAATTAAGGACCGTGTCGCCAGCTGAACACTAGACTACATATTAACTACTTTTAAACTGACAGCGACACAGGTAGGCCTGTTGCATTTTTTTCATGTCACTGAGAACTATTAAGGTACGAAAGACCATGCTCAGCCTTGTCATCCTCCAACTTATGTCTTCCTCGCAGGTTTATTTGATTATTTAAATTTTTATTCATTGTGAAAACAACTGATAGTTTAAAAGATCATCAGCATAACTTTTAGCTTTTTCTATTTATTCTGCTTTAGTCTCTTTACTGTAGTTTTGTCAGTTGTGAATGTGATCTTGTGACAAATCTGCCTTACAGACATTATGCCTTTTAATTCCTTGCATAAAATCGCATACAAATAGTTCATCGTAAACAAGAAAGCACTACGTTTTTCATTCTCTATATAATAATATCTCACACTCTATACGGTTTCTATGACGTTTTGTGCAGAACTTGGCAGTAAACTGAACACATCAAAGATTTTCCTCGTTGCATTTCATTCCACAACTTTCCGGTTTTGACGTACCGGAAGTCTTTGTTCGGTTTGCCGGGCCGGGCGCTTTGATTGTTTAGATTTTCGTCGGCCATTTTTCGTCTATTTAACATTTGAACCACAACGAAGATTTATACCCTGGAGCTTTCGTTTATATCTATAACCTTTTTTTCCCCAAAGACCATTTGCGATTGATATTACTAATATTTTAAACGAGCGATGTTACTTGTTCCTGTAATCATAAATTGAACCGACCGCGATGACCGGAACAACAGTCATTTCCGGTCGTAACGACTTCCTCTATTTTCCTGAAGCAAAACAACTCATATTTCATTATCCATTTTATTTAAAGCTGGCATATAGAAGAGCAGTAAGGCTTAACTTTCTTACAGCCTAAGAAGAATCGAATTGAAGCATTGTGTTTCGTTGGTTAGTTGAAAATTAAACTGGGAATTTAGTAATATTTTTAAACAGTGTATGCATTTTTCCGGTAACAAACAAACTTTAAACTTCCTGTCGATGTCCAAGCCTATATCGGACACGTGTCAGTTGTTGACAAAAAAAAAGGGTAAAACATTTTATCTATCTTCCTCTCACTAAACGAATGTTGCTATATGTATTGGAAAAAGGTGATGTTTTAGCGGTCACGTTTTTTATCCTCTCTATCTCTAAAGAACACATCATTGACCCTGATCTTTGATCTACTGTTTACTCACGTTTTCCATTGCAAGGCAGCGTATTATTTTCTTACTATCACGTAGCTATGACCTCAGTCCCCGTTTTAGTCGAGTGAGCGTGCTTTGATTTTCTACACGGTAATCCAAACTAATACATCAAGAAGATGCTTTATGGTGGCCATGTGTTCAGTAGTTTAGCCATGTTGAAATTGTCTCAGTGGATATGCGTGAATTTCCTAGACCTGCCTATTGCAAAACAGTCCTTTCCGATTGCTGCGTCAGTACGGCATTCAGTTAGGCAACGCGCTTATATACGTGATGCAGGACCGACCATTCTATCATGACTTGGCTTGGTGACTGGTTTCACACATGGCTCGGTAGTTGTTTCGTCTAGAATCTATGTTCGGTTATCTCGTAATTGGATGGGGCAAACCCTGCGAACAAGCGAGCCAAACTAGCTTGTAGATACCGCTTATCAATGGCCCTGTATTCTGCAGTCTAACCTTAGTTCATAAAATTCATTTTGTTATTACTAATCAGGTCACTAACGTAACTAATTACATATTTGGTTTACACGCAGATTGCGACCTGGACGCTTTCAGGGACATCAAGCCGTTCCAGCAACTGCCCAAATCTAAGGACTGCGACAGATACAGCGATTTACCTACAAACGGCTTCTTAAACTGGGCAGCATGTCCTCAATCCCTGCGATACGCCGATATGCCGCCTCTGCAGCGGGTGCAACCAGCACCCAGGGAGGAAGTCATGTTTTTCAACGTTCAGAAATGCTACGAGAAAGTACAATGCCGAAAGAACAAGAAATCGAAACAACGTGTGCAGGGAGCCACCATAAACTTGAGAGTGACAACGGATTACCCCATTGCTAAGGTTGAAGTGTATGTGGAGAGACTGCCTAAAGCGGCAGTTCTTTGTGGTGACAATAACGGAAGGGTCCCGCTCAAGCTTAAAATGGAGAACCTCATGTATTCTGATGTACGTATCAAGTCTTATATGTAGTTAAGTGAGCCTTTTTAACAGACCGGCAGTAGAAAAGAAAAGTGCTGCAGCTCAAGAACTTTCGCATTTCAATGGTTACTACATTTTAGGATTTCATTCACAGCTGACTCAATTCTTGGTTTTCACATAACGTCATAAAAATTCAAAAATCTAAAGTATATGTCCTACAAAGGGGAGAGGCTGTACCCTTCCAAACAAGCTCAGTGATTGGTTAACGAAACAATAGGTTAAACAACACAAACAATACCCCTAGCCCTAAACACAATAGAAGCTACAGTACTACGGGGCCAATAAAAATAGAGGTCTGGAAGAGCTACAGTACTACTCCTACAAAGCTGTTTCTAACATGGTATGTGGATACCAGTGTTATAATCTTTCACAAAAAGTTTCAGGTTTTAACGATGTTTTGCTTCCGATTTATAAAGGTTTTAAATGTGTCACGCAATTCGTCACGCTATTTCAGATAAGCCGTGAAAATAAACAAAATTGAACGAGTTGAAAGTCATTTTTGTATTATAGATGTTTATAAGCCGATTAAATGGCACTTATAGTGAATACAATATTTTGCGATGAGATTTTTGGTGTAATTAAGACTTCGAATTTTTGGCCGCCATGTTGGTGCCTATTAAGTTGGGCACCAAGATGGCCGCTCCATACATTTCTTACTAAAAATGTCTAATACTCGTTCGCCTGTAACTCTTGAACGAAATACTTTTTGCCTTTCAACATTTGGCCCAGATGTGTAGTTTTAAATTCTTTACAATTCCATAAACATTTTGGAATCGAAATCTATTGTTTAATGCTTCTGAATTTTGATATGACGTAAGTGAAAACCAAGAATAGTTAAAATCACATTACACAACTGACAGAAGTGATGTTCAACCCCCCTCCCCCCCCCCGGTGGGGGGGGGGGGGGGGGTTACTTGACGAATATTTGGGTATAGCCGGGTGCCGCTGAGGATCTGAGACCCTGACCCTGTTTTGGACACAAAAATAAACGAAAATACCTACCCTGTGTAGGACAACACCCGCTATTTTAGGACCCTGTCCAGGACAAAGGAAAAAAAGATACACTCTGTTGTGTTACGTCAGACGCACGGCTTGTGCTCTTTAAAAAAATGGTAGACGCATCCAATGAAAAGAAAACGACTCGGCCTTAACATGAATATACTAATCACAACAAGGGAAGTCACCACAAGCGCTAAGTTAACTGGAACCATACCCTGTTTAGGACAGATTCAGACCCTGTTTAGGACAGACTCACGTCAGTTTAATTATATACCCTGTTCAGGACAAAAGTGCCAAAAACCCTTCCCTGTCCAGCGACACATCCCCGTATAGGTCATATAAGGGAGTACCCCCCGGGTGTTCAACATCACAGGAAAGGACTGCGCAGTAGCTTTTATTTGAATGACCAGTCACACTTTATGATTTCAATCAAGCGTTCAAACGGTTAGAACCACCATAATTGACAGCACTGCATACAAGCACTGCTCCATAGCTTTCACTTGAGTGGTCCCCTTTCAGGATTTCTTATCCACAGACTCACCTTCGAACCACCTTGGACAGCATAATAAATAGCACCACATAAAAGTACTGCTCAGTAGCTTTCATTTCAATGATCACTAGGATTTCATCCACAGACTCAAAAGTTAGAACCACCTCGTACAGCATAATAAACAGCACCACAGGAAAGTACTGCTCAGTAGCTTTCATTTGAATGGTCACACTTTAGGATTTCATCCACAGACTCAAAAGTTAGAACCACCTTGTACAGCATAATAAACAGTACCACAGGAAAGTACTGCTCAGTAGCTTTCATTTGAATGGTCACACCCTAGGATTTCATCCAAGGACTCAAAAGTTAGAACCACCTTGTACAGCATAATAAACAGCACAACAGGAAAGTACTGCAACCTCGTTCCTAGGGTCAGCCCCAATGGGGCGGGAAGATGAGAGACCCTGGGAACGAGGTTGGAAAGTACTGTTCTTAAGGGTTTCATCCACAGACTCAAACGTTTATAACACCTTGTAAACCCTAATAAACAGCACCAAAGAAAAGTCACACTTTAAGATTTCATCCACAGACTCGAAAATGTCAAAACGTATTCATGGTATAATTTTAGTTTCCTTTTTGTAATAGCAACCTTTAAATTACTCCCAGCATGTTAACTATTTTATTTACTTATATCTTTCCGTTCTTTCTTTTCACTTTAGAACTATCAAAGACAGGACCAGTACTTCTCGGTCGACCTCGACTCGGTGTACCATAACCCTATTACTGGTCTGCCTGTGTATAAACTCTCCACTGTGGACTCGGAGAGGCGGAATCGCTTCTGGCTTGTCGCTTGTATTGTGTACACTAACGGCCGAAAAAGTCGACCGTTTTACAGCGAACCATTTTTGCTTAAGAGCAAGAGAACCTCTAAGGCGTCCCCTTATTAAAGAACTTGTGCTCTTATAATCACTTTCTTCTATGGAGGTAAATTCTGATGAATGATTTACAGAAGGCTTTCTAACGTCTGTGAATGACGGATAAAGTTCGACCGAAGTACTCAGTGTTCAATTTGAAAGCTATCCAGTAGTGTGTTCTTTGAATGTTGCTAGTGTTAGTACTCGCCTATGATAACTTTGAAAGCTTTGTAATTATACTTTTTTTACTTATTAAATTATGCTGGTACTCAAAGGTCACACAAGAAATAATAGTGGTTCCACTTACACAAAAAAGATCCCGGCGTCTTGTTGCTGGCCTGTTCAGTAACTTGTCAATCTTCTCAACTTTATATGAAACAAGCAGAAATCTCAGTTTGGCCATGTCGGAGGGCAACGTTATTAACGCTAAGAAAAAATATTGCGAAAAGCTGAAGTCATTGTCAGTATGCGTTTTATAGTTTTAACGCTTTCACTCCCACAGTCAATTATGGAGACATGTAGTGTAGTTCTAACTTTTGAAACGAAATCTTATGGTATGACCATTCAAATGAAACTTCTTCGGCGGTACTTTTGTATGGTACCATTTGTTTTTCAATATTTTACAAAATGAATTTTGGGATTTTATATAAACTTTTACCTTTGGCACTCTTGGGAGTTAAAGGGTTGAACTCTTAACACGTTCTACATGTAGTGTCGGATAGAAAAAAGTAAGAATCTTTCGGGTAATTGTCGCCATGGAAGTTTCCGTTTGGCCTTGAGGTATATACAGCTGGTATATAATTAATTAAGATTAATTCTCACTTCTACGAAGTGTTTGGAAGGGAAGCGTAGCAAGGACAAGCATTCCGTACAATGTTTGTTTGAATTGTACTCCTTCCTTATTGTCGTAGACCGTTTGGGTCATGTTAAATGATGTAACTGAATTGTTCGTAAGCAGTATCTGTGTTATATATCCTTTGTTTAATATTGTCGGTTTTACTTACTGAGTACAGTAGATCCTAGCAGTAGAATAATAATCATTAGTATACACTTTTTTGTTTATATAAAAACGCTTAAAGGGACACTGTCACCTATTTTTAGTATCACTTTGAAAAGCCGAAAAACACATTTGTTTCAATGGAAACCTTCTAATAATGGTCCAGTTTTGTTAACAAATACTCTACTAGTGCACAGAAACTAGTATTCGTTATCTTTGGCTGCGGATGGCGAGGATGGAAATGGATTGCAACTTGAAAAATTGGCCAATTTTTTCAAGTTCCTCCCAAGAGTCGTGGAAAAATCGCAGAAAAACTTATTATGGTTTGTTCTTCCTTGAAGAAATCACTTGATATTATCTTCTTGGTGTTCTAAAAGCAATTTTATGTTTGAGCAAAGGTACTTTGTCATATATTTAGTGTATTTTGACCAAAACACAGCAAAATCTGCGTGACAATGCCCCTTTAATTTTTGGGCTCAGGCTGAGCTGGGACTGGATGGTCCTATTTTTTGGTGATTTTAGCCTACAAACGTTCTTACCACGTTCTTAGGGCAGTTCGTACGGCAGTATTTCGGTAAATCATAACATAGTTCTGAATAATAAGAAAAAATATATAGGAGAAGTTCTACAAATTTGCCAATTATAAGACATGCTTATTATAAAATGGAAAAAGACTTGTACATATCTACGTTTTTAGCTCATTGTTAACATGGTAAAGAGAGAGATGTTCTTAACTAAATCCCAGCCTGGGTACGTTCTTGGCACGTTCTTAAAATTCTGGCCAATCTCAATCTCGATTTCCAGCCTTTTTATTAACCTCCTATGTACTTGTCGAGTTTTAACTGGCCAATCTCACCCTCAACGTTCTTATATAAAAAAGTTCTAATACAAAAAGAAAGAATGTGTATCAAACCAGTGGGTAGTGTTTTTCGTGCGCACTGATTGGCTATTCAACTTTGGGATAGTATTTGCTATTTACCTCTACTTCGGTGAATAATCGTTAATAATTCTAGGCTTTCTATCTCTTTTGTTTTGTGGGATGTTTAGGCACCGTTTACTCGGTTTTGTTTCATCAGTGGGCGAAGTAAAACTTCATTATACAAGAGACTGTAAATAGTATTGCCTAAAAATGTATTCGGTTTTATAGGATTGTTGTTCGTTTTCAAGGAGTGTTTTTTAATGTGATCATCCTTAGTTTAATTTCAACCTTTTTATAAGCCCATAGATGTGTCATACGCGAAGATATTTAGACATAAAAAAATGTTCGAGCCATTTCTTTAAGAAGAATTCAAAACAGCTAAAATTATGTACATATTCAAATACATTTCGTTAAGTGAAATTTGTAATAAACTTTGACATTTTCTAATTTACCAGCTGAAAAACGATACTGACATAATAATTGTGGCGTCAAGGGAAACAAATTAAAAGCCAGCTAAACTTGTTCTTTCGTTTAATCCCCAAGCTTACTTGCGTTCGGTCGGTATTAACATTTCGAAAGTACCATTGGAACTACAATTAAGGTGGCTGAACACAGTTTGCGCGCGCTCTTCAATTTCAGCTGCTTACGTGAGTCAGCGCGCGCAAAGTTTTGAGAAAAACAAACGTGGCGCCTATTCAGCGATCATTTTATTTTGCTCAGCGTGGATCGCGAAAGTGTTGTTTTTCGTCTTAAAATGAAACAATTTGTTGTTTGTAAAAATGTTTGTTGAATCAATAGATAATATATAGAACCACTGAAGAAATACACTGCCTTTTTGGTCGTTTTTGTCTTTGGATCGAGAACCCAGTCAAATGCAACGCATGCGCAGTTGACCAAAAAATTGTGACTGGACGTTTTAGCGACTTTCCTCGGAAACGTGCTGATTTCTACGGAACCACTCATTAGAATTTCACGAAATTTGGCACAATAATAGTTCCGAATATGCCGAACTCAACTGCCACCAAAAATTTGAAATCTAACAGAGGAGATTTTTACAAAACGCAAACATATTAAACAACAAATTACGGAAGATCCCTCTGTCAAAATTACATGAGACTAGTGTTAACATGCGAATATTTTTACGAGTTTACTAGAGACAAATGATGGACAAAATCTAATGACTAGATTTTCTGAAAATAAACGAAACCAAATATTGCAGGCTGATTTCCAATCCACCGTGTTGCCATGGCAACACCCTAAAAACTCAACAAAAATATCAAAATATAAAGCTTGTTGCTTAATCTTATGCCTCGCCAATTTTGGACGCCCAGTCGTAAGTGGTTTTAAAATGACAATGAATGATGCATAGGTACAGTAAAACTGTGTTCAGCCACCTTAATTCAAGTAAAGTTAAATAGAAAATTGAAAAATGTATATATCGATACAGTTATTTTAAACAGAAAAATAAAGTGCGTGAAATTTATACGTCTTGGTTTGCTAGTTCTCTGTTTACATACTTACTGGTTCTGATACATTTTTCAAAAGAAATATTAGCCAGAGAAAAATGAACTACCTAATGCATGAAATGTTATTTTCAGCTCGGCACACGCGATATGCACCCTAATTTTCCATTCCACGGCCCCCATTGCTATGGGCGACGACAAGTGATACCGCTGACCATGTAAATAAATATTGAGGCTTCTAAAGTTTACGTGTATCGAATGAATAAATAAAGGAATGAATGAATGCAGGGTAATAATAAGCTCCTGATGAATGCTTATATAGTGTACATATCACATGCCTCATGGCGCTTTACACTGATACAGTTATGAGAATGAGATCGGACGTCAGCTTATAAAGGCGCCTCAGGCAGCCGCTAACGGTCTATTGTTGATCTCATCTCCCCCACCCCACAATGAACAATGTATGGCACCGAGGGTGGTCACAGCCAGGGTTTTGTTAAGTCCTCAGTGGTTCGTTTACGTCCCCATCGGAGACCGGACCGCCATTTCTACGTGGTCATCCAAGCCACGTGAAGGTCTAACCATTTGCAGATGTCACAGCAAAGACAGCACCTTCCTCAGTTATTTTAAGACCATAAGCGGTTGGCCCGGCCGGGATTCAAACCCGCGACCTCCCGCTCTACAGACTGGCGCTCTATCAACTGAGCAACCAGAATCTTTTCCGTGAATCGTTGGAGGACTCGAGCATCAGAGAACCGCATCCGCTCCCCGCAGCGATGATAGCCACGCCAACTTGGAGCTCTCGCTCTCTGGTAACCTTGTCCCCAGGGTCTCCCGTCTTCCCGAAGAAGAGATACCCTGGAGACGAGGTTGACTCTGTCACTTCCGGAGTTGTCGCGTTCCCATAACATAAGAGCACCGTACCCGAACGATCTGATAGAGAGTAGGAGCTCCAATGAGAATTACTTACCGTTCATCGGCGCAAGGAGGATACCCAGGAATATTAACACAGGATACCCATTCTGGAAATGAAGTCACATCCGGCACATCCATATTTGGAATCTATCAACACATGATACCCAACCGAACAAAAAAACAGAGATTTTCTAGTGAAATTCTTGTGAAATTTCAAAGAAAACGTGTTAAAATAACAATTACTTATGAACTTGATTAAAAGATGGTGAAAATAGGTCAAAAATATGCGAACTTTTATAAAAGATGCTGAGAAGTTGTTCACTCTCCGAAAAGTTGCTCAGAATCGAAAAAGTTGCTGAAAATCGTAAAAGTTGCTCAAAAGTTGCTGAGCAGAATCTGTCTAGGCCTAGATGAGAGCTCTAGGGACGAGAATGACTTGGTTAAGGGACGGACCATTAGATTTTTGAGGGGGGGTGGGGGGGTTGGGCAATTTTTTGGTGCAGGATATTTTTTTCTACGCTCGAGACTGTGCAGGATTTTTCTTTTTGGCATGATTTGCTTGCATGATACTTTTTTTTGCGAGTCTATATGTTTTAATGCCTGAGACATATACGTGTTAGGAATACTAGAAAGGCCATACTAGAGACAGGAATACTATAGCAAGTCAGATCTGATGTAACAGCAGCTTGATAGCATGAAGCCTGGCCGCGGTGTTGTAACTGCCCCTACAATGGGTTTTACACCAGCCGCCTGTTGATGTCGCTTCCACAGCCCATCGTAGCACACCCAACCATCTTAAAATTACAGGGGCGGCGTCGGAAATATAATGTTGGCGGGGCGAATCTCCTGTGCCGAGCGCCGAAGGCGCGAGCTTCTAGGGGGTTCCGGGGGCATGCTCCCCCGGGAAATTTTTGAAATGAAACTCTCTGAAATGCTATTTCCAGCGTTCCTGAGACCGGAGAAACAGTTTCCAAAGCCAGCTTTGAATTCAGTTTAATTCTCGTGAAAAGTACATGTACACGAAACACTTTCTGAAACTTGGGTGTAACTCCATTTTGGTTGTTTGTTCAAAGTAAATTCGACTGTCACTTGAATATTCTCTATCGATTCTTTTCAGTATGGGAAGGCTTTGGAAACGAATTTTCCAAAGCGATTTTCTCTGTCATTGGAGGCAGAAAGAAACTGATTTCCAATATCAGCCATGTTCAATTTGTCAGTTAATGCAATGTCTGGATAATGCAATGATTTAATCTTTCTTGTGACATAGTTTGTTCGTAGATATGTCTTGAGCCTTCTTTGGGCAGAGGCCGAGCGCTAACTCACAGCATTGATGGATTTGTTTGATGGATTTGTCGGTAGCTGGAGTCCGATAGCTGACGTCCGAGTAACTTAAGGGGTATTGAAATGCTTGGTTCACAATATCCAATCTCCAGTCTAAAGTCAGTCACAATTTCTCCGATGCTAAAATTGTAGGCTTTTGATTAATTAACGGAATATTTATTTTGCAAACTCTAATGCATTAAAGCGCCCCGCCATCAGATCTGGTCAAAGGATGTTGCTACACTTTTCATCTCCGCCCGCCGCCATTTTGAGCTGTCGAAAGTTGGTGGGGCAAATGCCCCACCTGCCCCACCGAGAGCGCCGCCCTTGCAATTACAAGCTTGTTGTACAACACATAAACAAAGTATTTCTCATCCATTGAGATATACATGTACCTACAATGCCACTGTACAACTATAAAAGAGCCATTCCTTGTGTCAGAAAATATCTTACATGCTTATGAAATCAGCTAAAAAGTCTACAAAGAAACACAACTTACGTCGGGTCAAAAATAAACCATCGTTATTGGCTAAACTAAACAAGCCAATGAAAAAGATAGAACATTTGATCCTCCCCAAGCGCTCATAAGTCGCTAACATTCTACAACGTCAGTGTGATTTTATGCCTTTTCTGACCATCTGCTCCTGGATATAAAATATTGTTCTAAAAATATAATGCTTTGCAGGAATTTTTATTTCTGGGTTTTTTGTTTTGCACGATATTTTCTTTGCAGTTCAAGGCCGTGCTCGAATTTTTTTTTTGGTATTTGCCCAACCCCCCCCCCCCCCCCCCCCCTCTCCCCCCCCCAAAAAAAATTAATGGTCCGTCCCTAAGGAATAGTAGACTGCGAGCAGTCTCTCTTTTTCCGCTAAAGTCAGTGGGGTTAGCGCGATGTGCGAGCGGCGTCTAAAGGAATAGTGGCTGTCTTCGTTAATTGCTGTTTTAAAATCTCAAAATTTAACAAATAATGAATGGCTCATTAGCACTTTTGCCCGCCAACAGTTTTGCAGCTTTTTTATTTAAGCACTACGTGAAAAGGCTAAAAATTTCTTAGATTACTGAGCTCTTCTGACATGTACTAAGTTTAACAACCCTTTTCTACTTGTGAAGTCAATTCATATTTAGCACGGTGCCTTCTCTACTTAATCATAATGAAACAAAATATAAACAATATATAAACAATGACGTCAGCAAAGATTCGAGTGGGGTGCTCGTCGTACCTTTTAGGGGCCAATATTTGTAAATTGATAACGCTTAGGATGCTAAACTCTAAAATGACAAGTGTTAGCCTTACTGTGTTGCCGAACAATGTGGCAGAATATGACATGTGTTGTTTTAGAATTGGTACCTCTTAGAGGTAAAGATCCATTTGCCACGCCAATCAAACAGGATTATGGTGTTTTTCGAAAATTTCCGACGAGCACTCCCGTCATCGTTTTGTATGAGTGACCCATAACCCCACCCAACCCCCCCCCCCCCCTATTCTTGGTTTGCACATGACGTCATAAAAAATTCAGAAATCTAAACTATACATCCTGCAAAGCTGTTTCTAAAATGAGTTTGTGGTTGGTTCTCTCCTTGCTCCGAGAGGTTTTTCTCCGGGTACTCCGGTTTTCCCCTCTCCTCAAAAACCAACACTTCCAAATTCCAATTAGATCTGGAAAGTGTCCACAATTAGTACTCGCGTACTAAATACTTTGACACAAATAAATTGATTTGATTTTTGATTTGATGTGGATACCAGTGTTATAATCCTTCACAAAAAGTTTCAGGTTTTAACGATGTTTTGCTTCCGATTTGTAAAGGTTTTAAATGTGTCACGCAATTCGTCACGCTATTTCAGATAAGCCGTGAAAATAAAAAAAAAATTGAACATGGTGAAAGTTATTTTTGCATTATAGATTCTTATAAGTCGATTTAATGGTGTGATTTATAGTGAATAATGTAGTGATTAATAGTGAATTCAATCTTTTGTGTTGAGATTTTTTGCGTAATTTTGGCCGCCATGTTGCTGACTGAAGTGGTACACCAAGATGGCCGCTCCTTACATTTTTGCTAAAAATATTTAATACTCGTTCGCCTACAACTCTTGAACGAAATGCTCCGTCACTTCAAAATGTGGCCCAGATGTGAAGTTTTAAACTCTCTACAATTCCATAAACATTTTGACGTAAGTGCAAACCAAGAACAGCGATCCACTGGAACAACAAGTGCGTTTTATTTAAGGCGGGGTTTTACATGAATTTTAATGAAATTTTAAGAGGTTTAAAGAAAGGATAGAAGAAAGAAATTAGTTTTGGAACACTAACAGACAGTTGATACCCACACTAAGAGCACTCCAGGTTGCTAGTAGACTAATTTGGTGTCCGTCTATTAATTATTAACTACAAATTCTAATTTTAAAACTTCTCTAAATCTTCAATATTTCTTATTTCTCTAAATTTTACAACCCTTTGAGAAAAACTATTTCCTCCCATAAATACCCAAAAGTCACCCAAAAATTTACAAAACATCCCACAACATAGATTCATGAGATGAATGAAGAGTTTTTGGATTGCTTGAAACGCGTGAACGAGATATTTCCATTAAGCATCTGTTAAAGTCACGTTAAGTGGCGGAAAAATTGTATTCAGGTAAAGTCCCGCCTTAAAGGGGCATTGTCATGCAGATTTTGCTGTGTTTAGGTTAAAATACACTAAATATATGACAGAGTACCTTTGCTCAAACATAAAATTGCTTTTAGAACATGAAGAAGATAATATCAAGTGATTTATTCAAGGAAAAACAAACCAAAACAAGTTTTTCTGCGATTTTTCCACGACTCTTGGGAGGAACTTGAAAAAATTGGCCAATTTTTTCAAGTTGCAATCCATTTCCATCCTAGCCAAGCTTAGCCATCCGCAGCCAAAGATAACCGAATACTAGTTTCTGTGCACTGGTAGAGTATTTGTTAACAAAACTGGACCATTATTTGTAGGTTTCCATTGAAACAAATATGTTGTTGGCTTTTCAAAGTGATACTAAAAATAGGTGACAGTGTCCCTTTAAGCGTCGCCGTAAATCTTAACCTGTGAACAGACCTCGAGTTTAGGGTCTGATCACAGGCCTTGTGGACTTCTGCATTCAAAGGCCTTTTCCGCCGCTGTATTAGCCTGTTCCAGGCTCCGAGATAGTGGGGAACCCGCGAAGTAAAAAAAAAAAGGAAAGGAAAAAACCACTGGGAAACCGGGCAGATGGGGGCGGCCGCCCTCTCTCCAGTTCCCCTGTGATTTTTTTTCCTTTTTTTTTATTACTTCGCGCATTCCCCACAATCTCGGAGCCTGGAAAACAGGCTACCGCTGCATGCACTGTTCCCGCAATCCAACCTCGTTTCCAGGTCCTTCTCGGTTTCTCCGCGTTCAAAATGGCGGGCGTTGAAACCCCCAGACCGAGGCTGTCAAAATACTCCAAAAATTCTGGAATCAGTTTTGTAGCGTAAAAGCACGATGAAACATATTCGCTTCATTGGAACTGAACGAATTCAAATTACCAGAAAACAAACACGACTGCACATCGCTGGAAATAACGGTAATAATTCCTCCGTAAACGCCATTTCATTGTGTGTCACGTGACAAAATACTACATAGTTTTTGGATTATTTTAGCAGCCTTTCCCAGGTTTTCTTCTTCGACCCGCAATTTTGGAAGCGGAGAAGGCCCTGGGACAAGGTGTTCTCAACTTTTCAACCGCGCATGCACCATTCCGACGCCTTCCTTCTTTTGCGGTTACCGGCGTCTGGTGTTACTAAAACTAAATACTAATCAGCAAAGATTGTGGTGATTTAATCTATTTAATTTTCTTCATACTTGGTACATGGTTTGCTTGTTTGAGCAACGCAGTCGTCACGCAACCCTACTCTCCACCGGTGGTGAGCGTTGCGTGACGACCCACATAACTGCTGCATACTGAATATCTCCGCTCTTCAGAATGTTGTTTACTTTCATTTTTAAATCACTCTTTTTTGCGTTTTGGATATCTCGATAAACCAAGCTCTCCCTTGTGTCAATTTAGTTTCGTTTAGTTTTTGTTCTCTTTTGTTTTCAGACTTTTTTTATATATTAGATTTTGAGATAACCAAAAGTATGAAATTAATTTAGGCAGGATAACTATATTTTCCACCATCTTTTTACTCATTCCTATTGCCTTAGAAATCTACAGACTGCATATGGCACATTCTCGTCCACAGAGCCCTCGTTTCCTTTTGTCAGCGGTTGAAACGAGGAAAAAACCGTGGAGCTCTGGGGACGAGAAAGCATTTGGCGCAACACACAATCAGTGCCCTGCGCATGCGCACAACCAAATTACTTGTCGAACTTTCCTTTTGCTTTAATCCCGCCATTCTCGTCCCCAGAGCTCCACGTTTTTTTTTTTAATTGCGTCTCGTGTAGCTCTGGTGACGGACAAAAATTTGAATTTTTTGATTGGCCCACAGGGTACAGAGGAGCTCTATTTGATCGTACAAGACGTTATTTTCTTCGAATTGTCGCCGTCTTGAAAGTTAAACTGATTGCGTTACACAAAATATGTACCGCGGGCCAAATTACTACGGGCTCGGAAGCTGCGAAATCGGTGTACAGTAAAGAATACGGAAAGGGAGGAAACTGATTTGGGCATATTTTTTCAAATCCCTGTAACTCAGACGAAATTTAATAAAAACGCCTCATTTTAAGTATGTGATCTGTAATTTCAATATTCTAATGAAATATCGAAGAAATCCATCGAATACAGTCGGTAAACCTACATTTGCGGCGACCGAAATTTACGGCTTGAAAGCATCGCTTTCGTTCAATGTGCACCGCAACATCTGGTGACGGAAATGACGCCATCAGGTATTGTGCGCATGATCGGAAGTTTTTTCAGTCGTTATCGCATCCACCGAAGGTTATGATTCGATTGCCCGTGTGACGGACTAGAGGTCAAGTCTGTCGGTTGTGGTTTCCCGTGGTGTTGCGCTTGTAGCTTTTGACCTCATTTTAGCCTGCCTTTTTGCCTGGCGGTTGGTGTGTTGTTTTCGCCACTAATATTGGCATGTATATTTTTATGTAAGAAAGCCGTTTAAATTTCTTTAACTTTTGTCTCTGAAATACCGGACATGACAGGATCTGAAATGATCTGTTGGCGTGAATGTCTTTCCTGCTATTCGTAATGTCACGCTGGGCCCAGCTATTTTAGTTTTGTCTTTGCAGGATTTTAATTTTCAGGATCCAAGCTTTATAGCAGAGAGAGCTGTAGCTTAATAAGCTATTCAACGTGTAGAGAGTTGAAGTTTGTCTCAGTCAAGGTTGTAATTTTAGCTTCCATTCGCTACGATTTTTAGCTGCGTGCACTGAGCTCGCTGTTTAAACCTCCGTTGGCAATTTCGACAGTCTGGCGACTGCTTCCGTTTTGAACGCCAAAAGAAATCAAATGCGCGTTAAATTTCAATAACTCCTTTATACCATTTCGAAACGTAAGCATGTTTTGTCCTGCCCGATAATTTGTTTTTTTTCTTGGGCGGATTTTCTTGCAGGAGCAGACCTTTTCAAAGAAGAATTTTCCATGTTTTTGATTTTCCCTCCACAGCTGATGTTTTGTAGTAACGGCTCACCGCACTTCCGGTCATTGCCACTTCCGTCACCAGATGATGCGGTTCACATCGAACTCGTCACGTGGTACAAGTTTCCTCCCTTTCCTTTCTTTTCTCTCGGCACTTCGTGCCTCGTTGTCGGCACTTCGTGCCTCGTTGTCGGCACTTCGTGCCTTGTTCGGAAAGCGAAGCTTTCCGAAGATAATTGCGCCGTTAGTAATTTGGCCCGCGGTTCATATTTTGTGTAACGCAATACACCGATTGCAACTATGGCGACGGATACACGAAAGCGAGGCTTTTCGGTGACAACCGTTGCTAGGGGCCGATACAAACTGCTCGTTACCTTGTTCGAATGCACTGTTTTGTCTTTTTTGAAGCCGTTATTTTCAAGATCTCACCTATTTGGGAAACGGATTTGGTTAGGTATCATTTTCCGATCACCCCCAAGGCGATATCAGTGAATTGAACACAGTTTTGTTTAAGCTCATATTGTTATTAAAATATCTCGTGCATGGATGCCATGGCGAACGGCTGGTCACGATTACAAATTCCATAACTACAACGGTCTACAATCGCGATCGCTTGCAACCACTACATTTATATATCATGCACGTCGGAAAACTTAGGCCAATGATAATACTCATGTTTTTTATTTAGGCGATGCCTAGCTATGTTTATCTTACCTCGCGATGTCTTGGAAGGAACTTTCGTGCGACAATAAGCTTAAATATTTCCACAAACCCGTTGGCTTTATCAGCTTTATCAAACGGATCACTGATAAGTTGGTATATTTCATTTTGCTAGACTAAGGTAAATGTTAAAAAAATTGTTTGGAGACCGTTTAGTTGAAATTGCCTTAATTCGGAGCGTTTGTCGTATTTAGGTGAGCAAGGTTGTGTAGCTTATAAAATATGCCTGAAACTTGTTGTGTGCCGATGTGCTGCAAGACAGGTTATCGTGTAGACGTGGATGGGAGAAAGGTCACTTTCCATAAACTTCCAAAGGATCCATCAATGCTAAAGGTTTGTGTTGCTATTTTGAGTTTTTGTAATTTACAACAAATATTGTTTAGAAGATAATTAATATACGACCACTTTTCAGGCATGGCTTATCAAAATACGAAGAGATGTCTCGCCGGACTTCCAAATTAATAAGCGGACCAGAATATGTTCATTGCACTTTAAGGAATCAGATTTTATTACCTCTTTAACTGGTCGCCGGTCGGTTAAAGATGAAGCTATTCCGTCGACGTTTGCGTGGTCTTCTGCATCTCCCAAGGGAAAGTCACCTCGAAAGAGACTATGAGGCTCTCCCAGAAAACAACAAAATTCCCCCACCAATGAAAACATGGAAACGAGCACGGCTGATATGCCACGAGAGTTGCAAAAACAAGAAGAGTTAAAAGCTCGCATTGCTAGGCTTGAAGAGGAAGCAAACACTCTCCGACTTGAACATAAAGACCTTTTAAAGACGATCGATGATCTTGCTAGTAGCGCTTTCGGAATAGTTCAATTCAAAGACTCGGACTCAGACATAAACTTTTACACGGGATTCCCCGATTATCAGACCCTACTGGTTTGCTATAATTTCTTGAGTCCAGGTGAAAATGGTGAGAATATTGTGTATGTCACAAGCAGCACTGATGACTGCTTAACTCCCACAAACAGTCGGGATACTGTGGGAAATAAACCTGGAAGACGACGAAAGCTTAGTACACTGGACGAATTTTTCATGGTTCTATTAAGAATGAGGCTTGGCTTATTTGAACGTGACTTATCTCATAGATTTGGAGTTCATGTATCAACTGTAAACAGAATTTGCACTTCCTGGATTAATTTAATGTATCTTAAATTTGGTTACCTTAGCATTTGGCCCAGTCGATCTGCAATAGACAAGGCCATGCCTCAGTCATTCAAAGATAAATATCCCTCCACAAGAGTCATCATCGATGGCACAGAAATAAAGTGTCAAACTCCCTCCTCTTTGGTTCTCCACAGCGAAACATTTTCCAGCTACAAGAGTCACACAACTTTCAAGGGACTAATTGGTATTGCCCCAGTGGTCACATTACTTTTATTTCACAATTGTATGCGGGAAGTATTTCCGACAGGGAAATAACAATTAGGTCTGGACTTTTAAAACTGCCGTTTTCTGCTGGTGATGTCATAATGGCTGACAAAGGATTCACTATTTCCGATCTTCTTGAGCCAGTGGGTGTTGGACTCAATATTCCCCCATTTGTTGGATCCAGAAGTCAGCACAATCCATCAGAAGTTATCGAAACACAAGAAATAGCCTCTGAGCGAATTCATGTTGAAAGGGCTATAAACAAAATTAAGAATTTCCAAATCTTTAACCAAGTCATTCCACTGTCTTTAGCTGGAAGTCTTAATCAAATGTGGACAGTATGTGCTATGCTCACAAATCGGTTCAAAATCCAGTTATATCTTAGTGACAGGCGCCGAGAACATTTTAATTATAAAATACTGACATTAAAGTGATAATTCAGGAAAAATTACTCTAATTATTGTTACCGGTATCTTATTAGTATTGTATGCTACAGTACAAAAAGAAGTCCGATGTTTGTATGGACATTTAATTTCAATGATCCCAAATGGGTTCTCTTCACTGCTATCAATGACCTTGCCATCTGGAGAGCACCCAAGGAATGGGTAGGCAGGGTTTACTACAAATCCTGAGGGAAAGGTTTTAACAGGATGCCCACTGTGGTTTAAGTAATTGGAGTACTGTTTAAGAGCTGCGCTCTCATGTTCAATCCCATGTTTTAAAGGCTCTGGCATGTTCCTTGAGGTAGCATGGGGTTTTTGTCCCACCAGCCCTTTGACAAAAGCATTACTTATTGCTTTCCGACCAAGAACATCTCCAAACTGCGATGCCGTTACTCTTGATCTCCTTTCTGACCACCACTGATCACTGTTTCTCTGCAAATGAGTTGCTGTTTCGCGTTTCGCTGCTTCCGCTTCACTTAATTGCAGGGAATCAAAAAGTGATTGGTACTCTGGTGTGCACTGTGTAACGACAAAAAGGGGACAGACTGTTGATATTGGGAAGGGTGGATAAATGATTGGCACTGCACTGTCGGTGGGCCCCTTAGACATATCAATATCACATGTTACTTTAAAGTTACCCTCAGTGGGTGCCATCCAGACTTTTTGTCATGTTATTTTCGGATGGGCAGAAACGAAATTTTTGATTATTCTCTCTAAGGAGATCAGAATCACTTTTTGAAAAAGATGGGGTGGCTTGCACTTGATTAAGTTGTGCTGTGCCCGTTGTAGCGACTGACTTCCTTTGAAGTACTTATTTTGCTCTATAACAAAAATGGGAAACAAATGAAATGTTCAGTACACCAAACTGTAATTAGACGTAGAATAAATTGAATTCAGCTAAGCTCAAGGTTTTTTAAAAAGCTTATTTTAAAACAGTTAAATGAAAACTTACTTCTCCACTAACTGTGCCTTTAGTGCTAACCCCTTAAGGTTCACATTGTTTTCGCGAAGAAACTGCTTAAGTTCCACCACATGCATCTTTTCTACAGGCCTAGATGTTTCGTCCATGATTTATTTCTAAGTGAAATGTAGAAAGAAAGACACCACATAGCGTTAACGTTAAACGAATGCAAAACAAAAATTCCTCGATATTTCTTACCACTGTTCGATGAAATAAGCCTAATCAATGACCACAGCGTGTCCATCAACAAACTTAGCTGTCTCAGCAACTGATTTGGTCGGATATGATAGCGTTCAGTGGCGAAACGATAAATACACAGCTCCCAAACGAAAGAAATCGGAGGATTTTCTAAAACCAGCAGGCAAAATTCAAAGACAATCTTTCTTCTAAATAACAGCAGCACGTAAAGCTTTTCTTCTTTCTTTTTCAGCGCGATGTTTTCCTGTAATTGTTAAGTCTTGTACAGTCCTTTCGAACGCCATTCCACATACAGAGCTTAACTAAACGAAACGAGAGCTCTGGGGACGAGAATGCATGGTATTGAGCAAGCGCAATAGTACATTAATGCATTAGGCATGCGCTAACGGATGTCGCGGATTTTACGACATCCGGAAGGCACTGTTACCAGAGCCCTTCGTTTTTTCCGCTGACCAAACGAAACGAGGGCTCTGGGGACGAGACTGTAATCCCGCTGGACAAGAGTAACGAAGTTAACTTTTGCTTTGACCTCATTCAATCTACTCGCCTTTCTCCTTTCTCTTATGGACTCCTGAATTCTTGGTCTGCTTTATAAAATGCACAACAAATTAGCATAGGTAATCATAGAAAATCATTCTCGAGCTCAGAGCTCTTGGTCATGGGCAAAAGAGAAGAACTCTGAGTTAGAAAACGCATAGAAGATGATCTGTCGATCAAAGGCTACGCCGCCAGAAATTAACATCATCATAACACAGCGCTCTTAAGTACTGTATGAAATTGAACTCTTCCAGTTCGACCACTGACTAGTCCCGGCCCAGGGTAAGCCCGAGGTGGTTGAAAGGTCCTGGGAACAGGTATCGTTTTGCGTCAAAAAAAGACCAATTTACCATAAGCTTCTTTATGACGACGAAGCTGGTGTTATTTGAATGTATATGCTCGTATAATCATTTTATAAACTGTGCATCAAGCAAAAAAAGCTGTCTAAAGAAATCGATCGAGTGGGAACGGAACTCCTGACCTGGCATGGGCATGGCATCGACTCGGCATGGCTCCACATTCATCAGTCCGGACATTTGGAATAAACATGTTGTGTTGAACACTTAAAAACAAATTGTCAGTGCTCAAAAAGAAAATTAAGTGTTATGGCTACGAATCGACACGTGTACATGCCTGGTAGTATTTTCAGTTCTCATGATACAGTTGCGGAGTCTCTGGAAAAGCTGATCCTTGGACATAAATTGCCGGCTGCTGTAGAGAGATTTGGCTGTTACAGGGAAGTTTAAAAAATAACTGACTGGATCTGCAGTTATTGAGACCAGAAAACATGTTTGTTCTTATGGAAATGATCAATTAGAGGCGGTTATGAGGTCTGCGGTCTGTGGCACAGGAAGGACTTGGCGTATAGATGGCTGTTAGTGAGGAAGGCTCAACTTCAAGAACAAAACCCTAGTATTGCATTGTTCTTGAGCAAGAACCATAACACTGACACAAAAGAGCTCAGAAGCTTGATGTACGCTTGCCATGCGCAAGGATCCGGCCCGCACACACGGTTCTGGGAAAAAACGCAACTCGGAACACACACTGGTACCCAATAGACTGAAACAACCAAATCACATTGGCCATTGTAGTGAATTCGAAGTACATGCAGTTTCAACTAGACTTGAAGCGAACGGTTTTTTAACTCAGATCGACACGGTTTCAAAATCCTAGGTATATCTGTAACAATTTCCTGTGTTGTGTCCTGGCAGACTACAAAAATTAATTGAGAGTAAATCGTGCAAGAATTCAACCCAAAATATTCACTTCGGCAGCTAAATGACGTACAATACACCAAAGTAGTTCCGTATTCCCTGGGTCTGACGTATGGAACTGAAAAGGGAAATGGGAAACTGAACCATACGGAAAGAGAACCTCAGAGAAGGAGACGAAACTATGACAAAAACCTGACCAGAAAAAAAAAACAGAAAAACACATATCTGTTAGATTACGCAGACAATTTTCAACAAGTCTCATCTGGTTTTCTCCTGTAGTGGATCAGTTTTAAGCTTTCGTATTGTTTCTTGCCCTGGATCGGGCGTTTGTTGTTAAAAAAATGTTTTTTTGTTGGCACATGCTTTAAGTTCACTTAAGCCTGGTTTCCATATAAACGCAACGATCGCAACGATCGCTGCGATTCTTGCGACCAGGGTCTGGAAGGGGTTCTGCGTGATCCGGGATTTAGCTGAAATTGAGTGCGTGATTCGGGAATACAAAATAAATCCAGCCGTGATTCGGGAATACAATATCGGCTGTGAAGCGGGATTTGCTTTATCTGTGGTCCGTAATTCATGATTTCCACCGACAAAATTCTGTGAAATTCAAATATTTTTATAGCCCGTATCAATTCACACTCACAATCACATGTGTAAACGGCCGGGCCTTAAAAATGCTGGTCTCATTTTTTCTGACTCCAAAATCTGGTACAATGAGTAGTCAGCCCATCCACAAAGAAAAGTTCAATGTCCCAATTATCAGCGCAGAAAATCACAAGGATTTGCACATCTTTAAGACCCACACGCAGCTTCAAAGTCACACTAATGAAAAATTTGCTCGTAGCTGAACAAAGGCTGTATTGACCTGTCACCTCTTTTTAGCAGCAAGGGCTTTGTTTACGTTGCTGAAACGGGAAGTTGTAATTAAAATAGCACTGTTTTATTTCCTCATAGCGTTTGCCAAAGTTTGCTGTAATATTTGGCATGCTTACTCTCCATGTCCCTTTGTTTTCACAGTCGAGCTTTTTCTGATATATGAATGTTAGGATATCACACAGAAATATAACGCATTTTCAATCAGCAGGCTGAAAGCTTCATTTTTCGCGGTATTTGTGTATGTGCATGCACCGTGACGTTTGTCACGCTTACGTTTCACACTGAATGTTGTTTATTGTTTATCTACTGCATTATCGAGCTATCGAGTGATAAGAAATCAGCATGATTTCGCCTTTTGGAGGAACGGGCGCTAGTTATAGTCTTGAAACATTGAAGTATGAAGAAAAAAAGTTGATTAAAAATAATTTTCCGAGTAAAGATTTCACAAATATTTTAAGGTCACCTTGGATGATCTTGGATGTTGGCATTGGCAAGCATTGTGTTTAGTGTACGCAAAAGTGATTATGCGAGCCCTCGATCATTTTGAACGGAAGATTTAAGAGGGAAAACCCCGTGCAGTTACTATGGTGACGAGAACTCATTGAGATGTTATTGTCTCACAGTGTGTACAGTTGAATTGAATAATTTCAGAAAAACCACAGTGATTCTGATGGCAGACTACATACGAATAAGCCAATCATAAACAATGATCCATATTTGACAGGTGTCAATCATTTTTTCCCTACATCTGGTTGGATTATTTCTACCATTTGCGGCTTTCAATCGTGCTGTGACAATAATCGAGGGCCAAAAAAGTATGTGGAAGCTTATAATAGATACTACAGTTAATGAACATCGCGGAAGGAAACAATCTCTGTTTACGTCAAAGGCGCTTGGAAGATAGAATAAGCTGATGGCAGAAATCTAGCATTTAAGATTTGGTAACATCTGAAATCGTCACAAGCTTTGCGTTTATACTTGATTGCAAGATTTTCTGTAGATAGATATTTTTCTCAGCGCGACAAATTCATGGAAATATCTCCGCTGAAAAGCGTAGAAGGCTCCATCACAGAAGCCGAGTTTGACACCAAGCTGCTAAGATTACTGAATTTCTTTTCACAAGGTTTGCCTTGGAAACTAGAAGGTAAGCAGTTATAAACTAATCTCCAACTAACCTAACAGGTATTGGAATGTAAAGGAACAACTTTAGGGCTGAAAATATCCCGGGGTAAAATATACAGTTTTCAGCTGTTTTTTGTGGCCACAACAAAAATGACATCGCTAGGGACGGGAGGCTGTGAAAGATTTTGTTGTGTCAGTGAAAGGCACCTCGCTTTTACATATTGGCAGTAAATTTCCAAAGGAACACTGAAATTATTCAAATTGATTGGAAATATTCTGTTTGAAGGAAGAATTAATGAGCTGTTAAAAGACTAAAAGCTACAATTGTAGGTCAAGGATCAAGTAGTGTTTTTTCTATAGAAAATTAGAAAGAGGAACAATCTACAAACGGAAAGTTGTTTTGCCTCGAAACAAATTCGAATGGAAGAAAATGCTAAGATCCAGGGGTTTCTGTTTGCGACAATGGTATTCTAGATGACAACATTTTGAAAGCTTTTACGCCTCATTGCTTTTCAGACAAATGTTTCAGCGATACAGGAAGTTATAAGTCACGTGTCTCGCGTTTAGAAATCACGCCATCTGAATTTACAATAAACCAAACACAATCATTTGCAGTCGCTCAGGTTTCTGCCGCGCTTCAATCAGGAGCGAAATGAGTCGCAATTATTCGCAATTGAGTTCTCAAGTTTTAAACAGACAGGCGAATTGAAGCATGGTCAAACCTCTTTGTTTTGTATCATTTTGCGACCGACTTTTTAACAATTTTGAATTTCTCAATTTCATGGAGATTAAATCAAGGAAGTAAAATTTAATAACTAATTTTCAGCGAGTTTACTGTAGAACTGATCATTTAAACAGTGAAATCACCCAGTATTATTTCAGTCAACACCGATCTATCAAAAACTGAGACTGCTGAGCAGTTTTCTTCTCTGACAAGACATGCGTTGTCAGGCCCGAAATCGAATCACAAGTTTGCCATGACTGAGTTTGCCAAACATCAAAGTTCGAGAGAAATCTTAATTTCATTTTGTAAAATATTGAAAAACAAATCGTACCATGCAAAAGTACTGCTGAAGAGGTTTCATGTGCATTTGAATGGTCGCACCATAGGATTTCAATACACGCTCCATTATTGACTTTGGGAGTGACAGGGTTAAAACGAATGTCTCGGCCTCATTCTCGAAGACTCTTGATTGGCTTCGGCCGTCTGTATGAACTGCACTGACCAAGTGATGTGAGTGGAAAATAAAACGATCAGAATACATCTTCTCCTCAGATTTCTAGATATAATTACTGTATGTGAGTAAAGGTCACAGTCGTGAGAATTACGAAAATAATCTTTTCTATAAGATAGTGATATCCGATAAAACAAGGTTACATCCGGCTTAGACAAAGTCGAGCTACGATCCATGTCGGCAAAATGATCAAAGAAAACAAAATGATCTTCATCAATGTGATGCAGAATGATGTTTGACCTTCGTAGTTCCAGCACTTTCTTCCAACTGCACATTCAACGTGGGGAACAATGTTTAATCATGCGGTTCATTAAGCAGTGATTTTTATAAGCGGTTCATTACTATACCCGTCAATCCACAAGACAAAGAGAGTGGAGTTTTCTAAGCCCAGATTTAGTGCTGGTATCAATGGTTTTAAATGATAGTATCGGTTATCACTTCTAAAAGAAAGGTTGTAAAATTTAGGTTAAACTCAACATTAATTGCTGCCGGCAGGCAGTCTACTAATCGTGTAGAATCGAGAATCGAGAATTCTGTCCTTCTGTCCTTCTGTCCCTCTGTCCTTCTGTCTGTCTCGGTTTTCCGATAGTAACAATGAAATATTGTTTGAGAACCAATCAAGAGCGGAAGAAGATCTTCTACGAAACAGTCGGCAGTCTCGGGAGAGCCTCGGCATCCAATCAAAACAAAGTGATGACAAGCCGGCTCGAGCATGCCTGGATGCACGACTAAAGCTGTTTCTGTTTCGACGCCATATTGGACTTGTTTTCAAGCTTTTTTGCTATCCATTCGACTTGGTGATGTCTAGACTGCTAGCAGTCCCTCTCTAGATAGTCAAGCGGGCGAGCAAATACGCGATCGGCGATTGAGTGCCGAGCGAACCGAGGGGGCTCTGGGGAAGAGGCGGGAAGGGAAAGAGGGACTGCAGTCTCTTCTGTAACAAACGCGTTCAGATAACTCCGCCCACAAAGTGTGAGAATCCTTTAAAAATAAACTAATCTTGTCAACTTAATAAAAGACAACTCCGCCTCTATTTGTCTATCTGCTTTTAAACACGCGCGAAACCGGCATGTGGGCTAAAATAGAACCGTGCTTTGTACTTTACCGTACCAATTGTGGATTTATTATTTACAAAGCGGACATAAAATGTAATTTCTGCTGTACGAAACCGGTACGAAGAAGAAGTAGAGGAAGAAAGCCGAAGAAAGAGACAGAGGCCTCTGATTTTTGTCGTATGTGTGGGACAAATTTTAAGAATAAGGGAAATTACATATCATATAAGAACCTTTTCACTACTTCGAAGGATGGCGCTCCTTTTAACAAGATCGTGACTGAAAGTTTAAAGCTTTCCGAAAACTCTGCACCCAGTCTATCTGCTCGTGTTTGCAAGAAATGTGCGCTGAAAATCTGAAATATCAGGGAGGATTTTAAACCTTTAAAATATCGCGTGCAACGGACAAGAGGTCAAGTCTGTCTGTTGTGGTTTCCCGTGGTGTCTGCTCTTGTAGAATTTGACCTGTTTTAGCGTCCTTGTTTGCCTGGCGGTTGGTTTGTTGCTTTTGCCATAATTGGCATGTTGGTTTTTGTGTAGGAAAGGTTTACTCCAGGGGGGGGTAAGCAACTTCCCATACATTCTCTTAAATGAAATCCAAGCGATGTTCTCACAACTTGCAAAGCAATCATGGAGGTATCAGTCAGCGGATTCGTGTTCTGCGCACGAGCAGAGTTTGTCAATCCCGAAGTGCAAACAAAACAAAAAACATGGCGGCCGATGCGAGTGTAATTTCGGTGGCTTCTCTTTAGTTTATTCAGCGATTTTTTTTCTTTACGGAACCCCTTCAATTTGGAAAATTTACTTCTTCACGGACGGCGCTTTTAATGCACAGTTGTTTCTCCGAGATCAAGGTAAGGCAACATTTTTTTATGTTAATTGTATATTTCTTCGCATTAAAAAAGCCTCTATGGCTAGTAAGCTAAAAGCTAATAAATTAGCTTTGTGGTAAAACAGGGTGATGAGCATACAGTAATTATCCCCCTGTAAAACTCGCAATTGTTCACGTTCTACTAATTTTTTTTGTCGTGTGAAATGTCAATCGGGCGTTCGATTTATGGTATTTGTAGTAGAAACACTCACTCGGAGATAGACATTCGTACTATTTCACAACTAAAACCTCGTTTGACTATGTAGTTTTTTTCAGCCAGCTTTTATGTAGTTTTTTTCAGCCAGCTTTTATGTAGTTTTTTTTCAGCCAGCTTTTATGTAGTTTTTTTCAGCCAGCTTTTATTACCGTCTTTTTATGAGCTTGATTGGAGTGAAATTCAGGTCTTTCCATTTCATTACAACATTTCTATTCTGGAACCCTATAAAAGTAAATACTTTCGCGAAAACACAATTTTGTGAAAACTTGCTTTCGTCAGTGTTTACTGCGAGGCATTTAAAATTGTACTGTGCTGCCTAGCAGTCCCGCCACTCGCTTGATTAAGAGTTTTTTTGCTTGTTTGTTTTGTCGTGTTTAGTTTAAAATTTCACTTCAAATGCATTTTTTCTTTGAGGATGTTCATTGATGCTCACTCTGCCATTCACAAAAATTGATACTCCTGGGGTGGGATTCCTATACAAACGTGAAGTGGAGTGCTCATCAGAAAGCCTGTGAAAACTTTGGGATGACTGTCTGGGAATGGAAATTTGATGGAAATGGGGAGTTTTTGTGTGATACGGTGAAAATTTGGGGATGACTGTCTGGATATTAAAAGTGAAAACTGGTAGGTGAATTTGATGCAAATGGGGAGTGTTTGTGTGATATATTCAGGGTATACTAAATGCAATAGTACATTTCCATAACTGTAATTTTAGCAAAAAGATATTAAGACATTAAAAGGAATGGGAGTATGATAGAAATGGTGTTACATGTATGATAGAAATGGGGTGTATTAGTAATAGGAGTATAATAGGAAAGGGGGATGATGGAAATGGTGCTATATAAATAACTGATAATATTTAATAGCTATGTTTATTTTTGTTTATTGTTTTTCAGATGAGGGACTTTTAATATACCACAGATAGCTCACAGACCTATACAGAAATTATTGATGCACAAGGAGTTGGTTTTTTTTTTTAAATAAAATACATTGTAGAAGTAATGAATTATTATTTTTTGACATATATCTGAAAAATAAACCTCTTTTGAGGACAAGGTAATAAAAACAAAACTTTTCTTTTATAAGCTTAAAAGCTGTTAATTTGTGCCCTTTATTTTTTAACAGGATACATAAATACAGGACAAATTCAACAATGGAAAGTAGCACTTTTTGCGGGTCGAATGAAATAACATATTTTTTTAATTTACTTTTCTTTAGATCTCCCCAACTCAAAACATCGCGCTGATATACAGGAAAGTTTGCAAAAGCAGTCGGTTGAAGAGGCGGTGTTTGTCGTAATGTTTTAGAGCCACTGAACCCGCATTTTATCGGCAACAGATAGAGGTCCTGAGGCGAATAAATAAAACTGATTATCGTCCGAATCCCAAAACTCGGGTATCCTACGGTACATCGAAAACAACTTGACATATTTGGGTTCCCGTGAATAAACGAATTACCGTATCGAGCAAACTCGCTATGCGTTCAACTCGTATCTGTAATTTGTGCGAGTTGTGATTTGTGCCTCGACGGGAAGCTTCGGAGCCATTAGGGAACGAGTCGTCATCTCTGAACGTTTTCTCAACTTCACTTCGCGATAATAGCACCAACAAAAAGGCCAACAAACACACAGATTTAACAGAGATCGCCATATCTTTTTACTTTCGAAAACACCTGAACACAGGCCCCGCTCAAAAAGACGCCGCTGACCAGGAAGAGCGCTTTGCAAGTTGTGAGAACATAGTTTCTCGGTCCCAGGCCTTTTTTCTATCCCCCCCCTGGTTTACTCATTCTCTAGCTTTTCTCTCTGAAATGACAGGATCTGAAATGTTTTTTTTTGGCCACGGGATGTATTTCCTGTTATTTTGTCACGCTGGGCCCAGCTATTTTAGTTTCCGTCGTTGCAGGATATAAATTTTGCTAGCCTGCAGAACAGGCGTTATTTTTTTTAAGCGTTTCAGGCGAGCGCGGCAGGCGAACGCGAAGCGCGAGGCGAAGGCGAGCGCGGAGCGCGAGGGGAGAAAAAAAATAACGCCTGTCCGCACACCATTGTTCGTGCTGTTCCGGCGTTCATATATGAACGCGGCTATCCAATTGGCTGCTTGATATCATGTGATCATAATGGTATGACACATAATGACGGCGTAAACAAAACAGACACTAGACCGGCGAAGCGGAACCGACAATGAAATCACAGCTCACGTAAACTTCAATTCACAAACCTCACGTAAACTTCAATTCTCTACAAAATGAATAGCTAACTTTTAAAGCTACATCTTTCTCTGCTAAGCTTGAATCTACAGATCGATTTTCGTGACAATTCCAACGAAAACTAAAATAGCTGGGCCCAGCGTGACAAAAACATGGCAAGATAGAAGAGTGACATGCAAGGGCGACATCTCATTTCAGATCCTGTCATTTTAGAGAAGAAGTGAAAATCTTTCGTATATATAACTAACATGCCGAAAGCAACACTCTAACCGCAATGAAAAAAAGAATGCTCATAATTTATCGAGAACAAAAACTACAGTAAATCACAATAGACAGATTTGACCTTCCGACCATTGCATGCACGCGGCATTTTTTACAAAAGTTCAATCGGTCAGCACCAAAATCCTCCAAAACAAGCTAAATGTACACTCGTTCAAAACAAATAGAAGGAGCAAATGGCATTAAAAAGCATAAGATTACATGTAAAGTCGTGCGTGCATGCCATTTTACGCGTGTGACTCTTCGACATGAAGTCCAAGCTGGGATAAAATTTCACAGATCTTGGCTCCTTTACGGTCTTCCCTAATGGGTTGCCGAAAACTTGTCACAGAACTGGAACGCTTCACAGTTTCGGACACCAGAATCTCCAAGTCTTCTGCAAATGCTTTCTTTTGAGTAGCTGGCGTATGTTCGGCGCAGAACCATCAGGACATTTTATACCTTCGCCGGTGGTCGGTTTGGCTCTCGCACCATATGGGGCCAAAATAGGCCGTTTTGCGTTATGATTGGTTGGTGATTTGGGGGTGTGTATGGGGGCGGAAGGGCACAAACAATGGTGTGCGGACGGGCGTTATTTTTTTCTCTCCTCGCGCTCCGCGCTCGCCTCGCGCTTCGCGCTCGCCTACCGCGCTCGCCTGAAACGCTTAAAAAAATAACGCCTGTTCTGCAGGCTAAAATTTTGCAGATCCATTTAGCAAGCTTAGCAGAGAGAGTTGAAGCTTAAAAAGAAAGCAATTCAACTTATAGGAACTCAAAGTTTGCCTTACTGAATCAAGGCTCTGATTTTAGGATCCATTCGCTTCCCGTTATAGCCGCGTGGAGCTGCAATGTTTATCATTCCTCCGTTGTCAATTTTAACAGTCTAACGACTGTTTTGTTTATGTCGGCCACTATCATACAAGGACAGAGCTTTGATAAATTATTGATTTTCCGAAGCCAGTTGGTAGCACAGCCGTGACATCTTTCCCCGATAGAAGCGCTTCCACCGCTAATGTCTGTTCTTCTTTTAAAACTAAACAGCCGAGGCAACCAGACGAATTGTCTATTTTTTTAAATTTCATTCCCACTATTACATGTCATCGTCTCAACTCTGATGTGAAACTTGAGATATCGATTCACACTAGATGTGTCAAGATTGTTATACTCGTCAAACTTCCCTGACAGCTTTCTATTGTCTATGAACCAATCGGAGTTTTCCGTCCCTGGTGCGGCGGGGAATTCGAACGCGAAAGTTACAGAAAAGACTGGAGTCCCTTTTCCTACCGCCTCTCCCCCAGTTTCCCCTCGGCTCGTTCGCTCGCTCCAGTCTCGCCGAGCTTGTTTTTGTGATTAGCGCGCCCGCTCGATTGACTGAAAAGGGACAGCTAGCAGTCTAGGTGATGTCTAAAAGTACGCTGGAAATCAGTTGGACATGGACAAAGGTTCTTCTCAGGGCCAACGTAGTTGCCAACGTAGTTACTGGATCTCTGATGAACAAGACGCTGTGGGAGCGTATACTTGGGCGTCGTTGTATTGCATCAGATTAAGGCCGGCGCACACTAGGGGACATGTTGCGGGGACATGAAGCTGGGGACAAGCCCCTTTGTGTGCACAGCAAAGACGCATGTTGCAGGGACAGTACGCAAGCTGGTGCACACAAAGCGGATTGAGGTATAAAAATCTTGAAAGACTGCTACAGAATGCTCATGGGATAATCAATTGCGAGTTTTTATTGGTTCATTTCTATTTTGTAGCGGGGACAGTTTGCAAGAGCAGTGCACACGATGCGACATTGAAATAGGGGTCATTTTGTCCCCGCTTCATGACGCACGAATTCAAACCAGCTGAATTTCATGCAACATGTTGCGGGGACAAAATTGTGTCCCCGCAACAGAACTTTTTCGCAAAAACGGGGATGTCACACGAGGAAAACTGTCGCTGCAACATGTCCCCGCTTCATGTCCCCCCAACATGTCCCCTAGTGTGTGCCGGCCTTTTATAGGCATATTGGAAAATAAGCTTACATGTCTTGGGAATCTGCTAAGGAATCTGCATGCACGTTAGTTCACGATTTGATAATAGGGAGTATTGGAATAGTGTGAGCACGCTAACAAAGAAGCGCGTTAACCTTCAAAAACAAGAAGACACAAGCGTGCGAGATCGCACGCAAATTATTAAAACAGCGTAATCTTTCAGTTTATTTTGTCTGGTCCGGAACCGGGGTTAAAACAACTTTTCGAATTCAGAGAGTTTTGCTGGAAGTATTCCTGCCATTATTATAATAAATTTTGGATGAAACTTATAAATTTAATCAAAGTTAACAACAGAAGTGATAATTTAGGAGGATAGAAACAAATTTAGCCCTTTCTATATTTTTTCAGTTGAGGTAAAAATGCTTCAATTTGCATCATGTGAAAAGTAATTTGAAACCTTTCCAGTAACGCAACGCATCTTGCAAAAAAATATATCCAATTTTTATTCCTCCGTATCCGAAACATAGAAAAGAAAATTAAATGAAAAAAGTGATCGCTTTAAGGTTATTTTCACCCGAGAAACATTCACTAGCGCAAGCGAAACTCGCACTCCAACTTCACGACTATAAAAATTCATGAAAGGCAAACAACCGAAAGAAGTGAAATTAATCGGGATTCCTACCACGCTTATATTTCTTCCTTCGCTGTCCAGTGTTCACTTTTTATTAAACAAACGCTATGTATTCGTCTATAACATCTGAGGCGGATGATTCGAGAATCGGGAAAATAACCGGCACGAAATCAAGACAAATCTGAGATTATTTACATGTGGGAACAATCTAAGACCTTTCGGAATGCACAGAACTGAAGGATTTTTGCCCAATTCCACGGCGATGGCGTAAATTTGATTTATGTCAACCCGACGTTTTCAAGATTCTTATCCAGCTTAACAAGCATCTCGCAATGAGGCAGCACTTCACTTCCAATATGGATACTAGTTTTAGGTCTTAACCGCTGTACCCGGCCCTCAATTGCATAACTTTCATTTGATCCTAGATATCTCAGATTCTTTCACAAAATATCCTTGCACCCCTGGTAAATTTCTTTAGATAACCCGTATCTTCCGATATTTCCCCCAAATATCCCTCGTCTGTAGTATTGAGTTTATCATTGCTGCCTTTTATGGCTTACTAGAGGGGGAGCCTAGATTGGAAACAGGCGCCAAATCTGAACCCGCAACCCCAACCAGCTGTTTTCAGTCTCCATGGCAACCAGTGGAAGACGCCATCAGTGTAAGCTTCCCGGATCTCAAGCATGTCTACCAGAAAACTCAGTCACGTGCTAACCGGCAGTCGAAGCAGAGAGTAGAGAATGGAAAAATCAAGATTCGAGTTAGCAGCTCCGGTCCTCAAGTCCAGAACATTGAAGTGCACGTGGAAAGGACTCCTGATGCCGCAGTCTTGGTTGGAGATAGGTGTGGAAGGGTCTTCCTCAAGTCCCAGCCAAAGTATCTTCTGCATCAGGTCAGTAACGTAACAATATGTCTCCTAATAAAGTGGTAATTTCAAAACTGCTCCAAATTCCAGAGTGAATATGAAAAACCGGCCTAGGAATTCTTTATTTGTAGGTTTCATTTGAATGGTCACACAGGCACAGACTCAAACGTTTTAACCACCTTGTACAGCAGAATAATGTATTGTATGATAAACAACACCACAAAAAAGTACGGCTACTGCTATGGCTAGGAGCGAAAGAGTAAATGTTTTAAGTCTTCTCTGTCACAGGAGATGAAGATGCTGAAACCATGAGTGTGATTAGCCCTTAGGCTATGCCGGTTTGGATATTAACGCGGTCTTGTAAGGTCTCTCTACCGAATGCATTCTTCGCAGTAAAGGAGCACAAAGATCTGAGCAAAAATCTTTATACAATTTAGTCTTTCCATCGCGGCAAAGCATACCCCATTGAAGACCAAGGCTAAACACAGATGAACCTAAAATAACATTCTTACAAAAGAGCGTCTTCGCACCAATGATACTACCATATACATAGCTCTCGTTCGCTCTTCATCAGCTCTCATCCGCTCTCATCAACTCCCGCGCATTCTCAGCTACTCTCGTGCGCTCTTATCCACTCTCATACGCTCTTATAAACTCTCATGCACTTGCATGTTCTCTCATCAATTCTCATGCGCTCTCATTTAACAACCATCATGTACTCCTATCATTTCTCAAGCGCTCTCCGGCATTAAACATTCTCGTATCAACTCGCATGCACTCCTATCAAATCACATATGCTCATTTCCAATTTCGCGCACTCTTATCAACTATCATGCGTTCTCATCGACTCACATGCACATATATCAAATGTCTCTTCGTCCTTTTATCGATTTTTATGTATTCCCGGCAACCTTCATGCACCTTTATATCAAATATAACTCTTGTGAAGTGAACACGATCGATCCTATCAACTTTCATCCACTCCCATGCGCTTTTATTAGTTCTCATAGGCTCTCTTGAAGTCTCATGCGCTCTCTTCAACCCACATGTACCCGTATCAACTTTTGCGCCAAACTTTGTTCTTGGATAAAAGGATAAATAATAAATTTAAAAGAAAGAGTTGATACCCACATAAGGCCAGGTTGTCGGCGGACTGTTTTATTGCCCATCTATTAATTATTAACTTCATATTCTAATTTTTAAATATCATAAAAAAATTTATTTTATCTGAATTTCACAAATCTTCCCCCCCCCCCCCCCCCCCCCCCCCCCCCCCCACTTCTTCTCATCTCCTCTCACGCACTTCCACAAATCACCAAACAAATTCACAAAACATTACATAACATTCATCTATAAACCTATGATGGCATTTTTGAATTGCTTGAAACATTAAGGAGATAATTCCATAAAACCGACTCAAGTATAGCGAAACAATAACATTTCCGACATTTAGGTATAACTCATGTCTCACTGAACAATTTTCTTTCAGCACTACTTCACAGTAGATCTGGACTCTATTTACGAGTCCCCCACGAAGCAGGGCGTACCAGTGTACAAGCTGTCTACTGTGGACTCGCATAGACGAAACAAGTTCCGTCTGGTCGTAGTCGTGATTCTTATTGATGATACACGCAGCAAGGAGTTCATCAGCCCATCTTTCCGTCTGCGCAGCAAGACAGGCAGGTTTAGAAGCCTGTCACTCTAGTTAAACTTGAAAATTTATTTTAAGGGGCAAGGGCGCACTGTTTTTGGTGATTCTTTTTCAAACCAACTGCGCATAAAACTGCGATAAGCCAGGATATGTGAAAAAAGAAACTAACTGAGATTTTTGAAGCGTTGCTCTTAAACTGTTTCACTCCAGATACGATTTCTATTTGGGCTTAGAGTGGTTTTCAATTGAGTGTCGAAATTAATTTCGCCATTGCTTTGGTTTTGCATTGGTACGCTTTGTGATTGGCTAAAAAGTATCGCGCCACTTTCTCAATCAATCAGAAGCAAAATCGAAACCAATTGCAACTTGCTCATACGCTTTTTCTCGCGCTCAACACCGGTTACATGTGCTAAAATGAAAATGATAAATGTCGACGCTGTTCAAATAATTGTTATACCGACGTTTCGACAATGCTACCTTCTTCAGGGTACAAAACTATTAAGAGAAAACCGTTAAAAAGTTCGTTAAATTAGCTCACGTGCCCAATTACATACCGGTTACATGTATTTGCCTCGAGTTTTGATTGGTTCATTCGTTTCAGTCTGCCTCTGTTGTGATTGGTCAGAGTGATTACTTTGGTTTTGGTTTTACGACACTCAAGCGAAAACCTTTATATGCAAACGATAGTAGCGCGCATTGTGAACCTATGGTTGGGCCGATACGGTTGTTTTAATTCGAAACGACACTGACTTTTTCTTCTTCTTTTCGATTTGGATACTGTTTCGAATCCGCTTCACTAATACTTCAATTTTGTTTCAAAATATCGACATTTTTTCAATATAAAAAGCAGTTGAATGGCATCACCTAAAATAGCGTTTCCCTAGCCCATTTTTAAATAGGTGATCTAATAGGCACCTGGTTAATGTGAAAAAACTTTCTCGTAAAAATTATTCGGTCTCGCTGCATTTTTTAAGTTTAATCAAGTCAATTCAAGTCAACAGACTACTTTGTCAAATTCATGCCATTACACCACCAATACCTAAACATTAAATGAGTGCTAATGCTTGCTTTCACTTTCGAGTTCAAAACAACAGAAAAAAATACATACATTTCCGACGTTCGCAGCTAGAAAGTACTGCTCAGTAGCTTTCATTTAAAAAATCGTACGCTTAAGGATTAACTTTGAACCACTCTGTACAGCATGATAAGCAGTGCCACAGGAAAGTACTACTCAATAGCTTTCATTTGAATGGTCAGTTACACAACTTCAGGATTCTATCCACAGACTCAAAAGTTTGAACCATCTTGTACAACATAAAGCCGCGGCTACACGTGCGATTTTTTGCTTGCACAGGTGATGCGATTTTTTACAAAATTGTCGCGTCGCCAGCGCACGGTACAAATCGCACGTGTAGCCACTCATGAACATGCGACGCGAGAGCTGAAAAAATCGCAGAAAAAAGTCGCAATGAGTTGAATGTTTCGTGATAAAATTGCGGACATGTCGCTCGTGTAGCCGCCCTGCAACATTTTTCTTGCACTTGCGACGCGACAAAAGGGTATCTAGCCAATAAGATTTAAGAACTATAGCGAGGCTCAGGCTTAATTACCAACCCAGCCTCGCGCGGTCTTTGTTGCAACATTTTGTTACCAAAATTTGTCACGCGTGTAGCCACCACCGTGCGCTGGCGACGCGACGATTTTTCAAAAAATCGCATCACCTGTGCAAGAAAAAAATTGCACGTGTAGCCGCGGCTTAATTAGCAACACCACAGAAAAATACTAGCTTTCACTTGAATGGTCACTGACTTGCAGGATTTCATCCACAGACTCAAAAGTTTGAACCACTTTGAACAGCTTAATAAACAGTACCACAAAAAAGGTTTCATCTAAATCGGTCACAACCACTGCACAAGTTCAAGCTTCAGACTCCCTTTATTACAGCACAACAAATTAACAACACAACCTTGTCCCCAAGGTCCTCTCGTCCTTTCTCATTGGAGAGGACCCTGGGAACCAAGTTGAGATTCGGTTTACTCGTTATTGCGTTCGACGATAGAAGACGCTTCCTAATCTCTAATCTATTCTCTAATCTAAGGCTTTTTAGTTGTGAACGCCACATAAGCCGCCCTACACATTTTTCAGGGCACGTCTCGGCTGGAAACTGGTACCCATTCGAGGCCTCGCTTTCGTTCTCGTGCTCAGACCCCCCCCCCCCCCCCCCCCCTCCCCCCCGGGATCGAACGCACTCTTTTAATCTGTGATTACTACAAGTTAATTATAATGTCCTTATGCATCATCTGAGCGTAAAATAGCTACTATCTCTTTGCCTAAATCACGGGCACTCAGCTTGTCAATTTTTGGTGACCAAAAAAATCAGCATGATTTTTCTCACAGCTTTATCTTTATACCTTGATTCAACTCAATATTTGAAGCATGTTTTGAGGGTAAAAGCCGTGATTTGGAATAAACCCAATTTATATGGGAATTTTTGAGCCTTATAATCCGAAAGCAGTAATTAATACAAGGATTATTATGTTGTAGGAGAATATGCACTAGAAATTTTAACAGTGGTTTTTAATACCGTTTTTTCAGTTTTCTTTCGGATTGAATGCGATCAGTTAAGGTTCACTTAGAGTAACGGGATTGTATGTGCAAAAGAAAAAAACATGTTAATGTAACATGTTTGTACTATCTTACCAGCTAATATCGGCTGGTTGAGGTGTTTTGTTAGATATTATATATCTGAAAACATTGAACCTCTCATTGGCGCCGGAATCCACTTGCAAGCGGAGCAAGCTTTCGGAGAGATTCGGCTTCCGAAGATTTGGTGGATAAGAAGTTCGATAGGCATTTCTCTTATTACTGCCATGCAGTATTATTAGGATTCAATTAAGACATTATGATTTCTGTGCACACAGAACGAATATAACTTTGTTAATCTAGTTCAAGTAAATTTTGTATTAGTTTTCCAGTAGCATGCAGTGCAGGTCTCTTTTGTGTGGACGAGCGCTGTAATTTGTTTAGTGTTTGGCAGCCATAATGGTTTCGCAAAACCTCAGGCGCTGGGAGAAATAAAAAAGGGTGGGAGGAGGGGAGAGGATCTTTCTTTTCTCCCTCCCCCTCCCCCCCCCCCTTCCCCCACCCCCTCCCCCCTTCCCCCACCCCCTCTCCCTCCTTCACTTGTCAGCTTGTTCGTCCCCAAAATATGCCCGTTCTGTAGGCCATTTTCCAGTATGTCACGCGCTCCGAATATTATAGTCAGAAAAATTGACAATACGAATACTTTTCTAGAATTAATTAGCACTGATAAACAGGAGCCGGCTCCTGGCACAGATGTATTTTTTAGATTTTGTAGCGACCCTATAGCCAGTAGCTGTCACAAAGACCTTTTATGGAACAGTTGGCTGTTAAAATCGTATGTAACTTTCGAGCAGTTTTCAATTGAGTCTCGCACTACCAAAAACAAAAGTAATCACTTTGGCCAATCAACTGCACAGATCCATGCAATCAGAACTCAGCAAATTCATGTAGCCGCAGCCAAGCGCGGGAAAACGCGTGCGGCAAATAAGTCACTCTTGGTTTTGGTCTTACCTTTGATTGGTTAAGATAGGGGCGCGAGATATTTTAGCCAATCACAAAGCGTAGCAATGCAAAATCAAAGCGGTCGCGAAATTATTTTCGAAACTCAATTGAAAACCGCTCTATAGCTAGTACGAATGTGATTTGAAGTGCTAGACTCTCAATAGCTAAAAGCAAGGTCAAGATATATATATATTATGGGAACTTTGGCACACAATGCTGTGCTAAGGTTAATTAATATTAAACTGCGCATATATTAACCATATTCCATGCTTGGCCAGGGAGGTATTGGTGTAAAACAAACATTCTAAAATTTACCCAATGTACATGTATACAAAAATCAAGAGTTCGCGGAGTATGCAACTACTAATGAATAGCCAAAGAAGGTGTCGCACGCCAATGTTTGTTTTTGCTCGATCAACTTGAGCTAAATATCAAAATTCAACTGCATTATGGCGTAAAAATACGCGTTTACGGTAAAATTCTTCGTTGCCAGTGTAAACTCCCTGGCCAATTAAAACTAATATATTTTTTTTTTGCGGAGTCCTGTTAGTATGTAAAGTTCATTAGACTAAGAGAAAATAATTGGACCATTTATAATCTCTTGATTAGACTTAGTAATTAAAAAAGGGCTACCTTAGTTTCATTTTTACTGGATTGAATTTGTTGAATTTTTTTTACTAAATTGCTTTTATACGACACATACAGCTTAGATAGCGTAATTTGATTTCTTGGGTGTATAAAATCGTAGATAAAAATTAGTAATTTAGAGCAACCGTTTTTTTTTTAGTTTTACCGGTCCAGAGGTTCGTCTTTCAGCTATCTCTCTTCTAGTTGCGACTGTAAGCGACTGACTTAAAGAAAAGATGAAAGAAAATCTCCGGGCGGGATCAGGCTAAATCTCATCAGACAGATTTTAATTACGCACTTTGACGAACTTTCCGCCGGTGTATAAGGAAAGAGAAACAGTTTAGAAATTACGTATACTCAGCACTTGTACAATTATAGTTTTAGTAGATACCAATCCAGTGGATAGTCAACTCCAATAACGTACTCTTTTTCTGACATATTGAGGGAACTGAATACTCACGTGCGAAAGCAAACACAATGACGGGAGGCGCGGAATAGCAAAGACTATGATCCCTCCCGAGTCAATCAGAGCGGACGAAAAACGCAATCCACTGGCTGGTATACACTTAATTCACTTATCTCTGGCCTCTTCTGTACATATGCGTTTCAGATGCGATTTCAGATGGTTTTCTATCATCATCAGTTCACGTTATGTGGTGCTTAGATATTTTTGGAATCGCGTTTACATGCATGTGGACAAAAGGTCCAGCGTTCAAATTTCCCTTTTTTAATGACACGCATTCGTGTCCGTTGGAGGTTGAAAGGAAATTGCTGTAACTTCAGTCATTGTTTTATAAAGTTACAGTTTGCATTTGTAACTTGCTTGCATGTACTTTTTATGCAATGAAACATTTGTAATAAATTTCTGAGTCGTTTCAGTATTTTTAAATTTAGTTGATTTATTTGTAAGAGTTGGATTAATTAGAACAGGGGGAACTTAGTAATACGGTCTTCAAATGCGAATGACAAAACAGTTACTTTCTTTGCTTTATGATTTTTAAAAATATAGAAAAATGTCCATATAGACTTTTATAATTCTCGAATACTCTTATTGATATATAAGATGAATTAGAATTTACGGTACAATTCTGGGGTATTCGTGCTCGTAATCGTCCTCGCACTACGCACTCGGCCGATTTGAAAGCTCACTTAACGCGGGGGTACACATGAATTTTATGAAATTTTTAAGAGGTAGTCCAGTCATTTTATGGAAAAAAATTGGGTCAACCTAAAACTAATTGCAACAGAAGTTTTTTCGGCAGTTTTCAAACCAGAAAACCATCCTCTACAACATATCAAAAATCATATTAAATCGTAACAAGGGAAATGGGTCAAAAACAGGATTTATCAATAAGCACTTTTGTACAGAATATTCAAAAATACAAATCACTCATACTGACTTCCCAGGAATATGCTTGGTATTTTTAGCATTTTTGCGTATTTCACTATCAAATCTACAAAAATGTGTTGTACAATTTCTTCTGTATAAAAAAAATAAAAGAGAAGCCGATTTATTTCAAAACGAAATTTTACAAAAAGAATGTATGGCTCATTAGCACTTTTTTTTTTCTGCAAGAAAGATTTTATTTCACAATACAAAGCTTACACTACTTACAAATCAATACATATACTTCTTACGGTACGGTACTTACACTACTTACTATACGATACTTACGCTACTTACAAAACAATACATATACTTCTTACAGTACAGTACTTACACTACTTACAATACGATACTTACGCTAATTACAAAACAATACTTACAGAATGATACTTAGACTTAACAATATTTTTAACATACTTAAACCCTTATAACTTGTATACCAAAAAAAAAAAAAAAGTTATAGCTATTGTTTCAAAAGAGGGAGGAGGGGCTCCCATTTTTTCTTGTGGAGAAAAAGGTTTTTGTTCCTTCTCGCAATAAAACGTTCTCTTACATTTTTCTAAAAACAGACTAACGGAGAGAGGAGATTTATTAAGCTTAGAACGGTAGATAAAGTATTTACCCTCGAGAATGATGTAGTTAATAAGAACATTGTTGTTGACCGCACGGACAATGCCAAAGAAAATATCCTTGATTTCGAAAGGGGCGGAAATAAGCTTTTGCGATTTTAGGATGTTATTTACTTCATTCCAAAAAAGAGACAATTTCACACTGGAAGAAAAAATGTTCTATTGTCTCTAACTCTTCCTTGCAGAAGTAGCATAGCGGTGAATCAACTATTCTAAATTTGAAAAGCATTTTGTTTGTATAACAAATTCTATGAAGTATCTTGTATTGAAATTCTCTTAATTTAGTGTCTAGCGTTATTTGGAAGGATAGCGAGTAAATTTTTTCCCAGTCTAGCTGATTGTTCGCTGTATTGTAGATTTCATTGTATTTTATCATAGCTGTCGGCGTTGTCGACATTTTAGAAATGAGATGATCATAGACTGATCTAGCTTGGACCTTTTCTATATCTACTTTCTTCCCTTCAAGAAATAATGAAAATCTAGTGAGATCAACGAATTCTTCATTTGAAGGATCAGGAGTCTCATTCGTTTTTAACACTCTGCGCCATTCTTTCGGAAGGGCATTAGCTAGGCTAAAAAGCAGAAAATGGTCGACAGGTGAAAGAGTTGAATGTAGTGGTTCCCTGATTTCTCTTAGAGCGCCATTCAAGTCACCGAGGTCACGAATCGTTTTGAATCCGGACTTGATCAGCTTTTGGTTAAAGACTGAACGAGATTCGATACAAATATATTTGTTGTTCCACAAAACTTGATTAGATATCTCAGTATACGAGGAAGGAATGTTGTGACTAAATGACGACCATGTCAAAATACATTTCCTGTAGAAGTCTGGAAGAATTAAAGATAATTTTGAATAATCAAAATTACAATGAAACAAGAATTTTCCTCCCACCTTCTTTAAATAAGATTCTAAAATAAACTTCCAGCTAGCTATGGTAGGAGCAAGATACTTCTTAATACAAATTATTCTTTGAGCGGCAATCATCGAATCTAAGTCTGGCATTTTGAGCCCACCATTTTCAATTGGACTAATTAAGACAGTGCGTTTAACCTTATCGTTACCTTTCCAAATAAAAGAATAAAGTAGGGTGTTTACTTTCTTTATGAATTCTTTTTTATTTGAGATCATCGCGAGTCTATATAAAATGTTCGGTAGCGCAAAAGATTTGATAACTTGTATTTTGCCTATTATTGCGAGGCCTCTCCAGCCCCAACCTTTAAGCATATCTCTCAAAGATTTCTCAATTGATTCAAAGTTCAGCTTGTAAAAAAGTAAGTTATTGTAGGTGAAGTGAACCCCTAAAATTTTGATGGATTTTTTAATCTCGATTGTTCCCAAATCTAAGCTATTTGATGCGTTATTTCCAAGTAGAAGTGTTTCCGTTTTGTCTTGGTTAATCATCAATCCTGAATATCTTCCAAATGATTTGATAACGTCTAGGAGAGTTATGCGTGATTGTTTATCGCGAACGAATGATGTCATATCATCGGCAAAGGTGACTAATTTTATTTCATTTCCATCCACTTTAATCCCCTTTATCCGAACATTATTAAGAATAGAAATTGATAATAATTCAAGAACTATGATAAAAAGAGATGGTGAAAGTGGATCGCCTTGCCGGACGCCTCGTTTAATGCGAAAACTTGGAGTAAAAAACCCATTGTTGGCTACACAGCTCGTTATGTCTTTATAAAAAGTTTTTATCCATTTTATGATGGATGCGTCGAAACCAAATGATTCAAGCGATCTAAGCAGAAAGTCCCAGCCCAGTGAGTCGAAGGCTTTTTCAAAGTCTATGGTGGTCATTATACCTTGGTACCCCTTCAATTCCGTAAACTCCATAATATCATTTATTGTTCTAACTGCGTCAAAATTTGTTCGTCCTTTTACAAAGGCATTCTGGTCGTAATGAATAATGTGTGGTAATACTTTTTCCAAACGTCTAGCAATAGCTTTCGAGCCAATTTTAACGTCTACATTTATGAGGGATATTGGTCTCCAATTTTTAATAAATCTTCGATCATTAGCACTTTTGCCACCTAGTAATTTTGCAGTTTTGGATAGCAGATATTTCTCTAAATGTAAAATGCAAAAGAGCTATAATTTGGGTACGTTACTAAGTTTCACAAGTTCTTTCAACGTTTAAAGTCAATTCGTATTTACACGTTGCCTTCTCTACGTTAATACGTATGCCAAAAAGACAAAATGTAAGCTATGACGTCAGAAAATATTCCGCAATGCACAGGCTGTTGCTCTTGTGTCACAGTCGTCTGTCACGATCGAGAATGACGTCGTCCAGGTGGATCCACAACCGCTCTTCCAACGGCTCATACTGGCCTGTAGCAGCTCAGAAGATCTGGCGGAGCTATTTCGGTACGAACTGTGTAGTTACCCAACTGCCCTGTTCGAGAGTCCCATGATGATGCGGCAGCTGCAAAAGCATGTTCTTGCAGATGCTCTTTGGGCTTAACTGATGCCAGACGCCAAGACAGGACCAACAGGAGACGTGTGAATTTACTACATACAATAATTATAAAAATAATTATTGTAGTGTTTGATGGGTACGAAAAGGTATCGACAAAGAACATGACTCACAGGAGGCGAACAGCTGGGGAAGTTGGAGCGACGGTGACCTTCTCTCAAGACATGAAAGTCACGATGAAGAAGGATCAATTTCTGTCGAATGTGAAGAACAAGCAGAAGTTCATAAACATGCTCAGCCAGTTTCTGCAGAAGACCGACTGCCTGACTTAACACGCGCAGAGTGACGCAGATCTTCTCATTGTGAAGACAGCTGTAGAGTCTGCAAGAACAAGAACCACAGCACTTGTCGGCGACAATACTGATCTACGCGTGCTTCTTTGTTACTATACCAGCCCTGACAGCTGGGTGACAGTTGTGACCTGTACTTCAAGCCAGAGCCTAAAGCTAATTAAACGACAACGCGTTTCGAACATCAAGAAAGTTAAGGAGCAGTGGGAGGTGGAGGTGTGTGACAACATTTTGTTCATACACGCCATCACTGGGTGCGACACCACATCCCGCCTGCATGGAATCGGCAAAGGTGCGGCTTTGAAGAAATTCGTTAACTCCCCATACTTCCGTGAGCAAGCAAAAGTCTTTAATATGACTTCCACCGTGGATGAAATTTCTGCAGCGGGTGAGAATGCGTTGGTATCTCTATACAATGGGAAACCCGGCGATAGGCTTGATGTTCTCAGATACCAGAAGTACTGCGAGAAAGTGGCAAGTAAGGCACGCAAATCCAACCCCAAAGCCTACCACCGACATCTACTGTAGCAATATATCACAGCCTACGGCTGAACCTGCAAGTAAAGGAATGGAAGGGCGAGAGTCTCGATATGCGAGCAGAGAAGTGGGGCTGGAATGTTACCGAAGATCGAGTGGTCCCGGTTATGACGCACTTGCCACCAGCGCCCGACTCCCTTCTGCGGATCGTGAGGTGCAACTGCAACTAATCAGACTGCAGCACGTCAAGATGTACCTGCTGTAAGCACAGCCTCGAGTGTTCTCCAGCATGTGGCCAATGCAGAGGATCCGGGTGTACAAACTCTGCCATAAAGTCAGTGGACGAAGACAGTGATGACTCTGAAGATAAGGCACTCAAAGAGTTTAGCCAAATGAAACGATTTCATATGAAAATAAGGTCTCTAACTGAACTTGTGCCTTATCTTACTCTATATTTACACTCCTGTACCAATTCTGTATGATTTCAGACAAATGTAAGACCTGCAAATGCATAATAAATCAACTTCCGGTTCAGAGCCTCATTTCCATATTGCACCACAGAGTGAGTTAGCGTCACTATAAACAAACCAGTTTTTGTTGATGTTCCCGTGTGTCGATTAAATATGATTTTTAGTATGTTGTTATAGATGGTATTTCAGATAATATTATGAAGAGAAACCTTCTGTTGCAATTAGTTTTGGGTCAAAACCGTAAAATGACTGGACTAGGATAGAAGAAAGAAAAGGATTTTTGAAACACCAACAGACAGTTGATATCCACGCGAGAGCACCCCAGGTTGATAAAGGACTGTTTTGGTTGAAACGACCACAATCTAAATCTTGCTGTTTTAAAGTACTTTTATATCGACAATAAAAACTATAATGAGGAAAAACAGCGAAGAAAAAATATACGACAAGAGAATGAGTTTTCCCGATATTTCGGACAGTCAAGCTGTCCTTCTTCAGGGGATTTAATGGAGATACGGAAAGTCGGTTACAATCATGATTTTATATAGTAAACAAATTGGCAGTGTGAAACGGTTATAATTTGATATGTCAACATTTAAAACAGCGAATGGGGATACAGCTAAACTAAGTCAATAAACGGTTAATATGATGGCATAATATAAAAATAGAATAGGATATACAGATTGTAGGAAAATTAACGGTCGTCTTCTCTGTTTATACCATGCGGTTGCAGTTTTGGCTATTTTTTATAACAATGTCGTCGCGAGCTCTACGTACGAATTTTCTTTTAACTTCAAATTCTAGTTTTAACACTACATGAAATCTTCAATATTTCTTATTTCCCTAAATTTTACAAATCCTTTGAAACTGAACTATTTCCTCCCAAACATACCCAAGAATTACCCAAAAAATTACAAAACCCCCCATAACGCAGAGTCATGAGATGAGCGAAGGGTTTTTGGATTGCTTGAAACGTGAACGAGGTATTTCCATTAAATCAGTGTTAAATAGCGGGAAAATGGCATTAAGGTAGAACCCACCTTAAGCAATGATTCGATCCTGCAGTCCGTGGCCAGGGTTTTATAAGTTATAATAAAAATGCAATCCTAGGCATGACCTGCAAGATCATACAGCGGACAACATCAGTGATTGGCAGATTAACCCCAGACCTCTCTAAGACGGACAACTTGAGCTGGCTCCGAGGGTGTCCGGATTTGAGAGAGTTCACTATATTCAAATTCATGATTATATAACAGTCCTTCAAGGTGCAACTCTAAGGACATCCCTGTCGGTGCATCTAAGGAATAAAGTAACCCCCCTCTCTCTTCCTCGTTCGCTCCACGTTCTACTCGCGGTGCATGAATGACAGTACAAAATCTGCACCAATTTCTATCCACCAGAACTTGAAACAACGAGCATCACTATTAGGCTATTTTCGATTGTACTAGCACTTTATCTGGCATAATTTGGCAAAACGGGCATTTTTTGGTAATTTTTATCGAAGTAGTATATTGCACTGGCCGGATAATCTGGCATGGCGTTCACGGTAAGCCAAAAGTCATATTTCTAGCTTAGTGCAGGAGTGATTTGTATTCCAAAGCTGTTTGTCAAAACGCACCCAAAAGTTGTCAAAAGTCTTTGAGTCGAAGAAAGTCTGGAACTCACCGGAAGTTTTGCTGGCTCGCCTATTGTATTCAAGCATTCTTTCATATTTTGGACAGAAGCAGCATCTCTTAAAAAGAAAAATGAGCATAATTTAAGTAAAATATTGAGATAGAAAGAGCACTACCAGACGCATAAAATGCCACTTTTGTGAGCACAATCGATAAAAGCCTAAATTCTCTGTCATACAGGGGTATACCCCCCCCCCCCCCCCCTCCCCCTCCCCCCGGATTCTAAACCCCCTTCTTTCCTTTCACTTTCCCGGGTACTTCCCGCGATGCAAAACTGGTCAGCGGTTGTAAACAGTAGCTCGGCAAAGACGCGATTTTTCGTTTCAGGATGGAAATTGTTTGTTGATGGAAACTGTTCCCACTATAAGATAGCTCTCGCTGTTGCCTGAGCAAGGCAAATGTCCAAGTTTCAAGAGCTTAAAAGGGAGCTTAGTATCCTTGAGAAAACCTTCGGCTCGCGGCACGAACGTTTCCGCATTGAAGCCAATGGTTTGGACGAGGTGACATACCGATTTCTCGCACCCAATGGCGAACATGTAGTTCACTGCAATATCTATGTAAGCTTCGTTTATACTTCTTACTCGTTGACGGCGTTAAGTATGAAAAGGATTTCAGTTAAATATGTTCTAATTTTAATGTGCCATTGTTCAAAAGGAATCTTATCCTAACCCGCCACCAATGTGGTTCGCGGAGAGTGAAGATGCTAAAATCACTCAAATTGTCGAGTCCTTGAGCTGTATTGAGCCTTCAGCGCCGAATTTGGTAAGATTGACATTTTACTTTTCTTCGTTTCATTGACCTCTCTCTCTTAAATGTTTCGAGATTCAACATGAAAGAACTTAACAATACCAAGTTCACTTTTATTTGTTCTATCTGCCATACAGCTTCTCCGCTCGACAAAACACTTGGTCAAGGAGCTATTCAAATGGCAAAATATTCCTGTACCACCGCACATAGAAAGTCTAGATCTGGTACAACTCATACAAGTAAGTTCTCTGTTTCATTCATTATCGGTTTGCCCAAGTAACTGGTGATGCACGGGGCTGTTCATTGATGACATCTCGATTTCTTTAGCTGACTCCCAATTGTAATCCTTGCCAAAAATCGTCTGAAATCGAGGCAGAACATCGCCTGATTTCTCCCGACGCCAAAAGAAAAGAAAAAATGGAATGGTTTGTAACCGGAAGTGAGGCGCTAAACTTAAATTTAGTAACTATTAGTACATATAATGGTATCTGTTTAAAAACAAATTCTTGATGCAGAAATGTCTTTGTCAGTGAAGTGAACAAACTAGGAAATTTGTAAAGTAGTTAAAAGCATTGTTGAGTGGCACTGCAGGACGTTCTTTCTTTGAATGTACTTAGCATGCATTAAATTTGTTGTGTTTACATAATTGGTAATCGAGGAGGTTTGCACTTTACCAGTGAAGTGACACCTGATTGAAAGGTATCCTGGGAAGTGGAAAAAACTTCTTGTGTTTGCGGACAAATTGCACATTACTACTAGTTGTTCCTAATGGAAGGTAAAGTGCTGCGAGCAGATGGTCTAGTTATAAAGCATCACATTTCTTAATTGCCCTAAAAAAATATTGGGAGGTATTTGGTTGATTGTAGTAAAGATGCACTATTATAAAGTCTTCCATGTCTTTTAATTTAGGTATTAGGAGTTGACATATGTAGGCCATATAAACTAACGTGTACAAGAAGAAGAACAATTACAACAAAGCTAAGCGTGAATAAATGTCTTTAATGTATATGTTTGCGACCACAATGGGTCATTTAGCACATTGGCCACTGAGCGCATTCACTCAGTTCATTTTGCTGCGACACACTGGCAACCAAGCAAATTCGCCCAGTTCAGTTTGTTTGTCACAGACCAGAACAAATCAGCTCAACTCATGATTTGGTTTGTAGGTCATTTTATGTCGTTCCTTTCGCATGATTTGTAATCAACGATGCTTTGAAATCAACCATGCTTTGAAAGTAAAGACCAAACAACTCCTTAAATGACACGGTAGCAGAGCAATACAGATTATGCTCACCAAATACAGAAAGTTAAAAACTCATCCTACACGAACAGCGAAGGGAAAGCATGTGTTTGTCATGGTCGGATGTGCTGTTGAACCACACAAAAGTAAATCTTTAATACTGATAAATGAAATGTTCACAAGCCGTATTTGCCGTGTTCCTGGGATTCCATTGTGTCATATCGTTTATGCGTTTTTATTTTTGAATTAACTTAATTGAACTGATCTTACAAATGAGAACCAATTTCAAATGTCAGGCTGAGTGGGTTCTTATATAATGGGGGTCTAATTTCCAAATTTCAGCCTGTAGGTTCTTAATCCACTAGGTTCTTATAAGCGGGTGTTTACTGTATTAGACATTATGTTCCAATCTTATCACTTTTACCATTATTATTATTTCAAAAAGTCTTAATGAGAATGGACACTGGACAGCCCCTTGATTTTAAAACTACGTGGGTGGGGGGAGGGGGGGGGGGGGGAGGAGAGGGTCCTTTCACCACACATAAGCAATAATAATTACTGTTTGAAAACCGTATTCTTTATATCTTTTTGTTATATGCGGCTATGAAGTTTATGGTTTTCAAACAGTTTAGTCTGGGATAGGGTAAAGAAATCAGAGAATTGTGGTCTAGAATGGGTATCATTTGCTGGGAAACTGATCAGTGGTATGAAGATAAAGTTTCTGGAAATTAATGAGTCAAGGATAGGGTAAGGAGTTTTGGATTTAAGGATTTCTAGTCTGGAATACATAGAGGGTTACAAAATACAGCTGAACATGATCTGGTAATTAATAGGGAAAAGGTTTCTAAATGTACCAAGTACTCCCCTCCCCTGGGTATAAAACACCTTACAATGAGCAAATGTAAACCTAGATTGATAAAATGAAAGTTGTATATTTAAAAGAAAACATCATTGCCTGATGATCCTTTAAACTAACAGTCTAAAACGGACAAAGGTCAATTTTTGAAGTAATACATCAAACATGAGGAACAGGGTTTCATCAGATATCCAAACACTGTGAAATGAGTTGAAAAACGAGGCGCAGCGGACTTTTTTTAACCCACTTCAAGGTGTTTGGATACCTGGTGAAACACTCTTTCGAGTGTTTGATATAGCTTCTCAAACTGATTGTTAAATGCAGAGAAAATGAAGGAATAAAATCACCAAAGTCTATGATAAATAAGACAGGATATCAAACCTGAGTTAGAGAAGTCTCCATCAAAAAGCCGATTTTTCACATATGAACTAAATGTACTTCAACATACATAGCATTCAGACTTAGGACCTTATTTTTTGTCAATCTACCACAGATGTCCCAGATCTCATTGTTATATAATAACTCTTGTATGTAAAGTGCCATAAAACTTTTGATTAGTGCTTTATATAAGTACAGTCAAACCTCTTTAATCGAACAAGATCTAAGTGTCTGTATTATAGAAGTAGAGTTTATACAAATTTTGGTATCTTTGGGACTAAGTAAACTGTCTCTCATAATAATTAATACATTCTTACCGGTCAAACATAATTTGACAGTCCCTCGAAACTCAAACTACAAACTACTTGACTTGATTAGCAAAACCGAAAAACATTGAGTCAAGAACTTTGAAACAAGTGCTTTTAAAGTTTCAAGTCAAGTTTCTAGTCAATGGATTTGAGTTTTGGGACAAGACAACAAAAAGGTTAGCAGTTGAATAATAATAACAAATAATAATAAATACATTTATATAGTGCTAAAAACTATGAAAATATTATAAAGCAGTGACTAGATAATTATTTACATAATAATATTGACATAATATAATAAGAGATAATTATTAAAAGTATATATAAACATTGTTAAAATATTCTAAAACACTAACTAGATTACATAATTGATATAATATAAAGAGATAATCATCAAGCAAAAATTTAAATTATCAAGCTTTCTTAAAAGATAGGTTTTCAGATGTTTCTTAAAACAGTCAATACTGTTCAGGCTTCTAATTTCCAAAGGAAGAGCATTCCATAGCATTGGTGCGGCCTTGGCAAAGGCTCCATTTTCAGAGATGACTATATTATTAATGGAATATAGTATAGTAAGTACAATATATTTCTGAATGGTTCTTGTTGAAATACAGTAATATAAGTCTGTTTACAATGTTGTTTTAGGACGATGTTGAGATGAAAGACTCTACAACATCACAAGAGGATGATGACAGTGAGGATGAAGGTTTAGAAGAGGTACAGTACAAGATGCATGTACTACAGTATGTAAATACAAACCAGTGTCATACTTACATTGTATGATTTTCTTTGTTCAAAATTTACTTGATGAATTATTATTATTGAGTTAAGTATAAAACATATCAAGTTGATTCTCAAAGGGAAGTTACATTATCTGTAGACACATGCATGTACAGTGTCCTTCTTCATTTCTATTTATCCCCAGTGTATAGCTTAATACTTCATTGATTCTTTTTATTTAGGGGCATGAAGACAGTGAAGATTCAGATAACTATGAAATGGAAGAGGACACAGAGTAAGGGAATTTTGCACAGTTTAGTGTACTGTCAGCATTGGCTAATAATTCAAAACCCATGATGTTACTACAACTAAGACAGTAAATAAAGTCTTTATTGGTAGCTTTGGACTCAGGTGATTAGCTCTTCTAAATCCTTGCATTGTGCGGTTCCAGGAAATATTAAAACCTCCCCCCCCCCAAAAAAAAAAAAATTAAAAATAAAATAAAAGCAAAATTGTAATTTCCGGAGGGGTGGGGGTTTCACACCAAAACACCTTCTGTTTGTACGGGGTTAGCCTGCATGGCTGGCGTTTTTTTTGTGCGTGATGCTGAATTCGCGTGCGGCGAAGCCGCGAAAAACCGCCTGCTCGGTTTCGTGGGCTTTTTGAGTAGCCGCCCCCTTTTGACCTTTTTGACATCTTTTGGTGGATACAATTACCCAACCAATCACAGGGCGCATTGTAATACAAAACTTCATGTAAATTACGATCGCGCGAAAAATCGTGGCTTACGCTGGCGGGCAATAAACAACAAAAACTCCATAAGTTCATTTGATGGCGAACGGCGATACCCCGAAAAAAAACTCTCAAGGGAGGGAGAATCCGAAAAGCGCGAATGATAACTGTAGATTGTGCTGTTTCCCTTTGAAAATGAAATACGGTGAATTTCAGAAACGCTATGGCTAAATGCCCCGGCAGTCAGAAATTTTCACAAAATTTTCACTGAAAGGCTCTTTCAAACCTTTTGAGAGTATTTGATGTTCGTTTAGAAATGTCAAGCGATTCCCAAAATTATTTTGATTTTCCAGTTTTCAAAATATCCAAGCTTGGGCATACTATAAGATCGCTATGTTCTCGACACTTAGAAAATTTCTGCACAGGCTGCCGGGCACGGTCTCAAATAGACTAAATGCCCAGCAGTGAGAAATTTTCATAGAATTTTCACTGAAAGGCTCTTTCAAACCTCTTGAGAGTATTCGATGTTCGTTTAGAAATGTCAAGCGCTTCCAAAAATTATTTTGCTTTTCTAGTTGACGAAATATTCTATGAAAATTTGTCACTGTCAGGCATTTAGTCTATTTGAGACCGTGCCCGGCAGTCTGCAGAAATTTTCTAAGTGTCGGGAACATAGCGATCTTATAGTATGCCCAAGCTTGGATATTTCGTCAACTGGAAAAGCAAAATAATTTTGGGAATCGCTTGACATTTCTAAACGAACTTTGAATACTCTTAAGAGGTTTGAGTGAGACATTCAGTCGATATTCTGTGAACATTTCCGACTGCGAGTCTCGGCAGAAATATTCTAAGTGTCGAGAACATAGCGATCTTATAGTATGCCCAAGCTTGGATATCTCTTCAACCGGTAAAGCAAAATAATTTTTGGAATCGCTTGACATTTCTAAACGAACATCGAATACTCTCAAAAGGTTTGAAAGAGCCTTTCAGTAAAAATTTTGTGAAAATTTCTGACTGCCGGGCATTTTATAGTCTATTTGAGACGCCACAGCGTTCTTCCATGGCAAGCAGAAACATTGTGAAGATTAAACTCTTTCCAAAACCTGTAGGCAAAATGGTCATAACGTCTCTTCCATAAAGTATTTTTTTACGGCTATTTCCTGCTCTTTCTTAAGAACAATTCCTTCTTGTCGAATATTGAGAGATGCCAAAGCTTTGAACAACGCTTAGTCTACCATTTTGATTTTGGTTTTTGCGTGGCAACTCTAGTCTCCCTTGGGAGATCGCATAACCATTTGATTGACGTGTTTACATTTTAGAACCAATCAGAACGGCCTGTACGCTGGCGTACGAACTACTCAAAAAGCCCACGATATCATGCAGGCGGTTTCTCACGGCTTCGCCGCTCGCGAATTATCGCGCGCTAACAAAAAAACTGCCAGCTACGCAGGCTAGTAGGGGGTATGTATTGACTGGAATGACACATTCGGACTCAGGCAGCCTTGGATCACATGTCTGAATACAGGGTTCTCCCCAGGATTTTGGGAACGCCAGGGGTATTCTGACTTGCATCAAATGGTCGTGTGAGTATGGCCTTTTGCTGAAGTCCAAAATATCTTCAAGCATGGTGGTATCTTTTTTAAGCCTGGGGGCTTTCAATTTTTCGAAAATCAAGCCAGGAGGCCCGCCTGGCTTGAAAGGGCTGAGGAGAACACTGGAATAACGTTCAATTTAGTTTGCAATTTTATAAGCCTAATGTAGTATAATTTACATTGTAAGCTAATTAACTCTTTCACTCCCACAGTCAATTATGGAGATATGTAATGTGGTTCTAACTTTTCAGTCTGTAGACGGAATCCCCTGGTGTGACCAGTCAAATGAAACCTTTCTGGCAGTACTTTCGCATGGTACCATAAATTTGTTTTTCAATATTTTACAAAATGAAATTTGGGATTTTTCTTTAATATTTTGATTTTTGACACTCTTGGGAGTTAAAGGGTTAAAGGGATGCTGTCCTGGCTAAATTATTGTGTTTTCATGATTATGGCCAGGTGCTTGCTTTAAGCTTACTTTTAATTATTATCTTAAAATAGGAAGAAAGTTGCCGAAAGTGATGAACTAAAAAGACAAAACAATGACTAAAAAAATCAAACTTCCACCAAAATGAAAACTTTGATTTCTTGACTGCCTCTGGTTTTAAATCTCAATCAATCGACAAAATATTTTGAAAGATTCAAGACGTGATGTTAATAATATCAGCCATATTTGCGAATTGAGCAAGATTTGAAATATGATAGCATTTACTGTAGTTGTTATCTCATGCTTGTCGGCAGCTGCTTATTCACCAGGAGATATCTTGACGTGATATCTTGACGTGATTGTCTTCTATACTTCTTGAATTTTAAAATGTGATCTAACCAATGTATTAGTTTTAATTAGTATAGAAAAATATGTATATAGTGTAAATATTTATTTATTTATTTTTTTTGTAAATTTTATTTTTTGCTTTCTTATATGTTATTTTACTCGAAGAAATTAGCTTCACAAGCTACACTTAAATTCGAGTTAAAATAAAGTTTATGTATGTATGTATGTATCTTTTCTTGTACAGAACAATACCAAACAGAGCAAACTTATGGTAATGAATGAGAAATAAAAATGTGCACATGCACGTGTCTGGAGAATTAAGGATATATACGTTAAATTTGTGCATGGTTTGCGTCTGCGTGGTTCACTTACATGTATCTCTGAGCTGCACTGTAGTTGTAACTAACAGGCACATCTGTATTTGTTAAATAGACAAGATTCTAACAAAGACCTTCAGGAGATTGGTGCAGCTAACTATGCAGTGTTGGAGAGGATACGAGTGAACAGGAGAGAAGATCATCTTAAGGTTAGTGGTCAATACAAAAATATAATGATCCATCTGATCAACCTGCATGTCCAACATCTGAGAGGCATTATTTTCCTAAAGGATGCATAAACTATACTACATAATTATGCGCCCTTCTGGATGCAAACTCTGTCATAACTCAGTGCTATTGTAATCTGCTGCTGCTATTAGCATGCAAATACATTACTGATGTACATGTATGTTCGTACCGTATTAGTCTTGTCTTAGTGACATTTCTATGTTTGCACTTTTGCCTTTTTAATTTACTAACTTGGACTAATTTTCAGTACTGGCAGTCAAATGTAAGTTAACTTGTAGTCACTCAAAACCTGATCCTCAGAACTCAGAAAACTTTGGGTTGAGTGCTTTGAGGAGATTTAAGTCAAGTACCGGTAATTTATTATAGTTTCAAGACGAGAAAACTTTAGCTTTGGAAAGCCTAGCTTAATTAGAAAGCTTTAGTTATTGCTTGATTAATTTTTGACAAGACTAATAAAAGGCTGCCCTTTGATTTTTTTGGCACTAATGATCATTCTTACCTGATTGTACACCACCATATATGTGTAGTGATGGTGTTTATCATTAAACAGTGTCTGATGCAGTTTCAGAGCTTTCTCTTTCACAAGCTTCCCATATAAATTTGGACTTAAATATGTATGAGAGTATGAGTATGAGATGTTTAGAATCTAAAGAAATACACCTGTGGGAGTCACATTAAGATATCAAACTACAGCGCAAGGTTTTGAGAACTGACATGATGCACTCCTACAGTGCAGCTCGGAAATAAACGACCACAATAACGCGCTTCAAACACATTAGTTAGAAATGCGTTAATGCGAGTGTGTTAATCTAACGTGCTTCAAAAGCGCGCTTCTAACGGAGCTCAGTATGTATGAGCTAGCTCATTGTTATCTGTTATTGTTGCTTTTAATGGTTTTTAGTGTCAAGAAAATGCTCTAAACAATGTCCACATATAAAAATATACAGTTGTTTTCATCCCGCTTTTTTGACGGTGGATGTGACATGTCGGAGGCATCGCTAGTTTAATTTCGCTCGCTGCAAAATACACCACAGAATCACTGGATCTTGTATGAAAGAGCATTTAACCATTTCAAGAACTTTTCTGAACAAGAGATGTGCGAATTTCAATGCTTTTTCTCGCGAACTGTGTAAGTTCGCTTGAAGTTTATGGATAGAAACAATTGATAGGTGACATGACACTTTTTGGCACTTTTAATTTGCAATGCGTTAACGCGAAAAACGTGCGTGTGTTTTGCGTGTGTGTGTTGGTCGTGTATTTCTGAGCTGCACTGTAGGAGTGAAAGGATTACTGTAAATGTTTCCCTTCTTTGGCTTTTATATTTCAGGGGACAGTATGTGGGTCAATTCAGGCAACTGATAGGTTAATGAAAGAACTGAGGGATGTGTACAGATCTGACAGCTTCAAAAGAGGTATTGTTTTGTCATGTTTGTACATACATTATCTACTGTGTGTCAGAAGGTGGATCGTAGAGGGGAGAGTAGAGTAGAGAAGAGTGGAGTACAAAAACTGCACTTGACATGTGTAATTAATTATTTCTATCCAAAACTGTGCTCGGTATAACACTTGATTCTTGATTCTGCAGTTACTGTTGGTAGCAAGTGGGCCATTAGTTAGACCCTGGAAATCCAGGTTGTTGATATTAAAAGTGCTAACAATAATTGTTAGCACTTTTGCTAAAACTCACAGTAAAACTCTGGTATTTTGACCATTTCATTTTTGACCACTTTCGATTCAAGTCAACTCGTTTACCCTTTTTACTTCAAAAACTTTGTGACAATTCATTTTGCATCATCTGAAAACAGCTTACTGTAGATAATGCATGCCAAACTATGCTGTACTTTGTAGTTAAACCTGCAATTAAAACAAGGATAGTCACTGTAAACTTAAGACTGAGTTACTTTATAACTCAGTGTTATCTTTTTTAATTTCTTATCAGGGACATACTCTGTTTCTCTCAATAATGATAATTTATACGACTGGACAATCAAAATTATCAGGTGTGTATAAAGCATGTTGTTTACTTAACTTAAATGCAATGTGGCTCTACTACATGTACATGTTTCTTAAATTTCCGGAATGTAATGTAATGTAATGTGTAAATGTTAAGGCTAATATACATGTACTATGTACATATTATGAAATGACCCACATGTACACATCATAAGTCATCTCTGAGCCCCGAAGGGGGGTATTCAGGTATTCAGGTATTCAGGTTTAAAAGTGCTTCATGTAGGTATGTGGATTTGGGGCCAAATTTTAACACCAGCCAATTTTAAATGAGGGTACCTAAACTTCGAGCCAGGATCCGAGCTAGGATCCGAGCCAGGATCCGAGCTAGGATCCGAGCCAGGATCCGAGCCAGGGGCATTTTGTGCCTTGTAGTTTTTCCCGCCATTTTGATCATATTAGTGGTCAACCTGTGATGTTTCTAGCTGCCGTCCGTGTTACCCGCGCCCATTAAACTACAATAAACACAAACTTCGAACATTGCATTTGTCGCTGAATAAACTCATACATCGATTTTCACTGCATTCTGTGAGGTTATGTGAACGTTCTTCCCTCATGTAAAACTGTCCCGGATGCAAGTAAACTACGTCACGCATCACGAACTTCCGTTTACAGCGACTGGCTTTTCCATTTCCGGTTACTTTTATCACTGTTGATACCCTAACATCCGCTAGCTTCTGCAGGAAATTCAGTTTCCTCGGAAACAAAGGTAAACATTTCATAACCTTTATTAGAAAATTATTTGAACACTGAAACAGCAAAGAAAAGAAAAGGGCTGTACACCCATAAGAAAAAAAAACAATTCTTAAACGCTTACCTTCACCAAGGCAAATCAAACCACGTGACACGTCAATTATTAAAACGGCGAGAAAAACTGAGCTCGGATCCTGGCTCGGATCCTAGCTCGAATCCTGGCTTGGATCCTAGCTCGAATCCTGGCTCGGATCCTGGCTCGAATCCTGGCTCGGATCCTGGCTCGAATCCTAGCTTGAATCCTGGCTCGGATCCTGGCTCGGATCCTGGCTCGAATCCTGGCTCGGATCCTGGCTTTACTTTTAGTTTATCTCATTTTAAATTAAGATTGAAGTGGAATTAACTAATTATGAAATTATTTTGTATTTTTCTTTTTACCAAAAATCCCTGTCTGTGAGAATCTAACTACCCCAAAAAATACTGGGCAAAATTTTAATTCCAAAAACATCCCAAAAATCAAGAATTTCAAACCCCAAAATATCCTTTCCACCTCTCCATCACTTTCAAACTTGAGTACCCTCCCCTCCACCCCCCCCCCCCCCCCCCCCCCCCCTCCCTCCGGATTAGAGCCCTTGTCTTCTATTGGGGAATCAGAATATTGTTCTGAGTGCTTATTTTCAACATTAACAACTTTTAACTGAACATTAATTTTTATAACATGCCTTTGTTTCAGAGTTGACCCAGATAGTACTTTACACAAAGATCTGATGCAGCTTAGAGGGCAAGAGGGAACAGATCATGTGTCACTAAACATGAGCTTCACGGTCAGTAAAATCAGCCATTGTATTTTCATGCTATTTACAGATAACAAGAAAATATTAATGTTGAAGAATTGAAGAATTCTAAAATAATGATCTGTTGTTATGTTAGTATTACTCAGTAACCTTTAGTTACATTACAAAATTGTTTATTCTGTTGGCTTAAAAAAAAAACAGGTTTTGGTTTGCTGCAATCCTGTACATATTACTTTTGGCCAATGTTTATTCTACCGTAGCCACTATCTTTACTCTAGTTCATCGGGTCCCCAAAATGTTTCATACAGTATACCACCTTCTCAAATTGTTTTCCTTGGAAATCCAATCTTTTTTCCATTATAGTTTTTTATGGGCAAATTGATCCCAAACCACAGTTACTGTTAGTGCGGTAGTTATGTACAGTAGGGGGTACTGTACAAATTTAAAAATTCCAAATTATTTGCTATCTATGTTCTGACCTGTTACATGTATTTAGACTTGACAAATCCGTTAATTATGATTACTGCTGTGAAATCACAGTACAAGATCAAATCCTGGCTCCTACCCCCACCCCCACCCCATACCCTATAACAAACAAACAAACTGCAGTTATACTGGACAGGTCCTTTGTTTTTCTTCTTGTACATGTACAGTATGTATGTTGTACATGATATGACTTTGTACATGAAGACTTTTGATATTTGACAATGGTTTGATATTTGATAATGTAATAATTACTTATTTTATTGCTCTATCTCAGGACAAATTTCCATTTGATCCTCCGTTTGTCAGAGTTGTGTATCCAGTGTTAACTGCTGGGTAAGTCAGTCATAGCAACAGAGAGAGGCATGCTCTCAAATTATTTTGTTTTAAAAGCCAGTTGGAAGTGTACATGTAAGAGGTTTTTGTCAACCTCTAGTCTTAGCTTAAGGGAATCTTGGCACCTGAGATGTTTAAATGGGAAAATTTACTGTTTGGGTTAGTACATACCAGTGAAATTCAGGTTTTTCAAACCCTTGATTTTTCAAACCTGCCGATTGTATTCATGAACCAAAACTCATTTCCCTACATGTAGGATTTGATTTCAGTCGATGCCACCTTCGATTTTAATGACTGGCCCCAGGGGAAACAGTGAGTTTTGTTTTCCCGAGACTCTGGCCTCGGGGAACATTGAGGGTTGAGGGGAAACAAACCTTGTTAAAAATGTTTTGTTATACCTCGTAACTCAAAAATAGAAAAAAATTGTATGGCTGACATGAGAAAAAATGTGTTCTTGATGTGGCTGGCACAAATTTGCTGCAGTTTCAAGGTGCACAACCTGATCATGTGCAAGTTGTTGTTTTCCTAAGGAGTTAGTAAGTTTTGTTTGCCCTAGGGATTTACACTGTTTTGACCCATGGCACTTGACACGTTCTTGTCCAATCAATAAACTGCATTTGAGTTGGGAGGTATAACAATGTACATGTACTTTATACAATCTTTAACAAATGAATGTAATATTTTTCTTTTTTTAGTTATGTACTTAGTGGGGGAGCACTTTGCATGGAACTTCTTACACCTCAGGTATGCAAAATGTATAATGTTTATGTACATGTACTGTACATTGTATTTTTTGAGATTGCAGTCTTATATTTACTGCACTGTACTGTGAGCCTTACATCCATTACCACTTAACAAACATTTGAAGGTACAAGTAAAAAAAAAGATTCAAAAATAATAACCAATATTTCCTCCTATTTACAGCGCGATGCATCTTACCGTGGGCACCCAACAAACTTTTTCACAAGTTAGCCAATCAGACAGTGCAAAGTCAATGGACGTGCATGCCTTCTCACAAAGTTGAGAATGATGGAATGTAATATTGTCGCTTTGTATTTATCACAGGAGTGTAAAAATAGTTACAAAATACAAAGGTTGCTTCATGCATATCCGCTATTACAAAAATGATTATAAGAATTAGCTGGTGATATTGTTAAAAATGTTGGTCGGGTGCTCGTGGTAAGGTGTGTTGCCATGTAAAACAATTAGTAACATCTTCAGAAATACTTAATTTACTGTGTATGCACTGTTCAGTAAAATCAAACTAATTTAAATTGAATTTCTAATTTATGACATGATCATCAAAACTGAGCGCAGCCAGTGTGATCTTTAGTTGTAAACCAACTTGGTGGTGTAGTGACATCGCCGTACAGCCTTAGAAGTTTTTGTTATTGAGTGAATTTATATTTTAATTAATATTAATATTGATTTGCCATAGGGGTGGAGTAGTGCCTATACAATAGAGGCTGTGATCATGCAAATAGCTGCAACACTTGTGAAAGGAAAAGCAAGGATTAACTTTCAAGAAAACAAAAAGGTAAATTACCAAGTAGTCAACTACATGCAATGTCAAACTTTATTGCAGTGAACATTCTTCCAAAATAGGTGCCTTAAGGAAAAAAAGCTAGTTTGGTAATTTATCAATACTGCAATGTAACTTTTTTTATGAGACAGAACTGCAAATCCTTAATCAAGTCCCTCAAATAAGCAACCCTCCTCTTAGCCAAAATTACAAACAAACACCCCACCTCGAATAAGCACTCCCTCTCGGACCCTGTTTCTGGGTAATTGCTGAGACAACAAAGGTTAAGTATATAATAATTATATATAATTTATAGTGTTTGTTGTTTTAAGTTTATAACTCATCATTGACTGCATTTGTGGTAATATTAACACTGTTGGAAACTAAAATTGTGATGCTTTGTGAACAAATGTTTCCAAACTATCAAACTAAACAAAAATATTTATGAGCACAATTTGTGTTGCTAATTAGTTTATGCGCTATAGTAATATTACAAATTAAAATAAATCACCATCTGGCCACGATTTAGGAAAAATCAAATATTTAGTGCCTTGTTTTGAATAAGGTTAGTGCCCCTTGCCTGATCCTTAATTTAGAATATCTCTTGGATGGAAAGTGTATTGTGGTCCTGATGATGCCTGTGTTAGAGAGAGTTGACTATATGAATTGTGCTAAAAAAAAACAAATTGAAAGTTGCTGACACTGAGAAAAGTTCCAGAATAGTTTGTAGTATTACTTAACTCCTGTTTCCCTCTTTTCCCTGTCGTTGTTCTAACAGCCAGGTGTTTACAGCCTTGTGCGAGCCCAACAGTCTTTTAGGTCTTTGGTACAGATCCATGAAAAAAATGGTAAGAGTGACAACAACAAAAAAATTGAATTGTGCTAGTTGCTAAGGGCACTGTGTTTTATTTCCTTTCAGAAATAATTATAATTTATGTACATGTATATAAACTATCAGTAAAATTCTGTAAATGGATTTCAACTGGTGTGATTAAAAGCATTCATTAAATTATAAATAACAAAGTTCTTAACAACTGGCCCTAAGGTATAGTTGTTGCGACTTATACTAGTCTAAAGTACTTCTCAATTTAAGTAATTCTTGGTTTCTAATGTCATTTAAATATGACATTCCACTTGACATAATACGGCAACAAATTGCAGTTTCTCGGTGTTGGGGTTCAGTCGAGTTTATCAAAATGGCATTCAATACAAAAGATTCAGAAGACACTGAACAATACCAACACCTGCACTTAACAAAGCCTTCCCCTCTCTATTAAGCCCCCTCCTCTCTATTAAGCCCCCCTCTCTATTAAGCCTCTCCCCCTCTCTATTAAGCCCCCTCCTCTCTATTAAGCCCCCCTCTCTATTAAGGCGGGAGTCTACCTGAATTTTAATGAAATTTTAAGAGGTTTTAAAAAGGGATAGGAGAAAGAAAATGAGTTTTGGAACACCAACAGACAGTCAATACCCACGCAAGAGCACCCCAGGTTGCTAGTGGACTAACTTGGTATCTGTCTATTAATTATTAACTACAAATTCTAATTTTAAAACTTCACTAAATCTTCAACATTTCTTATTTCTCTAAATTTTACCAATCCTTTGAGAAAAACTATTTCCTCCCAAACATACCCAAAAATCACCCAAAAATTTACAAAACACCCCATACCATAGGTTTATGTTTTAAGCATAGAGGTTTTGGATTGCTTGAAACGTGAACGAGATATTTCCATTAAAGCCATGTCAAGTGGCGGAAAAAAGTGGCGTTTAGGTTAACTCCCACCTTAAGCCCCCTCCTCTCTATTAAGCCCCCCTCTCTATTAAGCCCCTCTCAATTAAGCCCCCCTCTCTATTAAGCCCTCCTCTCTATTAAGCCCCCCCTCTCTATTAAGCCCCCCCCCCCTCAATTAAGCCCCCCTCTCTATTAAGCCCTCCTCTCTATTAAGCCCCCCCTCTATTAAGCCCCCCTCTCTATTAAGCCCCCTCCTCTCTATTAAGCCCCCTTCTCTATTAAGCCCCCCTCTCTATTAAGCCCTCCTCTCTATTAAGCCCCCCTCTCTATTAATCCCCCTCTCTATTAAGCCCACCTCTCTATTAAGCCCCCCTCTCTATTAAGCCCCCTCTCTATTAAGCCCCCCTCTCTATTAAGCCCCCCTCAATTAAGCCCCCCTCTCTACTAAGCCCTCCTCTCTATTAAGCCCCCCTCTCTATTAAGCCCCCCTCTCTATTGAGCCCCCCTTTCTATTAAGCCATCCTCTCTATTAAGCCCCCCTCTCTATTAAGCCCCCCTCTCTATTAAGCCCCCCTCTCTATTAAGGCAGGACTTAACCTAAATTTGAATGAAATTTGATGAGGTTTTAAGAAGGGTTGGGAGTAAGAAAATCATTTTTGGAACACCAGCAGACAGTCGATACCCACGCAAGAGCACCCCAGGTTGCTAGTGGACTAACTTGGTATCCGTCTATTAATTATTAACTACAAATTCTAATTTTAAAACTTCACTAAATCTTCAACATTTCTTAATTCTTTAAATTTTACCAATCCTTTGAGAAAGACTATTTCCTCCCAAACATACCCAAAAATCACCCAAAAATTTACAAAACACCCCATAACATAGGTTTATGTTTTAAGCATAGAGGTTTTGGATTGCTTGAAATGTGAATGAGATATATCCATTAAAGCCATGTCAAGTGGCGGAAAAGTGGCATTTAGGTTAAGTCCCTCCTTAAGTCCCCCTCTCTATTAAGCCCCTCTCCTCTCTATTAAGTCTCCCCTCTCTATTAAGCCCCTCTCCTCTCTATTAAGTCCCCCCTCTCTATTTAGCCCCCCTCTCTATTAAGTCCCCTCTCTATTAAGCCCCCTCTCTATTAAGCCCCCTCTCTATTAAGCCCCCTCTCTATTAAGCTTCCTCTCTATTAAGCCCCCCCCCCCTCTATTAAGCCTCCCCCTCTCTATTTAGCCTCTTCCCCTCTCTATTAAGCCCCCCCCCCCCCCCCCCCCTCTCTAATAAGCCACCCCTCGGAAGTGCCTTAAATAAATATGCCACCCGGGTGGCTTAACAGAGATTTTATGGTAACGAGTCATACTGTTCCAAGGAACATCACATGACATGGTATTGTCCAATTAAAAAACATGCTTGAATTGGAGGTGTAGCAAAGTACAGGGCTCGAGACTAACTTTCCAGCTTACTAGCCTAGGGGCTAGTGACAGGTTTGAATTCACTAGCCAAATTATATTTTCACTAGCCAGCCTTGTACGGAGGTAGGGTGGGGATTTCGGGGGGGGGGGGGGGGGGGGGGGGGGGGGTGCAATAACTTGACCGTGTCATACTGGTTAACAACAAAAATATACGAGACTTGGAAACACATTGATCTTTTAGTTTTCTTCTTTAATCTCATACTAACACTTTACAACGTACTAACGTACGGAGAAACGTCGAGAAGATACGACTAACACCTTACGAACGTACTTACCTGCGGAGAAACGTCGAGAAAATAAGACTCGCCTTACGGATGTTCTAACGTACGAAAAACGTCGAGAAGATAAAACTGACATCTTACGAACGAACAAATGTACGGAAAACATCGAGAAGATAAAACTAGCATCTTACGAACGTACTAACGTACGGATAAACGTCGAGAAGATAAGACTAACACCTTACGAACGTACTTACCTGCGGAGAAACGTCGAGAAAATAAGACTCACCTTACGGATGTTCTAACGTACGAAAAAACGTCGAGAAGATAAAACCGACATCTTAAGAACGAACAAATGTACGGGAAAACATGGAGAAGATAAAACTAGCATCTTACGAACGTACTAACGTACGGATAAACGTCGAGAAGATAAGACTAACACCTTACGAACGTACTTACCTGCGGAGAAACGTCGAGAAAATAAGACTCACCTTACGGATGTTCTAACGTACGAAAAAACGTCGAGAAGATAAAACCGACATCTTAAGAACGAACAAATGTACGGGAAAACATGGAGAAGATAAAACTAGCATCTTACGAACGTACTAACGTACGGATAAACGTCGAGAAGATAAGACTAACACCTTACGAACGTACTTACCTGCGGAGAAACGTCGAGAAAATAAGACTCACCTTACGGATGTTCTAACGTACGAAAAAACGTCGAGAAGATAAAACTAGCATCTTACGAGCGTACTAACGTACGGAAAAACGTCAAGAAGATAAGACTAACACCTTACGAACGAACGAACAAACGTACGGAAAAACGTCGAGAAGATAAGACTAGTAATACCTTACGAACGTATACTAACGTACGGAAAACGTTGAGAAGATAAAACTAACACCTTACGAACGTACACTCTGTACCAACGTAGGGGAAAACGTAAGATAAGACCTTATTACGAACGTACTAATGTAATGTACGGGGAAGCTTCAATAAGATATAACTAGTATCATACCGAAAATTGTTCTGAAGACAACATTTACGTCGTACATGTACGTAACGAAACATGGAGAAACGTAGAACGAACAAGACTGTTACAGTACTAAATGTTCTGAACTTCACTACATTAGCAAATTTTTCGTAAGAAATAGCCGGAACAAGAATTGAAATAGCCAAGTAGAGATCCCGGTGTTCCGGCTCTAACAAAAACTTGGTCACCCAGAAAAAGAAAATCGGTTTCCAAAAAAAAAACTCTATCGCTATTTCAAATTATTGGTTGAAGGCATTAAAAATATGATATCTGTGACTGTCTACAGTTTATACAGCTATGTTTCACGGTTTTTGGTCTGTCAAGTGGCTTTTGCGATTCATCAGAAATAATTTTTAGTTTGGTTCCGTCCGGTGCTTTACGATTTTCACTAGCCCAAATGGCTAGTGAAAGCAAAAATCCACTAGCCAAAACTGAATTTTTACTAGACTTTGGCTAGTTGGCTACCGTTAGTCTCGAGCCCTGAAGTAGTTTGTATAGGTGCTGGTTTAAGGCTTATTAATATTAATGTGAGTTTATATTGACATGTCTTTTATTTATATTTTTTTTGTTTCAGGATGGTACACTCCGCCCAAACATGAAGGCTGAATTATTTTACTATAAACAAGTTATTTAGTTTTGCGATTTCTGGTGCATGGTCTGCCTTTTGCTTGGGATATTTTCTATGACAGTTCATTGATGCTGCACAGGGTAAAAAGTAGGATCCTTTAGACTTTAAATTAGCAGCCAAGATAGTAGTACTCAGTATAAATTATATAAACCAACGGAAACCAGTGGATAGATAAGAGTTTTTACATGCTCTGCTTGGATACTCAAATTCAGGATTTCATAGTATTTGCTATTTACCTCCAAGCATTGTTCTGGATTTTACCCAGAAGTTGTTTCCCCATTTGTGAAAAACAAACTGTAACTATTTTTGGCTGCCTATCCACTGGTTTGGCATAATTATACTAAAACAAGTATTATTCACCTCAGAGTCGGCGAAGAGTGGTGGATATTTCCATCACCTCATGACTCAGCAAAATAATATCCAACACTATTCACCTCCACTAAAGTGAATAACAATATTGTTAAATCTTCTCCCACCTTTAGCATGCATTTTGTCAGAATATACACTTTCTATAAATAAATAAATACACACATAGATATTTAAGTGTATAAATAAATGAAAAGATGTGAAGTACATCCATTCATTCTCTTACATTTTCACTGATGCACCAATGATCATGTTTTTAAAAACAGATCCGGAGAAATTGGTTATTTTAAGGATCAAAGTGTTTGCAAAATGTTAATGAATTGGTAAGCAGCCTAGTCCAATGGTAGCAACACTGCAAAGATTTTAAATCAGTGGTTAGATGTAGACAATATTGGCATATGGATTTTAATGAAACCACCATTGCTGTGTCTTGATAATTAATAACCAAGTTTCTCTCTTTATTATAACGTACCTCAAGAAAAGCGCGTGCTCTGATTGGTTGAACACGCCATCCATTTGCCCGTGGGTAGCACACTCACATCACTCAGCTTGTTTTGCTGTAAATTTTGACATGTTGTCTTCATGATATGTTTTTAAAGAGATGGTAAACGTCGCAGCTGTGCGCGCGTACATCGAGTTATGGATCAATGCACTTAAAAGGTTTGCTAAGCACTATATAGAAGCTAGAGTCACTCTCAGCTATTGCCTCGATTGACTCTTGCGCTTCTTTTGTGCTTAGCAACCTCCCGCATGTATCCATAACTCAATGAACGCACGCTGCAAGTTTGCCATTTCTTAAATATATTACAATTACCTCTACCAGCTTGCATGAACAGCTACCTTAAGATAGAGTTTACTGTTGAGGTTTAATTCTTCTGATCTAAAGCGCAACATTTAGTAATAGTTTGGTTTCATTTGATATAATACCGTCTGGTACTTTGGATAACAGAGGAAATAGAATGAACATTCATTTCTCCATGTAACGGGGGTATGTATTTTTTCAGAAATTAGACAAAGTGCATTTCTTCAAATTAAATAAAATCCATTTAAATTTTGGGAAGTGTAGGTAATTCTTTGACCATAGTTTGAATGTTTGAACCCTGCTTCACAGACACCCACGTAATATGTGTTACCGGGGGTACCTCATTATTACTGACAGCTTCCTCGGTTGAGAGAAGCAGTAATTCCATTTGATCCTCTCTGGATATCCCCTCTTGACTTACAAACAGCCATCTTCATCTGTAACCATTTTTAGTAAAATCCTGTTTGAATCAGCTAATAACCATCTCACAAAAGCCATGAAACTAATCACTTTCAAAACAGCTTTTGTCATGAATAGTTCCTAAATAAATTAGTTCTCTAGGTATGTGTTTTCTGCACAGGGTACATGTACATTATTTTGTAAACTGAGGCTGAAATTCAGTTAGGGATGAGATGATAGTGATATACACCTCCCTCAAGTGATCAGTTTGTTGTGGCTTTATCTCACTGAGTTGTTACTTAATCTGTACCCATGTCTGCTAGATTGTCTGTGACATATGTCAATACATCGACTTAAACTTTTAGCTCATTCTCTGTTCTTTGATGGTCAGCTGAATAAAATATTCACTAAACACACCACTTGCTGTTTCAACAGTGGGGCATATTTTAAAGTGAACGGGGTTGGGTGCTAAAACAACTGGGGTCAGAAGTGTTTTTTTCTTAAAAAATAGCACAGCTGAGAAAATGAATAAATCTTAAAATGTTAATTTTGAAAATCCGCATTTATTAAAAGAAAACATTAACAGTTAAGGAAACTACTAGCCATTCATTAATTAAAAATGCTTTTGTTTATTAATTACTTGATCTGTACATTAAGTGTTTTTCATTTTTTTGTACATCTATTGAAAGTGCTACTATGATCGGCGGATCAAAATTTAACATTTTGTGTCGGAAAAATTACATTCCATACAGCTTAATAATATCAGAAGTGGGCATGTAAAGAGAAAATATAGAGCTTGGAAAAGTGTTGTTTTTTGAGTCCGCCAGTAATAGATTTTTGTTCCAGCAAGCCCATTGTTTAGTGCTGTGAAGTCTTTTTTTCTGTTTTCTCACTTGAGTTTGCAAGTGCAAGCTCATAGCACTGCAAAACATACTTCCCAACATTTAAAAAAAAAAACCAAAGATTCAAGAACGTTATTTAGTTTCTCAGATTTTGGAATGAAAACCATCTGCAATAATTTGATAACCAATGGCACTGTGATGGAGGTTGAATTTGCAGAAAATTCAAGCACCCCCAAAAAATCTCTGACACTTTTCTTTCATCATATGATAGTGAACTTTGGATTATTAACTTGTATTTTAGAAACTAAGATAACTACTGATTCGCCAAAAGTGAAAAGTATGTGGATGATTTGATCTTTGTAGCACTTTGAAAGCTAATTTTTGTTTCAAATAACATTCTTTTTCTTATAATGTTCGTTATTAACTGCTTAATATTATAAGCATTACCTAACTTAGTATAATTGTACATATCATACCTATATCTAACTATTGAAGAATTAAAGGGCTATTTTGTCATGCTATTTGTATTTTTCTTAGTGTTTTTTCCTTTACCTTTTTTAATATATGTAACTTCAAGCCCCATTTGAATTGGTAAAACTTGTTAAAGGGGTGCTAAATTTTATGTCACTAAAATTTAGTATGACTTTGAAAAGCCAAAGGACATATTTGTAAATATGTTAGTGGAGGGTTAGTTAAAGCCTTTGGTAGCCTGACTTCAGGGAGAGGAGAACTAGGGAGTCATGCCCAGGGGACGGGACGCCTGCAATAAAGACCCTGTTTTGTTCATTTCTGCGGATGTTGTCGGCCGCAAAATTCCAATTGGCTAATAATTCTCACTGGGAGGTAAACATAGTAAATTCCCACGTGAAGTCAGCCATGCGTAAAAGCGCGACCCAGTTTCTGATTGGTTAATTATTGACAGTTGACATAATTTGATTTCCGGTTATTATAGGCATTCCTTCCCTTCTCCCCTCTCCTTTTTCCTGCCCCCTCCCCCCTCCCCATTAATAATTTTATGCCTGCCACACAGGCTGAGCCTTTGGCTCCTACCTCAACAACACTTCTTCAA